>OZ010631.1:600000-1076981 GCA_963932165.1 Pimpla rufipes | reverse complement strand
GATCCACGCCAACTTCCCGTTGCTACCTCTCGCCTTCTCGCGCTCTTCGCCCCCTCCCCCCCCCCCCCCACTCCAGCTCGCTCTCATCCAGCCCCCCTCGTATCTATTTGCTGTTCTCTATATCCACGCGCACCCACTCGCCTTATTGTCCCTTCGAAAATGCCCTCCGGGCTCTCGCGTTTATGCATCCACGCAGCGTCGTATCTATACCTGAGTACTGGCCACGTGTGGAACGACTAGAAATTTTTTTTTTCGTTTTTTCGTTCCCGGCGGTGGTTATGATGGGCGAATGACTTGGGCGGTGAATTCGGGGCGTAAAAAACATGGAGGTTGGGTTTTTGAGCTGGTTTAACCTTGAGATGATCTTGAGGTCGAAGTTCCAAGAAATTGACCTCAAGATCGAATATTTCGGAAATCAATAACACCATCCAATGTCGCAAAGAAATATTCAGGTCGACTCAGAATCCCCAGAAATCATCGCGACATATCTTCCTGTACCATCATTATTATCTCGTCAATACCAACAAACTTTTTTCCCCGTCTCCGATTGCTCGATACCTACACTCGGCATTGTCTCCAAGTGGAGGCAAAAGTCGCGAGACGAGAGAGGGATATTTTTTTCTCTTATTTTTTTCGTTAGGAGCTTCGAATGGTGGATCATCTCGAATCCCCGATTTCCGATCAGGTCGAAACACCCATTCCACCCCTTCTGGGAGAAGCGACGAGGACGGAGACAGAGGGAAAACTCCCCTCGGATGTCCTGCCGCTGTTGCTTCGACGAAATACACTCGTGCACTAGTCGTGTCTGTTCGGCGTAGGGGTTGTCATGACGACAAAACCGAATTCCATAGGCAAAGCAGCAGCAGCAGCACACACGGATGTGCCGAAGGTGAGGGCGAGGATGAGGGTGCGAGCAGTCGAGCTCCGCACACGTTCTTCGCTTCTGATTGGACGCTATATTTTTTTCCGATAAGGGTGCACACGCTCCTACGGACACGGCACATGTGTGTGACTGTATGCGCGTCTCGCACCCGCCGCTAGATCGAAGACCCCTCGGCGTGTGGGTGTCGCCTAGGGTTGCGCAGGAGAGCCGAGAAATTCTCCTCTCTCGCGGGGGGGTCACGCGTGCTGTATTCGCAGTGGGTTATGCGGCGCCCAAAGAGCCTCTCGCGGGATTTTTCGTCCCCGCGAATATCTCCCAATCTCATATCGGATCCGGTGTCTCTCACTTTCATTCGGCTTCCAGCCGTTTCGATGTACAATAATTTGTGCCTCGCGATATCGCGAATCGTATCTCGAAGGTGCGTGATTTTCAATTCCGGAGGCGGAGAAATCGGGCCAATGGTGCGTGTGTTATACTTATATTTACTTTTTACTTCGAGCATTTGTAGTTCAGATCGATGATCACTTGTAGGCTGTTTCAGAAATTAATTACGCTATAAAACCGACACAAACGTTTCGTCCGATTTATGCCGACGTCTGATACAGTTTGATTTCCTTCAGTTCATTGGAGTCCCCGCTTGCAATCGATGGGTAACGCGAGCAAACGAATCCTCTTTTGTCTCTCGATATGCGATGACCTCGCGTTGTTTGTTCAGTCGCCCCGTTGAACCCCATCAAAATTTTTCGCGCGACCGACTTCAGACCGCGCGAAGCGTTGTGCAAACGCGCCGCTAAAAGTGCCTCCCGATAAAGTGTCTCTCCTCATCGTCGTGCCCGGGATGCCGTCGAAACGATGAGGAGCAGAAGAGAAAACGAAGACGCGCAGCTGCGATACACGTGAACAACAAGGCTGGCCTGATTGCATTGTGCAAAGCTGCAAAACAGTCTCGCATTGTCGTTTCGATTGATCAAAAGGCATCAAGGCGGGGTAATAACCAAGTAAACTGAGAAGTTCGGTGGAATCTTTGTAAACAACGTTTCCTCTTATCCCTGATACTGATTATTCAAAGTATCAAGATTTATAGGTGAGTCCGTAACCCATTGGTGAAACGTGGACAGGTCCGATGATCAACGTGCGTCATTGAACAATAGAATGAACATCAAAACAGAGTCCGACTCATGTTCGATGCTTTTGTTTGAAACACAAAGCATCAAAAGCTCGTTTCCTGTTCCGCCGAGCCAACAGCAAAGAATCCCAATGGAATCTTCAGGAGGAACCCCACAACTCACCTAGCGCTAGAGCTAAACAAGTGTCCTCAAAACTCCCGGAAGTCCTGGAAGTTATGGTCTTAGGTCCGAAAGCAAAGAAGCGAGGCTTGTTCGACACTTGTCATCCTGTCTATCACGAAACACAAAGCAACACGTTACGTTCAACTCCTTCCAGCTCCTCCAAGCTGGCAGCTAAGAATTCCAAGCGTTCGCAAGACTCCTGGAAGGCCTTGAAGCCCCATGACTTCAGGTCCGACTCACACCCAGAGCGACACGTCGGACCTGGACTCCCGCGTCTGAAGGACCAGGAAGCACCTCACTCACCACGTCGTTCCCGATGCGCCTGGTGTCCTCATTTCTCATTGCGTCAAGGCGGGAGAATCGACAGGTTCTCCATCCATCTCGTTGCAGCTCTTCTATCGCCTTAACGCGCCGCAGCAAGCGGCAAAGCCCACGCGTGTTTATCCGTCCTGAAGTCCGTTCATAAATCTGGCGGCTGTTTTCGAGTTGTCTCCTCGAAGGATGGGAGGGGTGAGAAGGAGCTTGCTGCGCGTGAAATATGATAATAAATGCGTGGAAGTGGCGACGAGGAAGTCGAGCTCGCGAGGGACAAACGTAAGAAGGTAAATCTTATACGCGGAAGGCAAATCCCTGCGCCCGGGCGGAACTTGTTCGGTCTCTTCCTCCTCCACGCCGTCTCTTGCGTGTAGTGCCAACAACGCTGCTGCAGCTTCGGCTCTCGAAGACCCCGAGCGAGAGTGAAAGACAGGAAGAAGCTGAACCGCGAGATTGGAGGAGCCGAGGTGGAGGCGCTGCAAGTGAGCTAGGAACTGACTCGGATGTGTGCAAGCGGCCCGCCTCAACCCCCCGCAAGCTGTGTATACTCGCCGAGTTTTCCACGAAAGTTTGCAGATTACTCATGCGGATGCCGCTACGGATTGCACGGGATAGTGTACCTTCCCCTCCCTCACACCTTCCACTCCTTCTCACCTTCCAGCTGTTCTCTCACCTTCGCGTTGAATAAATATCTCTCGCAGCTTTTTTGCCCCTCGTACCGCGCGACTCTTCTTCGAGCTTTTTCCTTTTGCAGCTCTCCAGTGGTGCACTGTGTTTATTTATCGTGAAATTTGGAATTTCGTACAGAATCATGAAGATCACACTGTAGGAATTCAATTTTTTCGTTAACAAAACTGGAGGTATCGAAGAAAGCTTAATTTTTCTAGGAAAAAAATAATAAAATTCAGATTGGCCTCCGCTGGTCACGAGTTTCGGGCTGCATTGAGAAACCAAATTGGCCTTGCGAGGGATCTCGTCTTCTATCTGCAGACTCAGTCTCGAAATTTCCGTCTGAAAATTCCGCACAAAAGCCAAATCGCATTTGCGGCGAATGCGACTTTCGCGTGGGAGCTGCAGATGGAAATTTCTGTGCACCTATTGACCGTATGAAGACAGTTTTTGGGATGAGGATACGAGACTTCGCGAAGTCAATTTCGTTCAGAGCGAACCTCACGGCAATTTGGGAACAGGCGGAAAATGAAAGCAGGAAAGTATTTCGCTTATGAAAATGTTAATTTTTTGTGTCATTCAAAAATTCTGGATTTCATGCGTGCAATACATATGTTTATTTGTGTCGCAGGTATGAAACTTTGAATTTTTATAAGACCCTGAAGACTGAAGAGACGTTAGTTTATGCAGTTTAATGCAAAAACGCGCTGAGAGAAAAATACTTTTTGTCCTACTCTCTGCCCTAGATCCGAGTCTTCGAAAAAGATTGCGGACGCTCGAGGGTTTTACATTCTTAAATCATCCTCAAAGGAACTGCGCAAGTGAAAGTCTCTAGGCAAGCACTTTTCAGCAATCTCTCGCCTCCGCTCTTATTTTCCCAGCGCCTTTCCCGTCCCTCTCGCTCAGACTCGAGGCGAAAAAAAAAGAGAGAAGAAAAAGAACGAGCGAGCCACCCTTCTCCTTTCACTTGTGCAGGCTGCCACCCTGCCTCATTTGAGGAAGAAGAAAAAAACGAAGAGGAGGAAGAAGAAGAGGAAGAAGATAGAGGGCAAGAAGCGAGACGCGCTAAGTGGAGAGGTGACTGGGTTAAGGTAGGTCGTGTTTTTACCCCTCACCTCGAGAAGCACCAGGCAGCAGTTAAACCAACTTCTCCAACCCCGCGACTCTATCGCGGCCATTTAACTCTCAGGTCTTTTTCTTCTATTTTTTCTTCTTCTTCTTCTTCCTCCTCCTCCTCCTCCTCCTATTCCACTCATTGTTAGCCTTTTTTCTACTTCTAGACTTCTGTTTCACCTTAAGGTTAAACCGCTTCTAATTTTTTTTCTCCAGCACCGTCGGTAGAAAACTTAATGATTAAGAAATGGATTTCATTTCGCCATTGATTAATTTAATTATTTCGCCATTTTTTATTTACCGTTTTTGAAAAAAGAATTTAAAAAATAGAAAAAATAATAAAATAGAAATACGTGTATCGCATCCGTAGAAAATTAGGCCACTCGAGTATGTCGACCGAGTGGCAGGAGCAGCAGCGGCAGGAGATTAGGGGAAACGTTGAGCTAGCTGCATGCGGTTTGAGTCGGAAACTCCGATGCGGCGCGCGCGGCCCTCGGGAGGGGTCGTTCTGGGTTAATTAATTCCGGGACATAAACCCACCCCTCGCCGTGCGCGAGGCTCAGCTGTGGGTCTCCGGGTCGCGAGCCGCCGAGCACGAGCGTCCGGAGCGCCCAGGCGATGAACCCACGGCGGCGGCGGCCCCATTCATAAACTATTATCAAGAGCAAGGTCGCGTGCGTTTAAACTGTGCCACCACCGCCGGTTCCGGCGTCGCCATTTCCAATCCCACGAGCGCTAGCGTCGTGCGCGCGGTTAAAGCGAACTTCCACCTACCCCGGGGCGAGCGAGCGTCTGACGTAATTTAAACCCACGTTGGCTTAATAAAGCGCGACGTATCTCTCGCGTGTCTCTCGCCTCCTGCTTGATCCTCCCTCGCGGCTGGAGAGACGTGTCGGGTTTTGGCCGGGGATGGACGATGATGAGGAAAAAAATCGGTATCGAAGGAATCGATTATTAGAAAAATCGATTATGGAGAATCGATGTTTTTTAAAAATCGATTATGAAGAATCGATTATTTAAAAAAATTGAATATGAAGAATTGATTATTTAAAAAAAGTCGATTATGAAGAATCGATTATTAAAAAAATCGATTATGAAGTATCGACTGATTTTCGACATTCCTTCGGCTGTTCCATCGATTATCAGCAACGAAGAATTCACTCGACTCTGGCGAACGTAAAACGCCACTCAAGAAAGCGTTTCTTCTTTTTTGTCGGAAAAATCGGTAACACGCGAATTTTACATTATGAATAATAAATTATTATTCAAATAGACACGTGTATGGATATTTATGCGCTGGCGCTTTTAGACCCCCCACAGCCCCCTCCGACCCTCCTCCTCCCCCGCACACTTTCGACCCCCACAGCGCGACGAAACGAAATCGTCGAAGAATTTCTTGTTAGGGAGTCTGATGGCGTCCCGAGTCGGTCGGATGCGCGACGGTGGCTCTGCCTCTCGCCTCGTCGTCTCTCCTCCAGCGTCGATCGTCTCTGACGACGACGACGACGACGCTATTTTCCATGTAAATGTATACGGGCATTCATCAGCAGACCATTGTCGCGCGCGAGGCCCTGAGGGCGCCGCCGCCGCGACACGCCTCGATCTGCTCTCCTTCGACGTACGCGTTAGCCCCCAATACTCAATGCATGCATGCTGCATACACGCCGAGAGAAAATATTACGGGCTCTATAGGCGTCGCGCCCGCGATTCCGCCTCCCCCGAAACTCGCACGTCTCTCGTATACCGCGACGACCTCTGGTGCGTCTCTCGGCGGAATCGACATTTTCACGGAATTCGGCGCCTTCGATTTTTCGTGTTTTTTGCGTACATTTTTTTTCGATTCCGTAAATTTCGAAAACGATATCCGATGGGAAATTTCCCGCTGAGTACGAAAAACACCGTTGTTTGCCTGAAAAATCGAAAATTCGACGAGAAAAAGGCGAAAAATGATTTTTTCGCGTCTCCACCGCGGTTAAATTTACGTGGTTTAAAAATACTTACAAAAATATACCATATTATTATTTTTTTCAATACAAAAAAAGTGTTTTCTTTGAATAAAATCATAATCATGATTACAAGTACATAAACCATTATTATCAACGATCCCGCGAGCCAGGAGCCTAGAATTATATCATTATCATTATTATTGTGTATACGCAGAGCGGAAGTGCGTTCGTGGGACAACGTAAAGCGTTTCACCGCTCGTATATATATCGCCCACGGCCTACCTATGGACGCGCCTATATCAAAATGCGGCGGGATCGGTATTTAGATCGAGAGCGCGCGGCCAAAGCTTTTTATCATTTTCTCATCGAATCGTGATTAAAGAAGGCGGCGCGCACGCACCGAGCGGTAACCGATCCGAGCGCGCATATGCCGGACGCGCGCCGGTATCTTCCACGCATATCTACACGCCACGTTCCCTCCGATTCCTTTGATATTTTATTTTTATTCCCCCCCTCAGCCCCCCCCCCCCCGTCTCACCTACGTGTGTACAGAGATATGCGGCCGCGCACACAAACGTGTTAATTAAGTATCCATAACGCGACCCTCGCGATCGCCCCGCGCGCCCTTAATACGAGACCCGTAAGCTACACCACACTTTTCGTATATAACGCAAGCCGACAACGAGCGAGATTCCTATCGGCCGGGGGAGTCGCGACGTCACCTGCGACGCGCGACACGCTCAACGTCGCTGCTGCTGCTGCTGCTGCGCATATAACCATCGTCATACCTATTTCTCACCCCTTATTATAGCCACGAATAATCATCGCAATCGTAGTATTTTTCTGGGATACTAGAAACGGGACGAAAAAAAAAAAATACGGCGGATTAATAGAGGGAAATTTTGGGTGTCGCCTTGCGGAGCGATTGAGACCGAAGATAAAGGGCAGAGTCCAGTTGGCCGAGTGACTCTCGTTCCGGGTGGTGCGGGGCAACCACGCGCGTCTCGTGGTTCAGTTTTTTTTTTTTTGGTAACATTTTCCGACGAGAAATTATTGAAAAATAGTAGCGTTATTATTATTCCGTGAAATATAATTATTATTATCATTTCGTGAAAAATAATAAATATTATTATTTCGTGAAAAATAACAATTAATTATTATTCCGTGAAAAATAACAATTAATTATTATTCCGTGAAAAATAATAATTATAATTATTCCGTGAAAAATAATCGAAAATTGCCACTCTCCTTGCGTTATTTTTGTCAGTCCTGCGTCGTCGAGATAATGATAGAATTTCAAGGACACTGATACACGACGAAGAGAGAGAGAAAAAAAATTAACGAGCGGAAATTGGTGAGTCCCCGCGGTGCGAGCGCGTCCAACGATAGAGAGCAAAGTCCGCGGAGCCCGAGTGAGTGACTTTTGAGGCCCCTCGGGTGGCGCGAGCGCGACCGACGCGCCGCTTTCGAGGTCGCTCGGTTCGTTACTCGTCCACAATAGCGCGGGTTTCGCGTTAATCGAGCTCCCGGCCTATGGATGCCGCACAACAATTCACACCGCGTCAAAGTCCAAAGTTCGTTGGAACGCGAACGACGTTTAAGAAAAATTATTTCCTCGCGCAATCGCGAGCGGAAAAATTTGCATAGGGGTTGAATTCGGGCTGTTACCATTGTCGTTATTACGGGCGAGTCAATTGAATTAGGAGCTCGAGGCGCGAGAGGCGCGAGCGAGCGTCTTTTGAAATTCTTGGCGTGACGCAGGAGTCGCGCCGCGGGGGGTGGGCCTCACGGAGCGCTCGCGAGCGACGTGTGGAACGACTAGTCGACGTAATTTGCATACGGATCGGGAGCGCAGTGAGTCGAAGGTTTTTTTTTGGGTTAGGCACATTTGTCGTGTCGTAGAGCAAACGAGAGGCAAATAAGGAACTGACGGAACACGCGGGGTCATTGACCCTAAGTAACGTACGAGCGTTGACGAAACTTCCGACGAAGACACTAATCGCAATTTAAGTTTTGCCCTTTTTTATTCAGATCGGCTCATTGTAAATTTTTTATTATTATTTTTGGTCCGAGATATATTTTTTATATTAATTGAATCGATATCTTTTTTCTTTATATTAAAATTCTTTTTCCAGCCTTTGAGGTTTTTTTTTTTAATAATTATTATATCAGTGTATTTTTTCTCCCGGACCTTGAGATGTTTTTTTTACAATTATTATATCAATATATTTTTTTCCCAGCCCTTGAGGTATTTTTTATATTTTTTTATCGGCCCTCAGGGTCACGTGCGACGTACCACGGTCGGTACGGAAGAACGTTTAGGTCCCTGCCCCAAAGTTGCCGGGGGCGCTGCAAGTGGTGCGCCTGACAGCAGGCAACCCGCTACGCATCGCGACGCGAGTGGTTCGCGACTCGCAGGCGTCGCGCGCACCTCGGTTGCCCCGCACGTGCGTCCGAGTCCGAAACAATTTTCGCATCACGTCGGTGATGCGAACGATCGGTGGAAAACCGTTCACAAATGAAGTTACAAATGAAGACCTGAATCCGATTGAACGTTGTTGTCGAGATTGCAGGTTGAGTTGCGCCAGAGCACAACTCGGTTAGCTTCTGGCTCCGAGTCTCTACAAATTCCTCAACTCTCATCCACATTCTCGTCGCGTTGCGGATTCGCCTCCCGCGCCCTCTGGCGTCGCGCGCCTCAAGTACTCAACTATAGTTGCAACTATAGTCGGCGTTCTTCTTTTCTTTTGTCGTTTTTGTATATTATTATTTGATTTTTGATTTATTTGGTTTGTTACTCCGCCATCTATATATTGTTTACCAAGGACTTCTCCCGTCCAATGTACGAAAAATAAAATAAAATAAAATAGTTGCGCCACAGCCTGGAGGAGCTTCGTCGTGTCCCGAGTCCCGTCTGTGTGTTGGTCTACGGCCGGATCGTCGATGAATGCCCCACAGAGGTCGGAGGGGATGTTAAATCGTGCGGTAAATTCGCTTGCACTTCGCTCCGACGCGAGTGGGAGGGAGTGAGACGGGGTGAGCGAGGTGAGCAGGGATGAGGAAGGGAGGAAGGAGGACGGAGGACGGAGGACGGAGGAGGAGGAGGAGTAATACGTCGCGTCGTCGTTTCCGCGGAGCGGAGTGGAGGATGCAGAAGAGGCAGTGGCGCAAGAGCCGCTGCCGCGTGGAGAGAGGGGGGCATTAGAATGGGGCCGGAGAGCTGAAAACTGGGCGCGGGGACGCCGGTCTGATCAGTTTATAAGCGCACATTGAGTTATTGGTAGCTCATCTGCCTCGTCGATATCCGGCTGGATGGCTTCGGCTTCTACTTCGTACTCGAGGTCTCCCCCCAACCTCCCCCCCTGAGATCCTCGTCCTCTCATTTTTCCCTCCTCTTCCTGCTTTTCTCTATCCTGTCGCATCCGCTATATATAGCGTCCAACATCGTTCGAGTCTCGAGGACCAAGATGGAAGCAACGCTGGAAAAATGATGTTGAGGATAGGTGGCGACGAATATGAGGGAACAACAAATTATTCAGTCGCTGGGAATGGGGATTGTTGCGCGGGTTTCCGTAGGACGGTTTTCATGAGAGCGACGACAGAATGAAAAAGGCGAGTTTACAATGAAATTAAGAAGGGCTTTGAGTGTCGTCATGAAGTTGTGGATTCATAAGCGAAGATAGTAATTCGATTTTTAGATCGTTTGCATGATTGGAATTCGGAGAAAAAAAACTAATAGCGTCTGTAAAAACGCATCGAATTTGGGGCGAGATGGACGCGACATGTTGTAAACCTTGAGAACTAAGTTTGAAGCAGTAGGAATATTGATATTGAAGATACGATTCGTCGAATGAGAGAACAAAAAATTCTCGAATTAAAGACTCTCGGGTTCCTTAAGGCAGTTTCCATTAGCGGGTGCTGCGACAATTCGGGCTAAAGGCGCGTTTACACGCAAAAAAACGATAATTCGATTTTTCGCCCATTTCCACGATTGGAATAATTTGTAGATCGAGCACAACACGAGACTTTGAGGGAAAAACTAATGTCGCCCATAAAAATCCATCGTTTCCATTAGCAAGTGCGAGCGACAATTCGGGCTAAAGGCGTGTTTCAACTAACGCAGTCTACGAGTGTCACGATAAAGTTCGATACCCTCGATGCGAGGACACGATAATTCGATTTTTCGGCCATTTCCACGATTGGAATAATTTATCGATCGAGCACAACACGAGGCTTTGAGGGAAAAACTAACGTCGCCCATAAAAACCCATCGAACTCGGGGCGAGACGGACGCGACATGTTGTAAGTGTAAATCGCGAAGCAGCAGGAGGGACAGCAGCGTGGAAGCTTAGACCGGTTTTTTTTCGTATTTTTTTTTCTCTCCTCCTTCCGTGGGTATAACTTCGTATTACCAAACACCCAGCGGAGTTGGGGACCAAAGAGGGAAAGAAAGGGTGCATTAGGAGATTGTGTTCGACAGTTGTTTACGACGGGTTCGAACTTCCTCGTGTCTTTCTTTCCATTTTCTCTGTGCAGCCGTATGTGAGAGGGGGGGGGGCAGAGGGGGGAAAAGGAGTGCTGCCTCTCCGGCTCTTTGTGTCTCGCCCGCCAGGCCTTTCTTCTTTACACTTGTTTATTTTATTTTATTCTATTTTTTCCACTCCTTCATCGACGCGCGTCGTCGTGTCTCCTCGGCTCTCCGCACGGTTTTCTCTCGTTTCTTTTTATTCCTCTTTTTCCGGCTCTAGGTTTACACAGACTTGGCTTCTCTTTGCCCGTACGGAGACCGTTAAGTCGTTCGGTGTCGGCCGACTGCAGGCTGGGGGAATAAAATATCAAAATGTTTGCCTTTGAGACAGTGAAATGTTTTTTTGAAAAATTAATTGATGTTTTTCGATCCACACATTTTTTAAAAATGTTTTTGTTATCGTTGTTTGTTACTTTTATTTTAGCACTCAATTTAATTCGACTTTGTGGATTTTTTTTTTCAGACATCCAGATGTCGTGGATTCTGCAGTCGTCGTTGCCATAATTATCGAGGTCCGGTAAGTAGATGTGATTATTTTCATTGCAGAACTCGATCCACATATTCGGAATAAAAAATATCTTTACGTCGTACTACGATTATCGGTAGATTCAGCAACAAAGCAGTGGCGAATTATTTTTCTGACGAAAAAAGGTAATGAGACGAACGAAACGGCGACAGTTTCGGCAAATTTTGCGGGCAGAATGCGCCGGAAGTCGGTGAAGCAGCGCAGTGCAATTAGCCGCAGCTGACGATGCACTTAAAAGTGCAACCGGTTGCGGATTAGGAGAGCCGATGACGCGAGGGTCGTCTGTGCGAATAACCGCGCGGAGGACGGACGAAAAAAAAGCGGAAAAAAAACAAGCAAAAGAAAAAAAACGTTCTGGGTCTCGATAAGGTTAATTTGTGCATCGACCTGCTGCGACCCATCCGATCTGCCCGAATACGCCGTACGTATTGGCGTTTCTTTACTCCTCCTTTTTCCTATCTCTTTTTTCAAATATCTAATTATCGCTTAATGATCGCAGGCCCCGGATGCAACGGACGGCAGCTCTCCGTGTGCAACGCGCGTCGCTCGCTCTGCGCCCCACGATGCACGAGCTAGTCTTGCACTATTAGATTATAGGCGCGGTTAGGCGATCGGACTTGGTTATGGGTTGCAATAATTGCCAATTTCCAGGGGTCCTCCGCACATAATAACGCGCGGCTGCCGCCGCTGCAGGGGCAGCAGGAGGGAACCTCCGGGATCCTTCCTCACCCGAGTTCCACGTGTCGTAACTACCCGGGGTGACCGGGGCGACGTGACCCATTTAACAATATTTCTTCATTACGGTGATACGAAAAAAAATTGAAACAACTCCCGATTGAAAAAGCTTAAACAAATTCAGGAAATAAAAAAGTAATCATTCGCATGCCACATTCGGGAGATTTTTTCGTCGTTACGCGTGAAATTCTGTTGACTGTGATACGCGAATGGTTGTTTAATTAATTAATCATAAAAAAATTAAATTACAATAAAAATTAAAACTGAAATGTTAAAAAATTACATTACAATAAAAATTTAAATTGAAATGTTTAAAAAATTAAATTACAATAAAAGAAAAATCGTAATGTCTTAAAATTAAATTAGATTGCGGTCTGACGGTGAGATAAATTAGCTGATTAGGATTTTTTCCTCCGAACAAAAATCGTATTCTCGACCGTGGGAATCGACGAATCGACGAGACGTTTCGTTATACGGAATATCATTTTTCTAAACGTGCGCAGTGAGTCAAACCACCCCGGTCACCCGTGCTGCGTTACGTGGCTACGACGAGGCATCAAACCTGCTGCACCGCTATCGCCGGGTATATCGACCTCTCCACGGGTCATCGGGTTTCTTCTTCCCAGTATATTTTCCAGGCCGTTTTCAGCGTGACGCTCGAGTCTCTATATGGCCGCGGCCTCGTCGCTAATCATCGCTAATTGCTCGCTCAACGCGCCGCGCGCCGTAATTAGGATTTACGCGGGTCGCGATGAACCGCTCGAGACGCGGGACCCGCGATTTTAGTGCCACCGGGGAGGACGCGGAAATTCATTGGTGCGCTCGCGGATTTATCGCCGCGAGGAATTTCTTGTATTATTTTGCACGCGAATTTACGATGGAAAAAGTGGAGTGGAAAATACGAGGAGGCGTGACAACTTATTTTTTGTAAGTGAAATAATTATCGTCACGACGAAAAAAAATTCACTTTTTCGATTTTTAAAATTCGCCAGAACCTCGTTATTAATTAAATTCATTTATTTATTTCTTAAGAAATAAATAATTCAATAAATTATATAATTTTTATTTCACGAAGCCGAAACGCAATTTTACGCGGCAAATATTCGAAAAGCGAATTTTTTTAACTATCGTGAACGAGAAAAATTTCTTAGAAAAAATTATTTTCGCCGAATGGCCCAAACAGCAGCGGAAATATATTAATTTAATATTGATGCTGTTTTCTCGTGCCCGGAAGTCGAGCGGCGCCGATCGCGAGAAACCGGCGCACCGACGACGAAGGTTTTTGATCGTCGATCGCGCCGAGTCGAGAGGCGCGCGCGCGCGAGCTCGCAATAAAGCCGTCGACGATGAGCCATAAATCGCGTGACACGAGAGACGACGACGACGACGACGACGCTCATAAAGAGATTTATCGTCGAGCGAGCCGAGCGAACGTTCGAGGAGTAACGATCGGCGTCTTATGGGAATGAATCGTACGAGCATTTGAAAATTCGTACCAGCCTCGTACAAATCTCTCGGTTACCTCTTTCTCCTCCCTCTCCCCTCCCTTCGCCCTCGCGCGGGAAATACATATCCAACCTGTACCTTCCTACACAAAGCCCTGCTGGTTATGGCCGAGCACTTTTGTCTCGCTCCCGATGTCTTCGCTTCCTGAAACCCTTCGAGATTTGCGTCAACTGACGCCAGACGTTCGTGTAAAAAATGCCAATAGCTATCGGAAGAAAAATGCCGGGCATATTTTTTTTTCGGTTGTTAATGTCAGGCTAAGTCAGGCCCTGATCGGGGCCCAACTAGAGTTGTAAATGAAGCTACGAAATTTCAACCAGGGATTTGGATTTCTATCACGCATTTCGAGACTTTTGTCAAATTAATATTGTTTTATTTTTTTTAGTAGTAGTAATTGTTTTTATTGGCAGTTACCATTTTTTTCTTTTTTTCGCGGTAGTTTTTTTCGATACAATATTTATAGTTGGCATTGCCAACAGGACATCGATCGAGGTCCTTCAGTCTAAGTTTTTACATTTTATTTAGACGGCGTTATTTATTGTGTGTATACAAATAATTGGTTCGGAGTTATTACATTTCTTCGTCGTTGTTCATTCTTTCTAATTGCTGAATTATGAATTGCGTCGGAAACTTGTGTCTTGGTGTGATGCGTGGTGATCGTTGTATACATGGAGGTTTTATCAGGCCGCCCAACTGCTTCCATTATATGTCCACATAACGCACATTACTTTTATATAGTAAGTTTCTATTTAGGGGTACGAATTTTACGCATGATATGTCAAATGGTCGCAATCGACGGCCTGTAAAAAAAACATAATTTACATGTGCCTAAAAAGAATATTTATTGTCTATAAATTTAAAGAATAAGAAAAAAGTTTTTGAAGGATACCGAAAACAAGTTGTTTCGAGTATAAGAGTCTTGTCGCGCCTCGTCGTCGTTGTCGGTAAAAAGGGTAAATGTACTTGCCTCGAGACGCCACCGCGTCTCTTGAAAATATTGTATGCAACACGTACGTACCTTTTATGCACTTGTAGCATAATATTATAATGTTGGTCTAAAAATGTCCGCCCGATCCTCGAGTATGCATCTGTCATCTGGGCTCCTTTCTATCAATCTCATATTGACGCGGTTGAGCGGGTTCAGCGGAAGTTTGTCCGGTATTTATTTCTTAAGTTTAGGATATGTGATGGGCATTATCTAAGATTTTTTGCGTGCGACTCTTGCGTCGCGTAGGCTTAAGGCCGAACTCTTATTGTTGTATAAAGTCATTCATGGTGTAATCGACTGCTCGGAGTTGCTGGCTAATGTGCTGATTTCGGCCCCTCTGCGTAATGTTCGGAACCATGCGGTTTTCCGCGTTCGTCACCACCGCACCAATTATGGGGTTGACGAGTCGTTTGCGGAAAGTTCGTCTAAATCAATTCGTCTAAATCAATTCGTCTAAATCAATTCGTCTAAAAATCAATTCGTCTAAAATCAATTCGTCTAAGACCAATTCGTCTAAATCAATTCGTCTAAAATCAATTCGTCTAAGACCAATTCGTCTAAATCAATTCGTCTAACATCAATTCGTCTAAAATCAATTCGTCTAAATCAATTCGTCTAACATCAATTCGTCTAAAATCAATTCGTCTAAAATCAATTCGTCTAAAATCAATTCGTCTAAATCAATTCGTCTAAAATCAATTCGTCTAAAATCAATTCGTCTAAAATCAATTCGTCTAAAATCAATTCGTCTAAATCAATTCGTCTAAAATCAATTCGTCTAACATCAATTCGTCTAAAATCAATTCGTCTAAAATCAATTCGTCTAAAATCAATTCGTCTAAAATCAATTCGTCTAAATCAATTCGTCTAAATCAATTCGTCTAAATCAATTCGTCTAAAATCAATTCGTCTAAAATCAATTCGTCTAAGACCAATTCGTCTAAATCAATTCGTCTAACATCAATTCGTCTAAAATCAATTCGTCTAAAATCAATTCGTCTAAAATCAATTCGTCTAAATCAATTCGTCTAAAATCAATTCGTCTAAATCAATTCGTCTAAATCAATTCGTCTAAAATCAATTCGTCTAAAATCAACTTGTCATGTCTTCTACACGGATTGTTTTAGATGAATTTGGTTGTTAATTTTCCTTTAAATTTTTTTTTTTTTTTTTTTTTTTTTTTTTTTTTATTAATTATTTACGAAGTGTTGCATTGTAACGAATGATTTCCGCTATAGTATTTTAGACGAATTGATTTTAGACGAATTGATTTTAGACGAATTGATTTTAGACGAATTGATATTAGACGAATTGATTTTAGACGAATTGATTTTAGACGAATTGATATTAGACGAATTGATTTTAGACGAATTGATTTTAGACGAATTGATTTTAGACGAATTGATTATTAGACGAATTGATTATTAGACGAATTGATTTAGACGAATTGATTTAGACGAATTGATTTAGACGAACTTTCCGCAAATCTGACGAGTCGCTTTCGCGTATGTTTCGGAACGGCAATGCTGCCTCCGTTTTCATGGACTTCTTCGGCCGACCGTTTTCTGCGTTTGTTCGCGACGTTGACAGATATGTTGCGCAACTTGAATCTGTTTAGGTGTCTTCTTTTCTTTTGTAATTTTTGTTTTTTTTGTATATTATTATTTGATTTGTCTTATTAGCTGGTTTGTTACTCTGCCATCTATATATATTTGTTGTTTTTCAAGGGCTTGTCCCGTCCATTGTACAAAAAATAAAAATAAATAAAATAAAAATGAAAAATCTGCGGTCGAAGGCGAAGACGCAATAATACCAAACAAAATCGTTCGGTCTGTCGGTCAACCGTACCTGTCGGTGAAATGATATGTTGGCCAAATGATTTGTCGGTCAAACGATTGTCGAACAAGTGACCGGCACCGAATATTATGAGTTGCGATTTTTGGGGGTTCGGTTTGAGTCTCCAATTATTGAACCATGTGGTTATTCGGTTGGTAATTAAAATAATCGACTTCACCGTCGGCAAAGACTTCCGCAACGTTTGCTTGATTTTCATCTTCATTTCTGCTAATCTGGATTTCTACTGCGATTTCTACGGCACCCACGACGGCTTTCGTGCTACCATCGAACCTCCGGCTCCTTCAACTACTTATTTTTTTTAATTGCTTTATTTTTTTTCTTTGCTTTTGTTGCTTTTGCGTTTTGTATTGCTTCATTTCCATTTTTCAGCGTCTGCTCCACTTTTTTCTTTGCTTATTTGTATTGCTTTTGTTTCTTCCCTGTTTTCGCCTCATTTAGTCGTAAGTTTGGCTCTGTACTCTTTTCACACTTGCTATGTATTCGTTGCTTTGTATTTCTGTGTTACTTTAGTCCTTAGGGGACTTTGTCCCAGGGCTCAATAAATACTACTACTACAACTACAAGTGACTCACCGAGGTGTCGAGGTCTTTTCGTATCCTCGCAGACTCCGGTTTTCCTGCAGGTGTTGAAAAATCGCCTCCAACTCCTCCAACTGCTCGTTTCTAGCGCTCACGACTTCGCTGAGGATCTGCGCGACAAATAATAAAAAAACAAATGTCTTATGAATAAAGAACGTAGCGATAATTCAATTGAATTCATGTCTATTGACCTCATAAAGCCTGCCAATTAACCAACGATGCAAAATACTTTTTTTTACCAGCCACGAAATTCCGGTGGTCCATATTGCCCCGAATTATATAAAATCTGTGAAAAATAATTAAATTGAAAAAAGTCCCCAAGCGGCCCAAAATGAAGTCGCTTCTTCCGGATATGACGGATTATTTGCTGCGCACAAGTGGCTCACCGACTGCGCGAGCGGCCAGGTTGGAAGCGGTTTTCGCGTGTTATATTATCGAGTTATCGAACAGCCGTGCAGAGCAAGAGAGTCGAGGAGAGAAAAAAAAACGGGGGCTTCGTACGATGAGGCAGCAGTCAGGAGTCGCGCGGCTACGGCGCCTGCGGGATCGCCGGCAGGACGAGAGAGGAGGTTCAATTGATCGGAAAAGATAGACGCGAGTGGATTGACGATTCTGTATGGATATCGCGCACACACAGAGTTACTTTTATATCAGGCATTCCGTACCAATTTGACCTGGGTATGACCCAAGATTTGTCCGATTTGGTCCACGATTTTTATACGACTCTCACCTGGCTCACAAAACAGCAATCAGCTTTTTCCAGATTTTCAACACTTTTTCTTCAAAAACCTAGAGGGCGGGAATTTAAAAAATCCGTGATCAGAAAAGAACATTTTTGACACTAGGCTTTTTTTCCACCTGAATTTCAGCTTGAAAAGAAATAGAAAAAAGTGTAATATGTTCTGGACATTTAAAGCCTTCGAGATTAAAAAAATATGTATACATAAAAAAATTGTAGCCTGCTCAAATTTGGTTTAAAAAATCGGAAAAAAATTCCGACTGCTATTTCGAGTCGGAAGAATTGTGTAAAAAATCGCGAATCAAATCGGGGAGGTCAGGCCCAGGTCGAATTGGTGTGGAATGCCTGATATATCCGAGGGAACGGAGACGAGAAGAGAAGCGAATGGGCGGTGAGCAAAGAAATACACACGAGTACAGGAATCGTCTTGGTCGGTGCGACGAGGACGCGAGGACAATATATCGGCGTGATTACAATATGTCGAGAAAAGTTGAGAGCCCAATAGCGAGAGACATAGCGGGGGGGGGGGGGGGGGGGGCAGGAGGGACGGGGGCTCAGCCAATGCTAATAATCCCCATTGTTAGGCATCCATAGCGGCGCACTAGGTAGGAGGTAGGTAGGCACTTGGCTCGATCGTTCGTCGTCTCGTCGTCGCTTGTCTGCAAAGCGCTCAAGATAAATAACCACGAGTACCGCGTGTTCTATTTCGAAATTGCGAAAAAACAATCTCCGTGCCTACGAAATATTCCCGGCTGACGTGTGCGGAGTTTGGGAGCAGATTGAGAGACGATGAAGATAAATTTTACGTCGCTTCGACGTCTTTTATTTTTTTTTGTTTCTGCTTCGCAAGGAAGTATTTTTCTAAGTTGGTGTCTATTTTTTTTTTTTTTTCGGTGAACGAAGATTCAGTCTGTGATTGAGAAGCGTCAGAAATTATCCTAGGGTTGCATTTATAGTTCCAAGTTAGAACTCAAATTCCAACTTAAATTCTATGTTGTTAGAACTTCTAACTTCTAACTTCCGACTTTCAACTTCTGACTTCAAACACCTAACATCCAACTTCAAACTTAAGCAAATACCCCGCTAAAGTTAGAACGCCAGTGGGAATTTAAAAAAATAGCAACTTAAGCACCGATCGAACTCAAACTTTTCCAGCAACAACAACGTCAACCAAGCGACAGTCGCCGTTATCGTCGCAGCCGCCGCGCGGCTCGGTTACTCGCAGCCGCCTTTCTCGCGTCCCACGCGCTAATATCACAAACCTCGCTCTCGGAAAATAAGTGTGTTAGTAGTCGCACGGAGCCGCGTTGGGTTAAAGAGGCGTCGCGGGCGACAAGTTACCCCACGCGCGCGCATTTCCTTCCCATGTCCCCCACGTGTGTCGGCCCCCCCCCCCCGGGCTCCCCGGGCCCCCTGGACCATTGTCCATCCATCACACGGCCGCGAGTACATTCGAACATCGAACCGTAAACGCTGGATCGTTGCGCGCGAGTGGCTCATAAATCCAGCGCTAAAATCGTCGTCAGCGGCGAGAGAGACGGAGCCAATGGCTCTTTGTTGTGCGCATGCGCGGCGCATAGCGCGCGAACGTGGCTGTTTAGTCGACTCTTTGCCTGCCAATGTTATTTTTAATTATTTTTTTTCTTTCCTCCTTTTCCCCTTTCTCTCTTTCTCTCTCTCGCGCGTCTATTATTACCGCAATATATAACGCAATAGCGCGGTAATTGAGCGCGAGTTGTCGACGGAATGCGTTACTCGTGTGTGCGCACCGAGGTGCTTAAGGCTTCGCGCGGCTGCTCGCCGCGATCCAAGCACGCTCGATCGCCCACATTGGACGCCTGTCTGCGCGCCGCGTTATGTCCTCGCGGGTTTCTTCGCTCTTTCGTCATAGTCCAGAACAGCGACGGACTGGTTGGGCCGGCCGCGCGCGGCCCACGTGGCTCTACTCGCGAATCGCGAATCGCGCGCGAGTAGAATGCAGGCGCGACGGCGGCGGCGGCGGCGGCGGCGAGAGTGCCGAGCGTAATGTGCGGATTATGCTAATCACTCTCTAGCCTCTATTCATCTCTCTTTTCGCCCTCGTCTACTGTCGGCGCTGCCGCTCGATCAACCACCGCGTGACGTACGCGGGGTATAATAGAGTGGGGCAATATGGACAGCCGAAAAATGCGGCTCAGAGGGAGTCTGGGATAAGTGGGGCAAAATGAACACTCGGAAGATGCGGATTAGAGGGAATCTGGGTAGAGTGGGGCAAAATGGACACTTGAAAAAAGCGGCTCAGAGGAAGTCTGGGAGAGTGGGGCAAAAAGGACACCCGATAAATGCGGATTTTCGGTCCCGTTTTGCCCCACTGTCCCATTACGCCCCGCTCTCCCTTGCTGCACAGGGAGCTCGCACCTACCAACCAACGTGTCTACGTCTATCCGACGGGCCAACCGGGTAATTATTTCGCGAGCCACGGGGTGGGCGGAGAGCGCCGCTCGTGTGTCTAATAACGAAAGGAGAGTCATCGATCTTATGGAGGGCTTAAGGGTGCTGCGGAGATCACTCAACGTTGCCGGCTTTTGGACTCTCACGTGTCATCGGGAAATCTACACTCATAGGCTTTAGTCAAAATTGCTTGAATTTCGTGTTTCAAATTTGTTTTGCCGGTTAATTTGTTAAATTAATTTTTTTCACTAATTAATAACATTTTTATATTATTGTCATGCAAAATAAATATTTGCAGCATAAGCCTAATTTTGATGAGATTTTTATGTCATCAAGAAATATTCGAAATTCTCTGAAAATCCCACGTTTAGCGCGACTGTACCGAGACAACCTTAATGCATCGTGTCTTTTTTTTTGCAACGAGTAGCGATTAAAATCGCGACAATTCGTCTTCCATTATACAAAGTAGAGACACGCGTAAAATATGTATTTTCCTCGAGCACCGCCGAGCATCTCGATGCCCGCAACCGGTGTCTCCGGATCGCGATATAAATCGTCTAATAATAGAGTAGAAGCAGCGATTCATTACGGCATTAAAAAAAAAAAAAATACATGAGTTCCGTCGTTTCGCCGCGGCGACGGAAGGTTACGCGGCGAAACGCAGCGCGACTGTTTAATTGCCGCCACGCTCGCTCGATTCGTTCGCTCGTTACTCAACGAATCGAGTCGCCAGCTAGATCTATATTTATTCAGCGCAACAACGAGAGGGAGGGTCGAGCTGCGTCTGTGTGATGCAACGCGGGACTCGAGGCGTCATCGTTATCATCATCATCAACATCATCATCGTCGTCGTCGGCGCACCTGGTAGCTGCACCGTAAATTTTAACATAAATGCCGAGCCGCGAACGCCTGTTCTCTATTCTTGGTACGGGCACGACTGGATCTTAGCGACTGTAAGGTCGTCCGGTGTACAAGAGCGAAGCGTCGCTCGGTGCGCGGAGGACGAGACGTATTTTACATCGGTTTATTGAATTAGTAATTTTAATCGGTTAGCTGAATTAATAAGGAATAATAGATTCGCCCCTGTATTTTTTATTTTTTTTCCTAACCCTAGAAAAATTTATTGACGTACTGAAAAAAAATCGGAAAAAATTCTCCGACATGCAGAATTCATTGCACTCAAAATCCGCAACGATTGATTTTTAGAAAAACATTGACAGCTTGGAGTATTAAAAATTCTAGTTGATGATACACATTTTGAAACGCAGGTGCCTTTTTTGAATTTTTCGGTACCATTAATTTTTTTTTTCGTAAACTGCAGTTAATTTCGCAATTAGGTCCCACAAAGTTAGTCGACCCATCGCATATTTCAAGCGACATAATTTTTCGAAAATCTATTTTTCTCGAGTCGCGCCAAAAAAACAAAGAAAAAAAAGAGAAATCACGCTCGCTCGTTCGCGCACGTGTAACGCGCATTGACACGTGTCTCGCGGCTCGACGTTGCAGCCGGGCGTCAGATAAACGGCCAGAGCGACGGGGGCTGACGGGCGACGTTACAAAGAAACCGAGGTTTCTCGCGGCGCGTACAGCGTCGCGTTTGACAAACAGCGAATTCCGCGGCACCAAAGTCGCGCGCGTAGCCCAAGACAATTATGCGGCGACCCACGTGTGTCTCCCTCCCCTCCTCCCCACCTTCCTCAAGACTTCTTTTCCGCGACGCGTTCTATCGCGCTTTATGGACGCTCTATACGCGCTGCACATTGCAATCAATCCACATTTATCTCTACCCGATGGTAATTCGCCTGTCTGCGGCGACACCGAGATTCGTACCGAGAGACACCGAGCGACACGCGAGATACGTTATGTTCCAGCTAGCAGCTGCCTGTACACAAATTCCCAGTGCGATCGACAAACACGAGCGCACTGGCGATTTTTAAAATGCATCAAATTCATCGCGTTCCTGCATATTCAAAACGAGACTGACCAGGGCAATGATCGGGTCCTGGTCGGGTCCTGGCTGGGCCCTGATCGGGCCATCGTCGGGCCCTGGTTGGGTCTTGGTTGGGCCCTGGTCGGGCCCTATCCGGGCCCTGGCTGGGTCTTTGTTAGGCCTTGATCGGGCCCTGGTTTGGCTTTGGTTGGGCCCTGATCGGGCCCTGCCTGGGTCTTGATTGGGTCCTGATCAAGCCCTGGTTGGAAATTGGTTGGGTTTTGTTTGGGCCTTCATCGGGCCCTGGCTGTGCCGTGGTTGGGCCTTGATCGGGCCGTGGTTGTGCCGTGGTTGGGCCCTGATCGGGCCCTGATCGGGCCGTGGTTGTGCCATGGTTGGGTCCTGATCGGGCCCTGGCCAGGTTCGCACGTAACGCTAAAAGTTTTCCACTCTGTCGGCCACGCACAGTCAGATACACGGAGAGAAGGATCTGACAAAGAGTGTACCACGTTTAGCATGTAGTAAACTTGGTTTATATTCTCCGCGATGATAATAATCCAACGCGCGTACACGTTGCGCCTATATATCCATGAATCATGCCCCTCGCGCGCCATTGTCAACGCATCCCACATCACCGATTATTAATTAGGCGGTTCGCGCGCGCTTAGTCGAGAATACCGAGTGTCGCGCGCGGAAGCGACACGACGCGGCGCATAGATTATGCGCCGTGTAACATTGTCGCCTGCGTTCTATTGTCGTACGTGCTGTATCCGCGTGCGGACACGATGAGCGGCTTCGCCGTCACGTGAAAATGCATCCTGAGGAAAACTTCGCACGCGTTTTTCGAATAAATCTTGTACGCTTCGCGTCCAGCGATTTAAATGTCCGTCTTAAAAAAAATGTGGTTGAAATATCTCGCTTTTTCCATAAGTCTTGCTTTTTTATTTTCGACTTTTTTTTATCGTACGAGAATCGCGTTATCGACGCACTGTTAAAAATATTTGCGGCGAGATTTCGTTGCATTTCGATGCATTTTTTTGCGGAGGTAAATAATTTAATCGTGATGTTGTTGGTGTTGTTGTTGTGACGGCTAACGATTTTTCTCCATATGCGCGATGGGGCAGACACGCCGCGCGCAACATCGACGATGCACCGGCTGCATAAGTAATAACTTCGAGCAGCACGCGGCTTAATCGAACCGCGTTAATAGCTGCGGCGCGCGGGGACCGGTGTCAAAATTCCTCGCCCTCGTTCGCTCCGGGGTTTTCGCTCCCGACCGACTGTTAATTACTCGCGCCGCTACCGGTGGTGCCCGCGATCGACGATTAGCTTTTCGATTCGAGCGGCGAGCGCGTCGTTCGCCCGGCGCGCCGCGCGCTCACCGCATCGTGAATCAATAAGCAGGTGCGTTCATCAGCGCCCGCGACACAAGCTGCGTTCTCGCTGAGCGTCGTGCGTTTGTTTTTTTTTTTAGCCGAGGCTAAATAAAGACGCACAAATTCCTAGCGACGCAATTTATAAGCGATGGTTTTCCGAATTTCCGGGCATTTTAAGAAAAAGAAAATTAACGGAGAATTTGATGCATTTTGCGGCAACTGAATTGAGCTGAATATATTTCGTACAATGGAAATTTTGTATACAATTATTTTTTACACACGGAGTAAAAATATTGAAATATTAATTAATGGAGAATATTAATTAACGACTATTTGCAGCAACAAAAAAAATATTTTAATACAGCGATGGATTTCTCGTCATAATTTGTCCTGATAATTTCAAGACCTATTTACGATACGATGGAAACAACGATAAAATACCTGGCAGGCTTGGAAACTAGTGGCTCAATTCGCCAGAAAATTAGCCTCACGCATGCAACACGGCGGACGCGAGAAGTAAGAACGGCGGACGCGAGAAACGAGAGACGCGGATAAAATTCCCCAGAAAATATATCCAAGTGCCGAAGCGAGCCGTAAGGAGGCCGCGCAATCACAGGCGAATTCCCCACCGATCTCGGGATATTATCAGCCGGAATTTCTCTCGGCTTTTCCATCGCGGTTTCGCTCGCAAAGTATCGTTCAACGACGCCGCGCGATTCGCGCGGCATTAATCACGGCAACGCGCGGCCCGCGCGTACCGCGCGCGGATTAAGTTGCTCGGCTCGCGCGCGGCCGTTTGTACGTTTCAATTTGCTATACATTTACCGTTTGTGCGTTAGAACGTTTTGCGTCAGGCGCAGCAGAAGCAGCCGCGGAGAGCGATCGAGGAAGCGAAGTGGCGGCGAGCTATCGGGTGTTATATTCTATATCGCTCGTAGATCTCGCGGCGCGAGATCCTCGCGCGGATCGCGATCCTCGGTCCATTAATCTCAACGACGCTACGTTAATTGCTCGCATCACGAACGCGTATTCCTCATTCGCGCGATGATTATCCCCGGCCTCGGGCGATCGTTGGGCGATAAATCGTGATTTACGCTCAACTAATTCTCGTCACTTCAGGGCGAATCTTCAACGCGCCGCGCCGATGTCTTCGCGCCTCTCGGGCGGCTGTTAAAGGGTCATCATTTTCACTGATCACCGCGCGGTTTTCCTGTCACCGGGATTTAGCCCCTAACGAGTCGAATTTCCACGAAATTCATATGCTATTTAATACATACGTGGTTTATAAGGTTGTACAAATCTAATGGCGTCAAATCCGACGCAAGTGGGGAACTGGTCGGGCCCCGGCCAGGCTAGCCCTACCAGGCCGGACCAGGCCTGGATTTTTAAAAAGTTGTTTCATTTACCCTGGCAGAAAATCTGTGGCGTTACATCCGGCCCAAGTCGGGCCCTGCCAAGGCCGGATTAGGGCCCGACTTGGGCCAGACGAAACGCTACGAATTTTCTTCCAGAGTAGAATGAAAGGATTTAAACAAAATAAATGATAGTCACATTCCTTTTTGTATTTTATTTTCTCTCCTCGCCGAGGGAGAGAAAATAAAATCTTTACCTGCGACTCGTCTACGATCTCTCGGGGTTCCCGGGACTAGAAATTCCACCGGCTCCGAGGTACCGAGATCCCGGAGATGAAAGGGCCTGTAGTGCGAGTGGTATACAGAGGGAGCGCGCGAGTTAAGACGTGGAAGGTCCTCTCAACCTGTCTCGATCCCGGCGCGGTCGTTAGTTATGGATACTCGGATAGAGCCGCGCCTAAAGGCAGAAAGAACGCGCCGGTCGGTCAACCGTAGTGAGCATAAACATCGCCGCGTGGAATGCTCTAAGAGTCGTCGCTGCAACGGCCGAACCACCTGCGACGGAATCGGACAATCGACGCGTCGTCGTGGCTTCTCGGATTTCGGAATCATCGACGACGAATAAGGTTGGAACGAAAAATCGTCGTCGAGTGTCACGAGAAATTTTCACAAACGTGGAACAAAAGTACACCGAAAAAAAAAAGTTAATACGTCGAAAAAAGTCGAAATCCGTTGTAAAAAAAATGTATAAATCCTTCGTAAAAAAAGATGTCGAATCCGTCGTAAAAAAGATGTCAAAATTCTTCGTAAAAATGATGTCAAAATCCGTCGTAAAAAAATTACATCCTCCAACGTTAGACCAAATTTTCACAAACGTCCGTTTCCGCTCGACTCCCCGGCGAAAACCACGCGGGGTAGAAACGCAGCACACGGGCGTAGCAGACACAGCAGCGGCGAACCAGAAGTGGAATAGTCAACCCGGAAACGGGATATCGTTAAACATCCCGGAAGCTCGTAACAGTTAACCCACTTGGTGTCCCACGTCGTATAAAAACGTATATACAAATCTACCTACGTGTCTATACATACCTATGTATACAGATATAATGTACGCACGGCTATAGGTATATCGGAGAAATACGCGGCGCATTAGCCGCGTTTACTTGAGCGTTTCCACTCGACGCAGTTATAGGAGCACCGAGAGCGTCGCCGATTGAATCGACCCGCGAATCATCTCGAGCCGCCGCTAAACGTCGCGTCGCGATAAATAATGTTTTTTTACATTTTTATCGACGAATTTTCAACTATTTCGGGCAAGCGACGGTGATTTTCAGAATCAGCGCGAAATTTCCCAGTTACGAATTCGAGAAAAATATTTTTTTCGCGAAACACGCAAGGGGTACCTTTTCACAAAAAAAAATTCTGTTACGTAGTTTGAAATCCTTATGAATTAGGATTTAAAACTTTTCGTAACCGAATTTTTTTCGCGACAAACGGTAACTTGCGTGTTTTGCGAAAAAAAAATAATTGTTTTCTCAATTTCGTAACTGGGAAATTTCCCGCTGATTCCGAATAGAAATTAATGAGGAAGCAACGCGCAATGTTCTACTTTTTTTGTTGCCTTTTTCACTTTTCCCAGTCTTTCGTTCCCGTCTTTTCGTTCCACCCACCTTTTTTCATCGTCGTCGCGTGCGCCACAGCGACGATCATTAATTCGCCACGTACGTGGAAATCGCGCGCGAATCGTGTGGAGAATCGTTTGCGTCGATTCGCTGGCTCCGTTATACACGCCGGGCCCGCGAGCCGCAATTAATGTACTTGCGCGCACTTGGCAAATCAATCTTCCCGCCAACTTTTGCGTTTCGATTTCGTGGCTCTGTAATAATACACCGTGTGTACATATTGCGTGTACCTCGTGGTGCCGACGAGCGCGGCGCGGCACGATGGAAAATAATTGCTTACTCAATCCCGTGGAAATAGCTGTTCCTCCTGTCCGACTCTCTCTCACTGTGTGTCGAACACAGAGCCGCGATTAATGACCGATAAACCCGCGGATTCCCCGCATCCGCGCGGCTGTTTCTTTTTTCTTTACCCCGGACTCCGGGGCGAATTGGCTTGGGAAACTCACAGGTGTTTAGAAATTGGAGCTTTTTCGAAATCCACCAATAAATTTTTTTTGTGAAAATGGTTTTTTTTATTATGTTTAGAGTCATTTTTTTACTATTGAAATAAAAAATTATCATAGAAATAAAAAGAAATAATTTAAAATCTATTGAAAATCCACCCATCAATAAATTATGTGAAAATTGGTTTTCGCCTAATTTTTGGAGGGTCAATTTTTGTCAAATTTGTCGCCCGGGATGTCGCAGGAAAATGAGGCGACGGAAAATTTGTCGAGCGAAGACTGAGGCGACTCGCCCCGGTCTGGCGTTGCTGCGAGCGTTAAACGTGGCATCCGGCGCAGCGAGTGGAGAGTCAATAGAAATTCTTCAATTTGTCCGTCGGTACTTGAGCCGAATGACTCGCCGTCACCGTGAAATAATAAACTGATAAATTGCCGCGCGCCAGGAGCCGACAGATTTGTTGAGATAATAATTTTTGCGAATTAACGAGATCGGCGATAAAAGTGAGATGCAGTTAGGAAGTCGAGTTTCGCGGTGCGCGCGCGGCGAGATGTTGCGCTGTCAGCCGCGGCGCAAGTTGCTGCAACCATCTGCCCGCCGGTTCTAAAGTGGTTGCGCAAGTGGGAACAAGAGACCCCCATAAAACATCGTCGACCTCATTCGTTTATCTATTCTATGGCTAATGCAATAGCGCGAACGGCGCACAGTCGTTGGCGGCCCAGCGGTCGTTAGCGTCTCGTTCGCCGAGTGCCCGCGCGATGTGAGTGAAATCTCAACTTTCCGACCCGCCGCGAGTGCAAGCAGTGAGTTTCATTGCTTCTACCTTCAAGCAGCTTTTGGAAAAAAAAAAAAAAAAAATCATTTCGCAATTTTTTCCTTCCGTTAATAAAATTATAAAAAATACACCGACAGTTTTGGTATCCCAAAAAAACATTCCGCAATTTTTCTTACATTGATAAAAATTGAAAAAAAAAAAACCAACAGGTTTAGTAGAAAAAAAAAAAAACCAACAGGTTTAGTAGAAAAAAGAAATTAACCTGCAATCAAGTTGAGATTTCAGTTTTATTTAAACTCCGAAGCAGCTTTCAGAAAAAATATTGTTACGATTTATTCCTTCCACGAGAAAAAATTAAAAACTCCCACAATTTCAGCAAAAAAAAAAAAAGATCTGAAGAATCTGACAAATACCACGACCTAAAATTAAAAAATCGAATATTTTAGGTGTAACAAAATTAAAAATAATTCTCAGAATTAAACAAAATGTCTGACGGTGATAAAACGGCACGCTGGCCGAAATGTGAAAATCTTGAGCTGCCGATCGCTGCATCGGAATTACTACGCGATGTCCGCGAAGCTGTTAGTTTTTCGTTTCTCCTCCGTTCAAGCCGAGAAGCCACTTGTAAATCTCTATCGGCTACTGTCAATCGCGCATCGAAGATCAAAGAGATTGTGTTCTCGGCTCCTCCGCCATCTAATGTTATTCAACGCGGGGGAATGTTTTACAAACATCGCGCGGCCGCTTGTGGGTCACACCGAGCCCACAACGAGCATCGCCAGCCCGCTAAATACTCGCTGGCAATTAGCTCCGCTTACACGTGGAAACACTCGGCGCGGCCAAATCGCGGCCGCTCGATCTTTCTCCTCTTTCAGCGCGAATATTTATCGCGCCTCGCGAGTCATTATGAGGTAATTGAGGAATTCCACGTCCGAGTAAACAAGAGAAACTGAATTAATTGTTGTGCACCGATGCCTCATGTTGCGTTAAGCGCGGCGGAGATTTTTAATTTTTTAATTTTTTAATTTTTTTATTATTCACACGTGGAAAAATTGATCGCGGATAAATCAACGTCTCGTGTAACGTGTATCACCGCACGCTCGGTGATTTAATAATGCCGAACAATACATTAATCTTCGCTCGCGGCTTATGACGCGCGACACCCCGCTGCACGATTGTCGTCGGGTTTCACGCCGATCTTGATCGCGACTGCAGTCGATGATGCAGTCGTCATCGGGGGCTGCACTGTAATAAAACAGCTGCACGCCTTGCGGCTACCTATCATATTTCTTTTTTATTTTTTTTTATTGCACTTGACATAAAAATGTTTATTATATTATTGCGATTGACGTAAAAAAAAAAAATTGTGAAAACTATCACGGGTTTAGAAAAAATAAGGTGCTAAAAAATAAAAAAATAAAAATTAAAGTCTTAATAAAATAAAATAAGTGTTAAGAAAGTATACAAATAAATTGTGAAAAAAATGTAGTGTTAAAAAATTATAAAAATAAATTGTGAAAAAAATGTAGAGTTAAAAAAATTATAGAAATAAAATGGGAAAAAATGTAGTGTTAAAAAATTATAGAAATAAATTGTGAAAAAATGTAGTGTTAAAAAAATTATAAAAATAAATTGTGAAAAAAATGTAGAGTTAAAAAAATTATAAAAATGAATTGTGAAAAAAATGTAGTGTTAACATTTTTTTTGTGCCAGCCGCGGCCAAGCGACGATGAAAACACGACAGCATCGAATCTCCATGTGGAAAAAAGTTGTAGTCGCGCGAGTACAAAAAGCAGCCCGCTTTGATAGTGAATCGTTTTCCGAGCGGGTTGCACAGTGGTCAACGCATGCGGTTTTCCAATAAGTCAATCAGCGCGCCGTATTTATTGCCATCCCACGCCGATAAGTGCGCGTTATAAATACTCGAGACACTCAATATGTCGAGCGCGAAGGAACAACGCGGCGCACGCTGAGCGCGGCCGCGAGGGCTGGGCCGACGCGCCGTGAGGGATAAATCGGCGATTCTCGCATTCCTCATCATTAACATTCGATTGATTGTCCGTCGGCGTCGAGCACGACTTGTCGTGTTTATTTGCGCTGCTGCGCGGCTTCGAGCAATAATAATAAATCTCGGGCTATCGATTTTTTTTTCTTCAACGCTTTCTACACACGCGTCTCTCCCTGTCAATTCCGCGAGGCTACGAGGGTTTATCGTTTTGAAAATTGACTCTATCGTTTTTCGCAAAAATATATATTTTACTCGTTTTTTTAATTTTTAAATAATTTTGAATAATAATCATCTTAATTATTTTAATAATTTTTTTTTTTTTTTAGAATAGTTTAAATAAAAAATTCACTGCAGGTTCTCTCGAGTTGTACAGTAAAATCGTGCTAATTGTGCGAGATATCCAAGAGGGTTAGAGCTGAAGAGTGGCTAAATTAAATTAATGGGGAAAATGTCGGACGAGGAGCGAAGCGAGGCGCGCAAAATGCGTCCTGAATTCCAATAGAGATACTCGCGCTAGTCGCTAGTCGGGCTTAGCGAGCTCGCCCGAAGCACCCCGAAGCGCGTTAAAGCGCAAAGTGGGCATTCCAATAATTCGCCCATAAACATTGGCAGGAGGGAATAAATAAAATAGTCGAGAGCGGCCGGTCGGCCAGCTTCACTAATAATCTCCATTGGCCGGGAGAGAAAAGTGCGGCAACGCCAACTCGCGCGGCTGGACGTCGGCTAGTTCTCGCGGATTATAAATATGTAAGACACATAATACGTTAGGGTATGGCGAGAGTGCCCGTTGTGCGTTAGCCGGCCAATGGCCGCGCGAATAAATCGTCCTATCACCGCGAATGCATTCCTCGTCATTATCCTCTCGCTCGGCGGTGCGGCTCGCGCGAGTGAGCGAGTTGTGAGCGACCAACTGAGCGAGTTGCGAGCGACCGAATGAGCGAGTTGCGAACGTTCGCTTTTAAGGTTAACTTTTTTCTAGAAAAAAAGTTAACTTAAGTTACGTTAAAAGTAATTTTTTACGAAAAAAAAGTTAAATTAAATTTTACTTTATTATTTATTTATTTATTTATTTATTTATTTATTTATTTATTTATTTATTTATTATTTATTTATTTATTTATTTATTTATTTATTTATTTATTTATTATTTATTTATTTATTTATTTATTTATTTATTTATTATTTTATTATTTTTGTTTATTTGTTATTATTTATTTTTTTATTTTGAAAAAGTTAAATTATATTTAACTTTTTTCAAGCAAAGAAGTTAACTTTTTGATTACGTTATATAACATTCTATTTATATTGAATTATCTTTATTCATTATATTAAGATCTATTTATATTTATTTATCTTTGTTCATTACTTTAAGATCCTGATGTAGCTCTTCATCGATGTGGAAGCAAAAGACGCGAGTTATTTATTCGTCCGCACGATTGTAAAGTAAAAGGTTCAGACACTTGTTGAGCCACTCGCAGACGCAATCGGCGCAACGTTTCTCAGTGGATTTGCCTAATGATTGCTCGATGTCAGTGCGCAGTGTGCCGAGTGGTAAATGTCTTTCTAAGTGTCCGCTGGATGAGTGCGTGATTGGCTACGAGTGAAAAGTGATTGTGAGCTCGCGGCGTGAGCTACAATAACAAGAGATCGTGTTTTGGTTTTTTTTACATGAAACATTAAAGAATGTTCTTGCTTTGTTCGTGTATATAGGATTACACTGACGGTGGATTAAATACATAAAGTCGAGGGGCGAGATTGAGTCATTTGTAAAGAACATGCGACTAATCCGCGAGCACCGAAGGTCGTCCTTGGTGCCTCCATATATGACCGTAACGCGTGACGTTTGGAATGCACCGCGATTGTTGCGCATCTCCGCCCGATCCGGTGCTACCGGCGGTGTCGTGGCTGAAGCAGCAGCAGAAGATACTTTTATTGAACTTTCTTAATAAAATAGACAATAAAAAAATGTTATAAAAAAATTATTGTCAGCTTCCTATTTTTAATTTAATATACAAGTGAGGTATAATTCCGTGAGAGTTATTCGCAACGAATCGGCAAAGTTGCGAGCAGCAAGGATAGACTCCCATTGTGCTCGCAACTCTCGAAATTTCCTGATGGGGTAGAAAAAAAAAATTTCATTTAACGAATTAAATTCAAAGGCAAATAAAAAAGGGGATCAACCTATTTTACCACTTCTTCCTGCTCCGATGGGGGGTAATCTATTTTTCCACTTCTTCATGCTCTGATGGTAGACGATGGTCAAATAATCGGAGAAGATCCCAAGGATCGTCACAATCAGTAGAAAAAAAAGTTGCGAAGTAGAACTTTGCACGTTGCTTCCTCATTAATTTTTGTTTTTCACAAAACCACCTCTATGAAGAAGCTTGTTTGTCAATGTTAGCTTCTTCATAGAGGAAGCTTTGTGAAAAACGAAAATTAATGTAATTTTCACAAAATGCTGTGAAAGTTAGAAAATCTAAAAGAAACTTTGATTAAATACCATGCAAATCAGAAAGTTTCATATAAGATTACAGTAATTTTGACGAAATCACATGAAAATTAGAAAGTGTAATACAATGATTTGTAATTTTATCACGCTCGTATATTAAATTCAATATATTAGCTGTTGAATTGAATTACGTATTAAATTTGTAAATTCGCGAACATTTTTAGCAGAGTGCAGCGTGGCCTCTGTACGCAATGGCCATCGAGAGTGGCCGCACCGGCCGATGAATAATGAATACACAACGGAGCCGCTATCTCGCCGATCCATCCGCGTGCCGCCTCGCACACGTGTCGCGTACTTTCGTAATACGCTCAAATTACTGACACACGCGCAAACGACACACACGTAAGACACCCACATTCGCGTGGCTCTTTATTTTTTCGCCGCGCGTACTTCATCCGCGCTTCGGAACTCAATCGACACGCGGGGAGAGTGCAGAGTGTTTTTCCAATTTATGATGTATAGTACGACAGAAAAAAAGTCGCACAAGGCCCAGGCCGTCGATGCGCGCGTGCAATGCGCGCGGGTGGATTTTATAGTCGACGCAATTATTAGCGCATAATTTAACGACCCATCGGAATATGCAACGTAAGTATCGATGCACCGCGTCATTGTGTGGGATATCTTTAACGGGCTGAGTCACCTGAAAAACATGAGAATAAACTTCTTCCGCGATTGCGCGCACGAAGTGTCGCAATTGTTTAGAAAAGCTACCACTTCGTGGTGCGAGGTATAAAAGGATAAAACAATATGATAAGTGAGGTTTGATTTTTTTGCAGACCATTTTGCAGTATTATTTGGCAACAGAAAGACAAACCATTTAAAACATTGAGGCAGTATGAAATCCTTCAATTTCATATGAATCCAATATGAAATCCTTCAATTTCATATGAAACCAATACGAAATCCTTCAATTTCATATGAAACCAATATGAAATCCTTCAATTTCATATGAAACCAATATGAAATCCTTCAATTTCATATGGATTTAATATGAAATCCTTTACTTCAAAAACCACTATTTTTGCAAGCGAATTTGACGGTTTTCGTGTCAATGACATTTTGCTTTCTGAATGCAAAGACAAACGTTTTTTTTTTTTATTTTAGAAAATAAAAATTCTCGTATTGCGGTAATTTTAACTGAACACCGCGAGGAGATCCGAGAGGGAGAGATTACATTACTCGAGTGGAGAGTGTCGAAAGTCGCGTCGATTGCATCTCCATACAGCCGCTGAGCGAGAGGACGTGCTCCGTGCATGGTATACAGGACGCAGGTAAAACCCACCTGTATACAGGTAGCCGCAGCAGCCTACGGTAGCCCGTAGAGTCGAGCGATGCTCCTGCAGCCGCAACGGGGTCAGAGTGGCCGTTATTTACGGGGCCATATATCAGCATATCGCCGATGGCTCCTGTGGCCGCTCGACGATTTTATGGGGGCGTCCGAGACTATTCGAGAGACCGGGATGGATATGCAAAAAAGACGTCATTTTACAGCGTTACACCGGCTCCGAGCTGAAGATTCCACGCTGAAATCTCGCGCACGACGAACACATCCGAGGCTTCCCACACACCACATTGGCCATAAAAACGGTTTTACGCGGAAGAAGACACGAAGAAGTCGCGATGGTCAATCACGAGAAACGTCCGACGGGGTCGGCCAAAAAAGTGGCTTAATTTATAGAGAATGCCATGTAGACACCAATGCCTCTTCCTTACGGCTGTTTTTTTTTTCGAAAATATATCTTCTGGACTTTTCACGACACGTCAATAAAACAAATTAAAAAAATGTTTCATGTTGATTTAATAATAAAATTAACTCTTATTTTAAGCAAAAAGGTTTTAGACGAAAATTAAAAAATGTTAAATGTAAATTTCTTAATTTAGATTTAAAAAAAAATCTAACCGAGATAAAAAAGCAAAAAAAAATCCACTTGTCAAGCGCCTCGCGAGGTCGGCCGCGCTCCGTGGTCTTGAAAATCGAGGCTAATAGGCGAGAGAACGCGCAGCGCTCGATGCATATTAACGATATCGCGAAACGGACAAGGCCAAGGTCTTCCTCGATCTCGGCTTTTCCGTGCGGTGAATCATTTTTTTTTCCTCCTCCCCGCGCGCGCGGCTGAATCGCTCGCAGTGCGATGAGTCAGTTTTCACTGCAGCCGCGCGCGCGGCCTGCATCGTCCTACGTCCCGGAAAACATGCGCAAAGAAATGACCGAGGATTATTGCGTAAACGCTCGAGTCACTCGGGGCCCAACCCTGTTCCATTATTATGATCGAAAACACGCAATACAAAAAGGCGTAACACACTGCGTTCTTTTTTTTTCTCCTCCTCCGGCCCGGAAAGACGTCCAGCCGGAGACTCCGGGAAATAAAATAAATAGTGCGGGGCTGGAGGGAAGAAAAACAAAAAATTCGGTAAAGCGACGAAGACTGTAAACGAATTTTTGACGAGGGTCTGTTATGTCTGCCGAGGCCTTCGAATTTCCGTTTTCCAAACTAAATCCCCCCCCTCTCGCCCTTTTGCTGAGTTTGGTGCCAGACGCGCGGGACACACGTGCGTCCGTCCGTCCATCCGTTCGTTCGTCTATCCGCGTTTACTGCGCTCTAACGGAATAACTAGGTGCGTCGCATGTGGACAAAAAAAAACGGGGGATTATGTGGCGATTCGTGATGCAGCCAGCGTAGAAATTTAAAAATTGTTTGGATTTTTTTTCTCGTAATTATTACAATGTTGCATAGGAAAATATATTACATTTTTTCGTGGTATTTTTTCGTGGTATTTTTTCGTGGTATTTTTTTGTGGTATTTTTTCGTGGTATTTTTTCGTGGTATTTTTTTGTGGTATTTTTTCGTGGTATTTTTTCGTGTGATATTTTTTCGTGTGATATTTTTTCGTGTGATATTTTTTCGTGTGATATTTTTTCGTGTGATATTTTCTCGTGTGATATTTTCTCGTGTTATATTTTCTCGTGTTATATTTTCTCGTGTGATATTTTCTCGTGTAATATTTTGTCGCGTGATATTTTCACACGCGATATATTTTAATTTCTTCTCGTCTCTAGGATAGTGCGTGAGAGAATCGGAGGGAAAAAAGTGTTCGAAAACGCGGGTATCCCACGCTCGAGTTCACCTGTTGCTTGCGCGCCGCGCCGGTGCGCTGGCTGACTGACTGACTGGCGGAGTCGGAGGGAGGAAAAAGAAAAAAGAACCGAAAAAAATCTCCGGCCCTAGATGCTTTCGTAGCGATAGATAAATTTTCGGGTCCCGAGCGCAGCACGCCCGTCGGAAGGTCGATTTGGAGGGGGCGCACGGAGCGTCGAGTCCGGCGAGCCTGTTCACGGCTCGTCCCCGGCTCGGCCGCCTATCCACCTGCTGCCGCGTTCGACTATTTCTGATCCCGTAACCCTATTCCCAACGCACCGTCTATCTCGCATCTACCACGACTCCTTTTTACCCGCCCGATCGACTCACGACGCCAGTTATACGATACGAGAGAGGTGCGTCCCAACCCTCTCCGGTTTCCTCGCCGTCCCGGAAAACATGGGGCTGGACCTTTTTTCACCCTGTGCTCACTAATTCGCAGGTCCTACGACAACCGGACCCTCAGGTCCCCCCCCCCCCCCTCCTTCCTCCCTTCCTCAATAAACCGAGATTTATACGTCCTCCTCGTATGGCAGGTTCGACCGGTCGCCTCTTTTTTTGGACCTACTTTTTCGCACAATCACTGACGCTTCTGAACATAAAAAAATGATCGCAATTAGATTGCGATAATTTATTGCGGCGATTTTTTTAAGGCCTCAAAACAACGTTACGGATAAATGTTTAAAATATTAATATGCTATTGCCATTCGACATGGACTTTTTTTGTTTAAATTTTAAGAAAAAAAAATGTTAATCTTAAATTTTAAGAAAAAAAATGTTAATCTTAAATTTTAAGAAAAACATTTTAATCTTAAATTTTAACAAAAATGTTAATCTTAAATTTTAAGGAAAGACATTTTAAGAAATAAAATTGCGATGGTATTGTAATGATTTTTTTTTCTTTCGAATTTTTGCTTCTTGTTGCAATCGGGTTGTCGCAATAAAGAACGCGTAGCTCCTTGGAAGTGAAAACGTTTACTTTATAGCACTAAAAAAAAATTCTATTGGTCTCTATCGATTGAGCGGATCGTGAAAATCGCTCAATGGTCGGTATTCCACGATCGTAGCGGGCGCGCGCGCACGACTCGTTCGTAAAAATAAACCGCGCGCGCAACGCGGCGGCGATGCGATCGGCGGAGGAAGGCGAATGGCGCAATAAAATATCGAATCGCTTTTCCGGTCATTAGAGACCTCATGCTCGGCGATATCTTCGTGCGAGTCGCGGATGCCCCGGCGCGCCGTGCGCGGCGCTCGTTTGAAAATCCCGTTCGAGCTGCGAATGGCTACAGCTGTTGGGACTCTCGGCGGCTTTACGAGCCGATGTTCTCCGCTCTTCTTGTCGCTTCAAACGATGACACGTATTATTGTTATTATCATCGCCGGCGTTATTACGGCTCTCCCGTTTCACGGGGAAACTGAGATATTTTTTCCTCACGGGCTGTGAGCTAATTCGATGACACCCCGAAACATAGGGATTTTTTATGCCGGCATGTGGACATTTTTGTGGATAAAAATCGCCCAATCAGTCGCTCGGCCCCGTTTTCGCCATCACCGATTTGTCATTTCTAGAATTTCGGAATTTTTTAATATAACTATTTTTTTACACTTTGCGAAAAATTGGCTTTACAAAAAAAAAAGTGGTCCATCGTATTCAACGGTAAAAAAAATTCAAAACCTGTTATTTTTTAATTAAACATTTTTTTAAACCGTTAATATTTCTTTCGCACTTAACGAAAAAATTATCTCCACGAAAAAATGGTCCAGCGTGTCGAGCGGCCCGAAAAAGCCACAGACATCCGGAATATCGCGTCTGCTTCGACCCGAGACTCGTTGAGCGCTTTGCGCGCAGCTTCGATTGACAATGATGGATGATATCCGAATAATCTAGGATTCGTGTCAGTTCAGTTTATAGTGACACCGCCGCGCCTGGCATCCGAGGCCTATCGCGCAATCGCTCGTTAAGGGAAAGAAATAAAGAAGGAGAGATAAAAAAGAGAAGAAAAAAAAAACGTACAAAAAAAACGGTGAAAAAAAAGGTAGGAGTTACGTGAGAGTGAATTTCCGTGAGAGCCCCCGAGACGCAGTGAGATACGGGAGACGGGAGTTTAATTAACGAAGAAGTCGACGAGCGCTGGCGTCGTCGGTCCGCGGCGACGCACGTGTGGAACGACTAGTAGTGCGGCCGCTCGGTCCGACGCGCGTGTGGAACGACTAGTAGTGCGCCGGTCGGCCTAACGCGCGTGTGGAACGACTAGAAACGCCACAGGCCGAAAGCCGGCGTATTTTCCCATTAGGGGATGGCGGGCGCGATCCGAGACGAGCGGGGCGCGCGGGGGGCGAGGTGCGCAGTGCCGGCATTCTCCGCGTCGGTCGTGCGCGGCGCGCGGCGCTTTCGGCGAGCGAGAGGCAGAGGGCGTGCGCGCGCGGGGCAACCGGGCAACGCAAGAGCGCCACGCGAAGTCAAGTGATACATAGATAAAGAAAAACGCGTGCTCCACGCGCCTCGGAATATCATTTAGACGTTGCACGGAGCGCGGAGCGCCGGGACTGGGTGGCAGGTCAGTTTTGTGCCAGCTGCCAGCTCGACGTGAGCGTTTTCACGAGTCGCCGTGAGTGAGCTGCCTCTCAATTCCTTGGCTCGCGCGCGCGCGCGTAGCTCGGACTTTCGGACCGGCATCGAGGTACGTGAAACGAAAATAACAGCAACTTGGCGTGCCGAAAGTCGTTTGTATCAACTCACAGGGAAAGAAAAAAAACATGGATAGATCATCCGGATTCTGAGTACATTTTTATGATATAAATTGAACGCGACAGTTTATTTATAAATTTGTAAATATACAAATAATAATAATATAATTAATATAATTATAAGGATAGTATAATTATATAATTATTTTATTGGTATTAATGGTATATTATAATTAATATCATTTATTATTAATCACTTGTTATTATATTATAATTACATTATAGTATAATTTGTAAATATGTATTTTTGGATGCCGGCATGTTGGATTATTTTTTTTTTCTTTTTCTTGTGAAGTCTTTGAATTTTATATTTTTTTGTTTGCACGTCGATCGACTACACGGATCCTCAAATTGATGAAAAATAGTGGCCCGGGTCGTGAGTGACTTTTCTCAGCGAGCCGGAGCCACCCGACTGTTGCGTGAATAACGCCCCGCGCGCCACTTGACCTTTTGGGATCCATCGGGCTACACCTACCTATATACGAGGTGTCCTCTTGCCACTATTGCACAAAAGACGCGACGACAATAAGGCTCCCTACCTGTCGATATATACTAACCGTGTAAACGCGAGGTTACCCACGTGTTATAGAGTAGGGTGGGGCCACTTCTGGGTATCGAACCCGCTCGGGTTCGATTATCCAACAATACCGAGTTCTTGGGGGCCCGAGACAGCCGAGAGGGAAAGGAGACGAGTGAAAGAGGACAAAGATATCCCTATTGTCACAAGGTATCCCGTGGCTCAGCGTATTAAACAGCGGGAGGAATACAAATATTACTTGAAACACGTTTTTTATAATTCAGTTGAAGCAAAAAAATAAATAAATAAATTGAAAATAATCAAGTTTTTTTTTAGTTCTTCGTGAAAACTATCGCGTCTAGGAAAAAACTAATGGCGAATTCGTTGTCTACGGGAAATATACATCGAAATATAGTGTTAACATTTTTTTTTAAATAAAATAAAGTTTTCTCGCACGTTTTTGCGAAATGTCGTCACTTCACTAAAACCGAGATTACTTTTTTTTATTGGTCGAACCTGGATTTTCCTCTTTCGTTACTTTTCTTCTTCGTTCCTTCGTTGGTGTCGCACTTAGGGCGAACCTCCCATTAGGCAGATTGAAGGCGTTCAGCATTTCGGCGGGAAAATTCAATTATGCCGCATGACGCACGGGTAAACCCGACTAATCCGACAAATCGTGCACCACCGTCAGACGATAGATAGATAGATCGCACGGCGGGGTAGCCTCCCTCCCCCTCCCCTCCCCGTGAACGCGGACCATCGCTCGCTCCATCGGCGGTCAATAGCCGCTCTCGCTGATCGCCTCATCTCCAATCCTAGTTAAGCCAAATCGACTCGGAAATCCCCCTCGATCCGTCGATTATAAAAAGAAACACAAATGTTCTCCCCACTTTTTTCGTCCCCCTTTTGCCCGAGTCATCGTGCGTCAATTAAAGCGTCAAAGCGTCAAAGTGTCGAAAATTTGTCGTGACGCTCGTCGATTTTTTCACTCGCGCTTGTTCAAACAGTGAAATCCATTGGCGCACGTTGAGGAAGTCGGTGACATTCTTCGCTTCACGTTCTATAGTTACGTCCTCCACTTTCACGTTTTTTTTTAAATATTTAGTATAAGCTTGCATTATCTACGAAGTTCTTGAAGCTGTAGAACGGCTGTAATCGCGAAAAAAGTGCACCAGCCTTCATTACCGACCGCGGTATTTCCACCCTTAAATTTCCCCCAAGCGCCCAATGCATGAATTAAACCTACATCCGCAAACTTTTTCAACGCACGTCGCGACCCCCCGCGAGGTGTCGCCGGCGTTCAGCCCGCCGCGCGTCGCGCGCCTCAACTACGACGTCCGGCCGCGGCGACGCGGTCGGTACACCAGATCCCCGTGGCGCGCCGGGTGCGAAGATTCCCTCCTTACCGACGGTCCCCGCGACCTTCGGCACCTTCTCGCTTCGCGGCGCTCGCGATCTCCGCTGTACCATCATCCCCTTCCGACAAAACGGAAGCTGGCGCGCGAGGGTTGCAAAGCGGACAAACCCAGCAGCTCTGGCAGCCCACGGGGCGCGACCCCCCATTCGCCCTGCCTCTCCCGTTACCGACCGTCGGTGTCGTGTGGCGCCTCGTCGCTGAATTTTCCGCAACTTCGTTCCCGGCGAAAAAAAAACTCCACAGCGAGAAAATTCTGCTCCTCACCCTGCGAGACATGGGGGGTGGGTGTAGACACCAGGGGGGTGGGACGCGCTGCCGGCAAAGGGGTCGAGATAGAGGGGGGCTGAGGGGGGGTGTCGAGGGGGCGAGGGGTGAGCGCTGCGAAGGCGGGGTCTCCGCGTCACCGGAGCGTGCGATAAGCGCGCGGCGGTGGCGAGGGTGGCGAGGGGGGAGGCGAGGGGGTGGCAAAGGGGGACAGAGGGGGGTACGAGGAGGACGCGCCGCCACCGTCGAACCTAGCGAGGAGCCGCGCGCGCGTTTCTTTCTCCGTCCTTCCTTTTTTCCGCTAGCTCGACTATCCCCCTCCCCCCTCTCCCTGCCCCCCTCCAAAATCCCCCACCCCAGCGCTTTTTTCCCTTCTTTTTTACCTCGTCCGTCACGCTCCGCGCACCTCGGGAGCTTCGCTTGGCGAGCGACTGACATTGCCGGGCGGAGTTTCGAAAAACAGAAGCCGGAGCGTCGGGGTGGGGCGTCGCCGTCGTCGTCGGCGACGCCGACGACGACGTCGCCGGAGTCGGTCTTGGACGCGTGAGGCGCTTTGAGCAAATGTGACTCGCTCTCTCTCTCTCTCTCTTTCTCGATTTTTTTTCTCTCTCTTTCTCTCCTGATTCGCGAGGCGTGGGAGTCGGATCGAGGGGGCGGGAGAGGCGAAGCTTCCCCGCCGTCGGCGCGAGAGGCGCTGTGGCGGCGAGGAGGGGGAACCGCGCGAGTGAGAACGCGGGGAAAAGTCGCGCGCCGCGCGCGCGAGGGGAAAACGCAACGTGTGTTGCGGCTCGAGCGGCGGACCCGCGGCCAGTCGAACGCGCGTGCCATCGTAACCCTCCTTCGCGCGAAACGCGACGACGACGCAATATCTTAACGTTTTCCCGAACGACCGTTTTTCTCCTCTGCCTTCCGTTATCTACGTTATCACCGAAGCCTCTTTCTCTCTCGCTCTCTCTCTCTCTCTCTCTCTGTCGTCCGTACGACGAACGCGTGTAGTACACATGTCGATATACACGGTCCATTTGACCCCCGTCCCCCTCTCATCTCCTGCCCACCGGAATGTGCGCCCGGAATTACGCGAGTTCAGGGACTGGCGGACTGTAAAATTTCCTTTCCTGCCGGCTACGGTGCGTCGACGCCGGCGTCTTATCTATGTAGCCTTGGACGCCTTAAGCTTCCCTCAGCGTGATAGTGTCACACGTGAGTGCGGGGATCCGTTCTCGGGGTATTTCTTTTTTTTTGTGAAGGTGTTGCGAGAAAATAATTCACAAGAGGACGCGACTCTTTCTGGTACTGAGAAACAATATTTATACGAAAAAAATATACGTGTAGAAATTTTTATTAAAAAAATATTAACACGAAAAAAAAACGCCCGTGCAAAAATTCCTAAAAAAAAAGAAACATTTATACGGAAAAAATATTTGTGCTACAATTTATAGGAATTTTTTTTTTTTTTTTTCATAAAATCATTTACAAAAAATACTCATACAAAAATATTTACAAAAAAAAAAATATTTGCAAAATATTATGGCAACTGCACTGCTGAGAATGTTGGAATTTTTGCGACACTGCCGTGCGCCGGTTTGAACGATACTCGCTGATTATGCGTGCGACTGTTGCGCGTGATTTCGACACTGATCCAGTTGCAATTTTTCACGGACGGCTCGGGAACGTCGACGAGTCGTCGCGGAATTTTTCGCGTGCAACGTTGTCGCCAAGACGTGTGCGCGTCGAGTCATGATAAATATCGATGTTAGAAATATTGTGATCGGTGACGGAAAAACATCAAATTTCGGACGGTCAAAAACAATCGTCTTTTATCCATCACAAACAGTTTTTAATGCTCTTTTTTTCATCTCCAATGGGATCAATGAAACAAGTGGCAATATTTTTTTAGAAAAAAAAGAGAAGAATTTTCGAGTGTTCGAACGTTTCAATATAATCGGTGGATGGATTTCGATGTCTCACGTAAGAATTTATAAATACATTTTTTTAACACAATATGATTTTCTTTTTCTGATAAACTTTAATAACTAATTAATACCGTATTTGTTTTTGTACGATCAGAAAAAATTCCCCAACGATCCAGTGAAATATTAGCCCATGACACGACAAAACGTTGACGGCGATGTCTCTTTGTTTTTGTCAATTAATCGGTGGTGGCGGCGCTTTTTACGCGCAGCTGCACTCGAGCGTCTTGGTAGCCGAGGGACGTGATTACGTCGCCGAGACGATAAATAAGTTATCGGGCTTTATAAATAAACGCACGTCGGGCGATAAAAAAGGAGGAGGGCTGCACCGCTCCGACGATAACGGGGCTACTGCGATAAGATAGGTCTCTCAATCTGTACAACCGTATATGGTCGCGGCGCGCGGGAACGACGTCGCGTTGGTTGGCCAACGTGGCGCGATGCGGGATTTTCGAGCGGCGCGACAAACACGTCGGTACCGAATTTCTCGATAACCTCGGCAAACAGATCTACAAAATTCGAGGCGCAGTGGCAGATGAAAAAAAAAAAATCGTTTCCCATCTCCAGATTAGAAAAACAATTCGTCACGATAAATACAAAAAAATGAAGTTACGATAACGCGAGGAAAAAAATCAGTTTTCATCTCCAGTTTAAAACTTCAATTTTTATTTAAACAAATAAAAAAATGGTCAAAATCCCGCAGTGTCGCATCACGAGTCTCAAATCTATCCAATTTGTATTTAAACAAAAAAATATAAAATGTCCGAAAAATTCCCTCAAAACATTCATAAAAATTTCGCGCTTAACCTTAAACAAAATTTCGCGAATTCGTCACAACGAATAATACACAAAAGTTACAATAATCCCACGAAAAATTTCTCCGAAAAAGTCGTCAAACCGCCGGTGTCGAGTCACAAAAAAAATGGTTAAAATTCCGCAACGAAATTACGACTCTCGAAATTTATCCGACCCAAGCTGCGCAGCGTCGCGGAGTTGCAGCGTGTTTTATCAGCACAAACTCTTTGCCGCAGAGAGCGAGAGAGAGAGAGCGATAAAAAGATAGAGCGAGAGGCCGACGTGAGGCAGAGCGCGGGGTGACGCGCGCTCGTCAAACCGCCGCGGCGCTCAGCCCCCCCACCATCCGTCCCTGAATTCTCCGCCAGGGGCGGAAACCCCCATCCGTCGTAGCGCGCCGAGAGGGACACAGCGCGTTGGCCCGTGGGATGCTTGGCTAGCGGGGCATCGAGGAAGGGGTGAGGGGGGGGGCGGTAGGGGAAGCGAGGGGGCTCGACCGGCTCTCCTCTCCCCTCCCACCCGCTCTGCCACCTCCCGCGTGTCCCTCGCTGCGCGCGCCGCTCGCGCGCGCGGCCAGCAGCGACAACGGCCGACGGCGGCTCGGAGAAGCTCGGGCGCGCTGCGGGGTGGGGGAAGCCGAGCGGCCGGGCGGTGGGGAGGGCGGGGTCGGCGCGGCTCGCGTCCGCGCGGTGGGGGCTCGGCGAGCGCGTGGTGGGGGCAAAGCTGGTCCAAGTTGGCCGGATGCCACCACCACCACCATCACCACCGCCGCCGCCGCCGCTGCCGCTAGGATCGGCGCCACTACGGCAAGTGAGAGAAACAGAGAGAGAAAGAAGGAGGGAGAGGGAAGAGTGCGAGACAGAGACAAAGCGAGCGCGAGTCGCGCGGCAAGGAGAGCGACGACTGGCGAGTGACTGTGCGGCGGGATCGTCGCGCGGACACGCAGATCGTCGGAGTGGGTCGAAAAGAGCGGGTGAGCCCACCGTCTTTTTTTCTTTCTCTCTCTCTCTCTCTCTTTCTCTCCTCTCTCGCGTGTACGGGACGCACGAAGAGCGAGGAGAGCGAGGCGCGAGGGCTGCCCGTGGCGGGGCAGCACCGGCGCTCCGCGGCGAGCGTGCGGCGCGCGCGGCTCCGATCCGGCCGTTCACTTACAACTCGGCTCGTACCTCGTCCTGGCACCTCAGTCGACACCGAACGGACCGCCGGAACGGGCATTCCACACACACACTGCGACACGCACGATGTGCCCGGACACACCGGGAGCAGCGGCGGCAAGCACAACATTTGCGGTATCCTCGGTCTCTCGACGGTGCTGATGGCATTTGTGCTGGATCCGACGTCAGCTTGGCAGCCGCCAATCCCGCTGCGATCCGCTTGAGGGACTCGAGTCGCGATCAGCACCGTCGCAGTTCGAGGTGTCCGGATGGCGATCAACGGGGAGTCCGAGGAGTCCGATTAGCGACGACGTAGATACACTTCGGGTCATCCCAACTGTGCTGGACACGTGAGAGACGATCGACCAATTCGGGAGACACTTGGAGGAAAAGGCGAAAAGCTGGAAGTTGGGTCTAGTCTCGAATCATCGGGATACTCTGGATCCGAAGTCGAGGAAGGAGTTGAGTTTCCTGGAGACACGTGGATTACCTCGTTCCGGTCGATCCGGGGAAATTTACGAGCCGGTTTTCGCGGGGGCTGCGAGCAGCCGCATCAGCTTCGCGACGCGACTTGACTCGACTCGCGGGTGACGGACCGAGTGACTCTCTCGACGTGGCTTCGCCGAGCGCCACAAGTGCGGGAAGAAAAAAAAATGAAACAAAAGTGTCGTCAGATTTTCGAACGAAGTAATTCAAAGCCGCGGGGGGAGGAGGAGGAGAGACAACGACAACAGTAACGCGCGGGTCGCTAGAAAAAAACAAAACGTAAAGTGGAAGTGGTGAAACGGGATGAAACTCGGGGGGAAGATCGCGGGGCTCCAGGTTAAAATTGCAACGACCAACCCGGTTGGTCGAAATAACGTTTGACCCGAGGAAACCGGGTTGCGGGGTGGTTGAAGGGGGCGCCAAGAGCCGACGGCTCCCACTTGGTGTGGTGGGAATCGCGCGCGCTGGCGCCCGCGAGTCATCAATGAACCCAGCAGGTAAGGATGAAACACGTAATCCGTATACAGTTAGAGCTGCGAGGCGTCGTCATCGCCGGCGAGTAGTGAGACTCATGCATTGTGCGAGTCGTCGGGAGGAAAAGAAACGCGTGCGGATCTCTAGAGTCGAGGGGCGACCCCGTTGAGTCTCCCATTGATCGCCGCGCTGTAGGCCCCGATGTTGATGACTTGTGTCGGATTGAGATGAGGGATCGACGAGCGCCGCGGTCCAAACACCATGAACGTTTATAGACTGCTTTGGGGGAAACGCGGGGCACAATGCGGCGCGTAAGGTGCAACGCGGCACAATAAGATCCACCTGTTAATGGTGCCCCGATGCACCAGGTTCGTTATGGGAGACCCACGGGTTCTAGGGGTTCCAACGTCAGTCCTGTGGGCTGGTACGATGGCTACGGGTCCGTCTCGAGTGTCCCCCGCGCGCACCTTATGACGATCCCACTCGGGTTCGTCGTTTTCCGTTTTGTGACGCTGGGCCAGCAGGTACTTTTCATGGGGATTTAGGGGGCACCGTGCGTGAAGGCCCCGAGGGCGCCCAAGCGTGTTTGAGAGTCTGGGTTGGGATGAAGGGAAAAAGGAAAATTCCTGCAAAGCCGCGAAATCCCACCGCAAAACAGGTAGCGAAGGCAACTGTGATGAGGAGGAGGCGGCCGTTCAACCGGTGAGCAGGGAATCCGGAATCGGATCGACTCTGACGCGATCTGTCGCTACACCTGAAACTCCGTGTGGATGGCCTTGCTTGAGGCGATTCTTAATGCCCTATTGATGACACTGAGAAGGTGCGCGAGGCGAAGTTTGGACGGTTTGAAGACGTCTTCTAGCTTGGATCTTGTTGCCCTTTGTTGAGAGTTGAATTATAGACGGGGTGCGAGACCTGTTATAGGGTGGCGGTTAAAGTCATTTTGTTTCACGTTACCTCGTATCAATTGAGTTACGAAGGACTAATTCCAATCAAGGCCACTTAGAAGGTATCGGAGATATCGGTTTGCGATTCGTTTCTCACGGTTTTCCAACGCTGTTCACACGATGAACATCGCGCGGTTTGTGAATTTCATGAAAACGGAGATTTACGTCTCTGCGCAGTTTTGTCAGTACGAATCGTCGCGAATTGTGATACAGTCCTAAATATAAGAGGCGCGGAAAAAATCGAGCAAAAACGTTCGAGCTCGAAGCGAAAGGAGTCGGCCGAGTGGCAAAGTGGCGCGGAGGCGAATCGCGCAAATTTGGCAGTGACGGACGACGCGGAATTTCATAATCGCACGCGATCGAATCGTTAGCGGGGAACTTTAATCGCGGGTAATAACTCATCGCGGGTCCCGTGCCAGCGCCGCGCGAGGTCGACCCGCGCTGTCTTCCCGGCTCCTTCCGCGTTGTCGTCGTGGCGAGCAGTTTCCTCGGGAGAGATGCAACGCACCGCACGCTAAACACGTTTTTTTTAAGTCTCGCTTATCGCCGTCGCGTAGAAACCGGCCCTTAAATCTCCGCGACTAACGATCCCCCCGTGGCGCTGGGTCCCCGTCCGTCCGTCTTCCAATCTTATCGTGACGACGGATTTTTTTGGTTAAATTATTGGTGACAAGCAACGAGAACGCTCCTTCGGTCAGTGGCGGTCGGGAGACTCGCTTGAAAACGCGCCTTTAGGTGGCTCAGGCACGAATTCCTCGCGGTTGTATCGTGTCGTATCGTATCGAATCGTATGAATAGATGGACGAACGGCTTTAAACGGGCTAACGGACTGCGTATCAGCCCAGGACTTCGACTCGCTTGAAAATGCGCCTTTAGGTCGCGCAGATACGAATTCCGCGTGGTGTATTATGTCGTATCGCATCGCATCGTACGAACAGACGAACCAATGGCTGAAAACGGACTAACGGACTGCATAACAGTCCCGGACTGTGACTCGCTTGAAACCCCGCCTTTAGGTTACGCAGGTACGAATTCCTCGGGGTGTATCGCAGCGTAGAACGGACGGACCAACGGACGAGGGTTCGAGGGCGGCTATCGAGGCCCTTGAAGGGCAAAAAAAGACAATATCTGGTGGGGAAGAATAAAACTGCTGCTGCGTGTAGAATCAAACTGCTGTGCTGATGCCTTGGAACCTCGTTGACAGACGCGGCAAGTCGTTGCCGTCGGACGGCACTCCGCGCTGGCAGCTTCAGACATCGAACGGCGCGGTGAATCTCCTCCTTGTCACTGACTATTTTTCCTGCACGACGTTTGACCCGCGTGACAACATTTTGGCTACTCCAAGCTTTTTTTCGTTTAATCAAACGGTTTTTCGAAAATTGCATTGCTTAGCTACCCAAAACCGTCGTGACACGTCGATAGCCGCGAACTTCGGTTGGCGGTCACTGACTTGACCGGGACAATTCGGACAATATGTACCAGGAGATCAATGAAAGCGGGACGTGAATCAGCGGAATGAAGACTCACAAACGTTGTTGTTGGAAGTAACCGTGGCGTTTAGGGACGTTTTTCTTGAGCTCGGAGCTGCGGAGCGATAAGTCACGAAAAAGAGCGTGTAGCGAGGATAATTGGTGGCAGCCGGGGCTGAGCGAACGTCGGTCGTGGCACCGCCGAGAAGTCAGGAGAGAGAGAAAGAGACAGAGAGAAGCAGCGACGAGTCTTGTGAGGATCCTTAGGGCGTGTTTCGTGCGGTTCCTTCGTGCGGGTTGATCGAGGGCCGCGGCCGAGGCGAAGGAGAGAGAAAAGAGCTCGGCCTAAGTAAGTTCTGGGCCGCGGGGACCCCGAGGAGCCGCGAGGGGGGCCCCCGGGTGGAAAGGCACACGGGCCCCCATTATCCGATCGGGGAATTTGAGATCTTGGGGCCCTTTCAGCCGCGCGTCAAATTATCCTTGAGCACAATGCGCCCGTTGATTGATATCTTCAGTCGCCGGTGCTGCTGCTGCTGCTGCTTTGCTGGTTTACTGCTTTGCTGGCTGACTGGCTGCGCCTGCATCAAACTTCTCGTTTGCTCTCTCTTGCTTTCGATGCATCGGAGCTGACTGGCCTCTTACAGACTCTGGCAGCGTCTTTGGCCCCGATATGTGGATCCCCTTCATCTTCTTCTTCATCTTCTGCTTCTTCTTCTTCTTCTTCTTCGTCTTGGGTCTCCCCTTTTTTTACTCTCGTCGCTCTTCTTTTTTACTCTCTCGCTTAGCCAGAGTTAGAAATCTCGAAACTATTTAGAAATAAAACTGACGATAAAGTTGGATTCGTAATAAGGTTTTATGGAATAATTTTGACGAGGAGTGGTTGTGATGTAATGTTTTCCTTTTCATCAAAATTTCACGGTTATTTTCCTGAAAAAAATGGAACTTGCTCTCTCATTTGTTTCTGAATTACTTCCAATTGTTTATCGAAAATGAGATTTCCGCGCAGTTATTAGAAAGTTAGCAAGACATTTTACTACGACTGCGAATTATCGTTACCAAATCGCGCCTACAAAACGAACCGTATTCGAAAATATATTTCTCAAAGCAACGAGGACTCGGATCGCGCTTGCTCCTCGTGGATCTTTCGGTTCCCTTGGATTCTCGTCGGGGGGAATAACCCGGCGTTGCTTCGGGGATCGCGCGCGGCTCTCGCTGAGCCCGGGGTCGAATATTTCTCTTCCCATGCGGACCCCACCAGCCCTTCCACTTAATTTATACTCAACCCCTTTTCGAGAGAGACGCTCGGCGGGCCCTCGGCTTCTATTTTTCTCTTCTCCTTCCGCCGCCGACGCCGCTCGCTCGCTCGCTCATCTGGCGCGCGGGCGCAGCGGCCTCTCGCGCTCGCGCGAGCGACAAGTGAGCGAGTAATAATAGCGGAGCCCCGCGCGTTGTCGAACGCCGGCTTTTGTTTTACCTTTTTATCGCGGCGGACGGGCGGACTGACGACTGGCGCAAACGGCGCGAATATTTAGCTGGCTGGATTTACTCGAAAAAATATAATGGATTTTAGTATCCTTAATTAAAAGTATGAAATTTCGAAACTCGATGTATGAAATGGAAAGTAATAAGAAATAAATAAATAAAAAGTATATGAAATTTAACAAAAGTACACGAATTTTCATACAATGGAGATTTAAAATTACAATTGGTTACTAACGAAGCTATTAATTTTATATGAAAATTAATATAAAAGTTCACGAATATTATACCGGGTTGGAAATTTAATCTAAATTTCCGTATAAAAAATAGTCCTTCGTTGTAGTTTAAATCTCAAAAACTCGAATGAAAAATTGAAAAGTTAGAAATACGAAAACGGCCTAAGTTTGCATATTTCGTTATGGATGATTTTAAAGTTAGGAAAAAAAGACTGCCACAAAAAAGTGTCGTCGCGCTTGAGCGAAAATTCGGCAAACTGATCCCCTCAACCGGAGAGCCCCGACGGACCGCCGCACAATTCGCGGCCGCCGCGCGTTCCGTGCGTAAATTTTACGAGAGCTATAACGCGTTTCCGCGATAACTCGACGCTGCAACTGCGCGCGTTAGGTATTTGCGGGTCACGAAAGGGGGGGGGGGGGAGGGAGGCTCGGGGGATCCGCGTATTTCAAGTATTTGCAGGCGCTACACACACGTCGAACGACCGGAAGTGAGTTTTCCGCGCGGTCGACGCCGTGTCTCTCTATATGTATATCGAAACCGTCGCTATATCCACCGCGTTGTTCGCCGCATCGTCGGATTTTCCGCGAGCCGCCGCCGCCGCTGCTGCGCCGTCGCGTTTTTCCACCGGGCGACCCCGTAACGAGGTTACATCGCGCTATTCCCGCGCCTCCGGTTCCCAGTATTTGCTCGCGCCATTTTTCCTTCCTCCAGACGTGGAAACGACTCTTTTTTTCTTTTTCTTTTTCCTTCTTCTTCGTCGTCTTCCTCCTCTGATTTCAACGTTCCCAGCGCGCACGTCGGTTGCACGAGATTCCGGGAATTTGGTTTATTTTTTTTGCCCCCTCCCCCCGCCTCATACCAAGGTAAACATGGCGCAGTCTCGGGGCTCTCGGGTGCATCAGCGTTTTTCCGTGACGTTTTACCAGATTTTTTTTTTCGTAAGATTTTCGAAAATGGGTTGGGCAGTTTTTCCACTGTGAAAAACGTTAGCTTCAAATTTGACGCACTTAATTTCTTAATCAATCTTTTTTAATATATAAATTGAAATGTTTAATCCCTCTTATTTAACATTTAATCGAAATTTTGAATTCATCTTATTGCATTTTTCAACCGACATTTTTAATTCATATTATTTAATTTTTGAACGGGAACTTTTAATCCATATTATTTCATTTGAGAACTGAATTTTGTAATCGATTTTAATTAATTATTAAATCAATTTTGTTTAGTTTTCAAACAAAAATTTCAAGTCAACGAACGCGCGTTCCGCACGCACGAAAAACTTTTCCCTGCTGCTGCTGCATCGCGTATCGCGTGCAACAGTCGTCAAAAGGGCTACCTCGCGGTATCCGCAGTCCCGAAGGGCGTCGTCGTCCTGTGTCGCGGGTCATGCGTGGCATATAAATATTATGTATAAATAAGGCCGTCCCCGGGGTTTCATGGCGATGCTCTTATTTACGGCTGTTTTATGAAAATCCCGCCCGGAAGGGTTCGTCGACCCTCTCTCCCTGCGTCCGTGAAAACCGTTGGAAATGATTATATTATTTCAGCTCAAAACGCGCGTTAAAAATGCAGGGGCCGGAAAAAAAAAGATTCCACCGCTCGTCGTGCGGTGTAAGAAGAAAAAAACCCCTTCGAGGCTCCCACAGTGTCGAAGGGAAAAGGAGAGAAATAGATACGAAAAATTCCAAAGGTGGGACAGCCGAAATCCTTGCGTGAAGTAGGTAGATAAATAGGAGTAACATAGACTGCATAGGAGTTACAACGCGGCCATTAGTTTCCATCGCCCCGGATGCCATTATAATATAATACACGGCGTATCGGACGAGATGCGATATATTACGAGCGGGGAGAAAGGGTTGAATCGCGCTGCTGCAGGTAGAGCCGAAACGCGGCGAGAGATCTCGTAATGCTATGGAAATTCTATGCTGATCCGGGCCCAGCTTGGGACGCGGCGACGGCCACTGGTAACTTTGGAATATCCGATCCGTCTCGTCCCGAAGGGACCAGACGGATCGGACGCGACGCTACCTGCCGAAACGGCTCAAACTTTACGATGTCGCGCGGCAAACCCAAAAGTCCCACGAAAAAAGTTTACGCTTCTCACGAAAAAAAAAAAAAAAAAGTGCGGTGAATGAAAAAGTACTAATATTTGGCTGATTTGGTTGATTCTGTTCCTGAAGGAAAATCAAGATTTGCTCGTAACGTCAATAGGTATTCTTTTTCAGTGTTCTGTTTAATGTATTGACAAAATATCGCGGAGAAAAATAATCAGCGAAAACAATTCCGTGAGAAATTCACGATCGGCCTGGATTCGCTCGGGCAGCTCGAGTAACGAGTGACAAGTCAAAAATAATAATGACAATAATAGCAGGGCTGCAGTGTTTCACGAAATACCGACGTGCGGCCAGGGCCAGCGAACGGAACCCCCGTATATTAAATATGGGCGTCGTATTCGTGCGGCAGAAAATAAAAAAATAAAATAAAAATAAAAATACGAGAAAAAAGAGGGGGCGATAGCGGCGCGAGAATTTGGGACAGAGAGGAAAGATATTTATTTCGTGCTCTGGGAGAGAGAGAGAAAAATTCGGGGGAGGAAAATAATAAAAAAAGGGGACCACGTTGCGCGGGGCTGTAATACCGAGACCCGGAATATTTGGTGGGGGTCGCTGGCCGAGAAATTACACGGAATAATTTGTGGGCCCCGGGGTATTGCACTCTTTTTTTCTCTTTCTCTCTCTCGCCGTACGTGGAGGCTGATGCGTTTATAATGGCCGCTCGGGTTACCGCGAAGAACCTGCCGATGCTCCTCGCGGGCGGCGCCGACGGCCGCCGCCGCGTATCGGGAGCGGCCGAGACCGCTAAATAAGAGTAAACAAAAATATATATAAAATCGTAAATAAGAGCATCACGAGGCCCGAGCGAGGCGAAGCGACGAGAGCCGAGTGGCGCTTAACGACTATTCTTGCAATATCAACTCCCCCCCGCCTCCTTCCACCCCCCCCCCCCCCCCTCACCATCCTCCCTGTCTCCTCATCCGGCTTCGTTTTAGCCCCAACCGAGAAACTTTGTAATTAAAGAATTTTAGCCCCGCGCAACGAATATTAACTTTGGAATTAAAACTTGCACTTCGCGCGAGACCCTCGCGCGAATTAATTGAGTCGGCACGAGAAATGGAAATTTATTTAATTTCCTTTTTTTTGGCCCAAGGTTTTTGCGGAAATTAAAAGGGTTTAAAGAAAATTGTTGGTTTGTATGAAAAATAGTCGAGCGACAATTGAACGAAATTTAATCTTTTTTTCTCATTCTGTGAAAAAAATGCGATGATGATTTTTAACTTCTGACGCTACGTTAAAAAAAAATTGTCTTGAAAAAAATTGAGCTGTTTTTTTTTTCTCTACCGGTAGGAAAATAATGCAATGATTTTTAACTTCTGACGCTGCGTGGAGAAATAAAAAAGGATATATATTTTTAGTCTCGTGATTTTTTTTCCACGTGTAAAAAGATCCCCTCGAATCGAGCCACGCGGTCCGGACCCGTCGGGGGGCTCGAGCCGCAAGGGTTGGTTTCTTACCTGTGCCCGACGCGCAGGTTCCACCGGGAACCGGCGGGTTCCACGAGAGAAAAACCGCCGACACCGCCGCCGCTGGCTGCGGCGGGAAGTCGAGCGCACAAAAAGCCTGAAAAATATGATATCACTGTGGGAGGCGTCGAGCCAGCGATATCTTTGTGATTGAGCTGCCTATAGTCTGCCCATAATGTATAGGCGTTATTTTTCCTCTCTCGAATCACATTCTCTATTCTTAACCCCCTGCCCGACCCCTCGCTGCTCCCCCTATCCGCCCCTCTATTGTCCTCTTCTCGCAGCCTCTGAATATCTATAGATATTTCACGACTTAGAAAAAAAAAATTAGAAATTAAAATAATAAATAATTAGAATCATCCACGATTAATTTTTTTCTCTAGAGGATCAAATTTTTTATTTTTATTCCAGCTGCCTCCTTATTGCCCTCCCCTCGTAGCCGCTGAATATCTATAGATATTTCACGACTCAGAAAAAAATGAAATTATAATTAAAATAATAAAAAATTGAAATCCTCATTTTTCTCTAGAGAATCAAATTCCTTTTTACCCCCCACCCCCCTTATTACGCTCCCCTCACAGCCACTGAATAGCTACAAAAATATTTCTCGGTTTAGAAAAAAAAAAAAAAAAAAAAAAAAAAAATGGAATCATTTCTTCCGCGTGACTAACGTTGTTTTCTCTTCTCTTCTGTTGCAGATTTTACGTCGCTCGATCTCTCCATACGGACGACCAATTCGCGCATAGCTACTGGTTGAGTAAGGACCGAGTGCGGCCGCCGCCGCCACAGTAAATATATATATAACATTAAGAAAATTAATTTCAGGCGCACACGTGTGATAGACGCGGCGATCTCTCGACCCTTTTTCTCCCGGCCTCACCTGGACTCCCCGGAAACTTTTTTCCTTTTTTTTCCTCATATGCTAATAGAAGCCGTCGTGTTTCGTATAATAATGATAATAACAATGATAACAACGCGGCGTGCGTTGTATATGGGCTACGCGATATAGGTGCAGCTATTTGAGGGGGTCGAGGGGGGGCGGGGGCTCTAAAAGCGGCCATAGGATCTGAAAGATGGTCCGACAGCTGTGGTCGCTCTGTGGGAAATCTCTGCCCACACGCTGCGACTAAGACGAGCGACGCAACCGACGGTTTATATACACGACGCTAGCGAACCGCGTGTAGTACACAATTTGGCCCTTAGAGCTCCGCTATATTAACGGTCATCCTTCCACTTTACGACCGCGAACCGTTTTTTTTACGCCGGCCCGCCAGACCCAACTGCGGCCTGAAGTGTCACGTGATTCACGGTATATATTTTTTTTCATATGGGAGACGTAAAATTCTTGCATTCACGTGGAGTTTTTTTTCGAATGATGAAGATTTTTTTCGATTTTTTTATAATGATCGGGATACTTTTTCGATTTTTTTAGAACGGTAGAAATACATTATCGATTTTCTTTTCGCTCGATAGATTTTTTCAATTTTTTTTTCGCTCGATACACTTTTTCGATTTTTGTCGGTCGACACTCATTCGGCTAAATCATTCGACCCACTTCGTGGTGCCTCTGTCACCCTTGACCTTCTTTCCTCGCTCTCTTTTTTCCCCCGTTCCGACATCTGCCCGGACTATCAATTTTCGCGGCGATAGCCGCGCGAATTCGTGCGCGCCACATGGCAATAACTGACGGCCGACTACCGGGTATTCTCATCAGCAAAATATACGAGCGATCTCGAAAAAAAAAAAAAAAAATCACGTAGCGCAAAAAAATGCTCTGATTCCGAAACGAGTCTGCGCCGTGCCCGCAAGGCGGTTATACGGCTCTCGTGGCGAGCTGTTATTAAGCGATGCCCCGGCTACACGTGCAGCAACGGCCGGCAGATATTACATCGTAATTATTGTAATCGAAGGGAGCGGGACGACCACCGCGTTGCGCGAGTCGCCGCGACTACCCGACGGGCAGCGCCGCACGTATCGCGAAACACAAATAAGATGGACAAAAGAGGACGAAAAAAAAAAAAAAAAAAAAATCAGCGAAACGAGCGAGTAAAAAAATGGTAGTAAAAGTCGAGTACTCGAGTGAGTCAATTTTGCAATTCCTACTGTGTTGTTATGCCCATGACATTCTTTGCGTGATGCGAGCCCCCCCCCCACTTTCCTCTCCAGGCCCTCCAGAACTGCAGACTCCCAGGCTCTAATCAACGGTCATCAAGCCCAGTTGAACAATTATTATCATTAATTATAAGTAGGCAGGTCGGCTCTGTGTATTTCTGTGTCCTGCTCTGTGCTCCGCACGAAGCCGGCACAGAGCCAGCCGCGTCGATAGGCATCGTACCGACGAAAGTCGCAGCCACGGGACGCTCGGACGCACGTGAAACGTCTATGGGAAAAGGCAGAAGTGCGCGCGACTCTCTCGTTTTGTCGTCGCTGCCTTCGTAAGCACCGCGCGGGTGTAACGTGTAATTGGCGACGATTTGGTGTCTCCACCGTCGATATTCAGTCTGATAATTTTTCACCATAACAAAACGTTATTGTTTATATTTTTTACAATTTTTATTTTTTTTACACTTTTCTTATTTAACATTTTCTTTTTGTTTTTTTAAGTATTCTTTATTTTTTCTATATTTTTAAAATATTTCTTTTATGAGAATTTTTATATTTCGTTTAAATATTTCGTCGCTTTTTTTTTAATTACGACATTTAAAGCTATTTTGCTCGAGCCTAAATTTCGACAGAAATAATTTGAAGCGTAAAAAAAGCAGCAGTAAATTCAAGTAATTCCCACTCCGTGTACAGTGAATGACATTATTTTCCACGTCGGGGATCCGAGAGAAATATTTGTCAATGGCCGATAAGCCGGGTCCGATAAGCGGAATGAGCGACGCCGTCGGTTTTTTTTTCCTTCTCTCTCGTTTCATTCTCACGTCTTCCCCTCGCCGCCCGGCCGGCCGAGAGCGTCGCGCAGTTTGTTTTCGACGCGCAGTTGGAGCGACGGAGGGAGAAGGAGCGAAGGCATCCGAACGACTCAATCGTCTGGCACAAAGAGACGGGGGAGTCGCGCGCGCTCGCTGACAACACGCAAACCGTACTCTGTTGCCGCGAGCCGCCTCGGGAGGCGCGCATAAAGATAACAATTTACGCTCCTCTTTATCGCGGCCGCGCGGTGACCGGGGCCAATGACTCTCCCGATGATTCTCACTTTTACGCGCGTTCATTTCTCGCTTCCTCCGCCCGACTCGCATTTAATTTCACTAATTTTCCCCCACCCACCAATCGCGATTTCGCGACGTTGCCGCGCTCGACATTTATTTCCATCCGGTTTTTTGTGGTCCTCGTTATTTTTTTTTTAATTATGATTTTTTAAATCAAATATTTTTTAATACATTTTTTTGAAATATTGATTTTTAAAATAAGGATCGAGTGTCTGGTGAAATTTAAAAAAGTCATAAAAAAGAAAGAAAAAAATAAAAAGTCAAAAGTCAAAATCTTTGAAAATTAAGTTTCTCACATTTTCGTGCGGATTTCTCAAAAATAATTTAATTTCTATTTCAATTCCTAAATTAAATTTAATTAATTAATTTGAATAAAAAATGCAATAAAATTTTTATCGTAATTTGAAAAAAGAAGGAAAAATAGATCGAACGAAATCATCGAAAAATTTGCTAAAAAATGCGTTTCAAGACGGCGCCAGATCGGTAATTAAAATTAATTGCCGAAAACCTGTTGATCCGGACGCGATTTGTTTGCCCGCCGTCCGCCCTCGTCGAGCTTAGGCGTTCGTTTTTTTTTTCTCTTCTTCTGCAGTTCTTTTACGACAGAAGTGCCTGTCACACCCAGGAACTCGAGACTCGTTTTTTCTTCCCTCGGCCGCGCGCGCATTTTTTTCCTCCGCGCGCTCGCGGCGTCTCGACGAAACGAGCGAGGGAATCGAAACGCCCGAGCGTAACTCCGGTCGACGAGCCGGAGCGCGCGAGTTGGCGCAATGAGACGCCATTAAAAAATTCCACGAGCGTCGTGTCTCACGCAACCTCGCTCGCTCGTTCGGGGGGCCGCTCATCGCGTTACTACGTTTCTCCTCCTCTCCCCCTCCTCCTCCTCCCTCCTCCACCTCCTCCCTCCTCCACCTCCTCCCTCCTCCTCCTTCGCTCCCGCTCGCTACGAGCGCCGAGTACTCGCTCGTTTCGCAGCCAAACCTCGGAGTAACAAATCGCGCACGGCCAGAAATACCCTAACGGCGGAATTGAAATACGAGATACTTTTTTTTTCTTTTTTTTGCGGGTCTCCCCGGCTTCGCCACTCGTAAAAGTGGCGCGAAGGGACAAATAAACGAGTCCCAAAAAGATCTAATGACCGACTCGATATTTGGCACCAGAAAAAAAAAACGAAAGTTCACCGCGAGGAGAAATTTGCGGCATCTGCATTTTTTCTGTCCGTAAAAAAATTAATAAATCAACAAAATAAAAATAAACGAATGAGGAGTAAAATAAATATTTTTCCGCGCCAAATCGGAGATCGCCGGATGTTGGGCCGAAGACAAATAAAAACGGTCGCGCCCGCGTTGAATTGTTAAATGCACGAGGCTGAAAATTGCGATGATGACGGGTTGTGCGGCGGCGGGCCGGCCGGCCGCGCGCATTTCGTACCACGAAATAACGTATTCAAATGACAGACTAGCTTCCCGCGCGGTCGATTCGCTCGTATTCGAAAATACGTTTCGGCAGATAGGGACAGGTGTGGGGGGGGGGGGGCGCCCGGTGCAGCCGTTCTTGAGGAATCGCATTAAGGGGATAACCGCGAATCGATTTAATTCGCGAGAGACTCGCGTCCGTGAAGCGAAATATCGTTTATGCCCTTTTCGTTTTTTTTTTTTTTTTGGTACTCGCCAATTATTTTTCAGTTTAAAAGCTGCGTTAAACCGTGGTAGAAAATCCGTAGCGTTATATTTAGCCCAAGTCGGGCCCTGATGGGGGCCTGGTCGGGCCAGCGGGATCCTGGCCAGGGCCTGACCAGGGCCCGACTTGCGTCGTATTTAACGCTACAAACTCTGGTAGGAAATCTACAGCGTCAAATTCGGCCCAAGTCGGGCCCTGGCAGGGCCAACACGGCCCTGATCAGGCCCTGTCCGGGGCCGCGTGTAACGCCACGGATTTTCCACCGGGGAAACTTTTCACCAGGAAAATCGCGATTTCGCAGCAACCGCCTCTAACCGCGGTGGAAGCGGCCGAATTTTACGTTGCCGAATTATTTGCAATTTGGCCTCAAAGGGCGAAAGTAATTAAATAACATCGTACACGGAACGAGGCTGCTTTCGGGGGTCGGTTCAGAGGGGGAGGGCGAACACGGGGATGCGTAATGAAAATACCGAAAATACAATCGGCGAGGCGGCGTAAACTACGCGAGCGGCGAATAAAATATTTCTCGGGTCGTTTCGGAGGCTGCGGGAAGACGTGGACGAGGCGCACGACAAGTGGTTCGCGGAAGCTGAGCCGCCCGGTCGTCGTCGTTGCGCTCGGGAGGCGATTAACAAAATGGGTAATTAAATTAGTTTAATGCCGCGCGCGCGGAACGCGGTGATTTCGCCGCGGCGATGGCGAAATAAACCACGATTATTTACGATCGCGAGTGTATTATCGAAACAACGCGGAATAACGCGCCATAGAAAGCCGCTTTATACGCGTAAAGTGCCGCCATTTATCCGAGGGGGGAGGGGGGGGGGTGGAGGGCGCAATAAAAAATCGAATAAACATAAACAGCGAGCGTTAAATTTCCGCCGAGTCGATGCCGAACGTCGAGCTGAAAATAACGCGCTCGACGTTGTCGCCAATTGAGCGCAAATTTTTTCCTCGATACTCGCGTTTTTTATGACGCAAAAAAAAGAAATTGGTTTTTTTCCCCGGTTTCACAGGAAATAAATCGATAAACAATACAGTAAGAGGATTGTTATTTATAATTTATAATTATATATTTATTATTATAATATTTATTTGGTTTATTATATTTATTATTTATAATTTGGACTTGGGCCGGATTTCACGCTGCAAATAGTTTCATCCCAATCGGAAAACGCAACTCGTTAAAACCGCCGCCATTTTTATCCATCCGCGGGCGGCGGGCGATAAAAAAAATCGAATAAACATAAACAGAGCGGCGAGCGTTAAATTAAATTCCGCGATGCCGAATGTCGAGAGCCAATTGGGAGTAACGCGCGTTGTTTCCGTAATTGAGTCCCGAGTTTTTGCCTCGATCACTCGCGCGGCTTTCAAACGCTGCACAATTTTATGCGGCGCGCACTTTTTTTTTCAATACGACGCATGGGCGGCACATTCGCCAATTCGCATGAATGGTCGGCGCGGTGAAATCTCGCGAGTCACAACCGCGAATATATCGAGGTCGCCACGTTGCACATCCACGACCGACAGCTTCGTCATTAATAAGATCGATAACGTAATGCGGAGGGGGTGGGGGGCACCGTGGGGGCCCCCCTCAAGAATCCGTTGGTAATTATTTGACTTCTCGTTACCCGTAAGAGAGCTCGTCGGCCGAGTCGCGCGGCAGCTGCAGCTCCGAGAAAGCTCTTCGTTACCGAGTCCCGCATCTTTCAGCCTCTGTCCGCCGTCTCTGTGTTTCTCGCTCTCGCTCACGCGCTTTCTTTCGCTCCCGTGTGCACGAAGATTGTTAATTAATTTTCTGGGCCTTCGAGCGGCCGGGAGTCGCTTAAAATTCCCCCTCGAGCCCCGTGGGGCGGCGCTCGAGCCATTAAAGTCCCGCGCGCGCGGCCAACGAGGAACGAGTCAGTGAGGCGGCGGCGCGCGGCTCGAGACGCAAATTTCTCTCCGGCGAATTCGCGCCGGCTTCTGCGCTCCCTTGCGCTCTGCGCTTAACGCTCCCCGTGCTCCTTGTACTCTGCGTTATGCGTTCCCTGTGCTTTGCGCTCTACGCTACCTGTGCTCTACGTTCTGCGCTGCCTGCGCTTCGTGCCCCCTGCGCTTTGTGCGTTCTGCGCTTTGCGCTTTGTGCGTTCTGCGCTTTGCGCTCCTTGCGCTTTGCGTTCTGCGCTCCTTGCGCTTTGCGCTCTGCGCTCCTTGCGCTTTGCGCTCTACCGTGCTTTGTGCTCTCTGCATTCTGTGCTCTGTGCTCCTGCGCTTTGCGCTCAGCGCTCCCTGCGCTCTGCGCATGCGCGTGTGAGCTAGAAATAACCGCACTTTCACGTGTCCAAGCCAGAAAGATGAAACGAAAAATTCTCCGTGTCTCGAGTCATGTTCCGCGATAAGAAATTGGCGAAGCGCGCGCGCGCAGCCTCGACTCCGAATTATTTTCGTGCCTGGGAAGCCGCTCCGCGTATCCGCGGATCGTATCTTTCGTGCAATATTTATCCGCGATATGTCTGCGAACGTAGAACTTCCACGGCTGCAGCTCGGTTCAATTAACGCCCCGCGCGCTCGCGGCGATCGCAGATAACCAGACATCGCGGGCAGGGCAAACGCCGCCGCCGCCTTCGCCGCTAGCTGCATCGCTGGCCGATAACGCGGCCGATATCGGCACGAGCAAGACCGAGCGATACTGATAAGACCAGCGCTATGCGCGAGCATAGCGCGGTTTATCGGGATAGGAAAAAAAGCAGAACCGAGACTCGGCGAGATAGAAGGCAATCGATGATCACGCGGCAAATGGACCGAACCAGCTGCGAATTCTCGGCAGATAGAACCGCGAGTCCTTTGAAGTGCACCAGTCACTTGCATTAGCGCTCGCTCGCTCGTGTTGCCCGGATGCGCTTTGCCTGCACTGTTGAAAATATTTCCAATCGACTACGGGCAAAGGAAACTCGGTTTTACTTAAACTGGTATTCGAAATTTGATACAAACGTGTGAGACGTAAAATTCAAGTGATTTCGAATAAATCCGATGAAAATAACGAAGAGAATGCTGCTTGACGTTACGCTCGCTTTTTCGCAAATTTTTATCTCTCGATTCTGCAATAACGCAGTAAATTTTCAAACATTTTTACCGCCCGACGAAAAATTCTTTCGCGAAAATTCGCACCGCAGTCAAGGTAGAATTTTTCGTGTTGCGTCATGAGAAAAAAGGGACTCATAGTGGGGTTGGGTTTCCACGTTGGGTCGCTCGTGGATCGAGCTGTCTTTCTCTTTCCCTCTCTCACTTTTTTTTCTCTCTTTCTCTACGCACGTCGCTTTCGCTCGCCGGTTCGACGCGGGGCCTGAGAGAAATATTACGCACAGCGTGGAAGCGAGGCCGGAGGGCCCGCGAGGGGGCCCCCCCCATCCCTCCCCCCTAACGCGAAATTTGCATGCGCGCTCCTTTGGCGTCCAGGTGTTCCGGAATTTGCATATCCGAAAGGGGTGTCGCGCCGCTCCCGGAGCCGGAGATTTCACCCCGGCGTCCCTCATCTCTCGCCTCTTTCGTTTCGCTCTCTTCTCGCGCACCCCCCGGCGCACCGCGTTTGTGGGTTACGAGCTCAGCGTGTCGCGCTGCGGCGGTCGTTACGGCCCGCCGAAGTCGAAGGCGCGCATTTTCGGTGCGCCGCTTACACGTCGTCGATGCTCGAATAAAAAAAAACCAACACTACGCAAATGATACAAATTCAAGCTGATTTTCAATAAACGCGCTCGGCGATATCGTAAACGGTGGGCGGCGACGTCTTCGAGACTAATAACAGCGAATCGAAGTACGCGTGACACGATCGTGAATATGTGAAATCGAACGAGCGTAACACGTCAGCCGCGAGATTAGAGACCGGGAAACCGCGTGCGAGGATAAATCACGAGGCGACTCGACTTGAGACGGAAAAAAATTTCCCGCGTGTCTCGAGCTGCGTTGGAAAAAAAAAGTAGCCGGTAATAATATCGAACCCACCTTGCAGCTTGGAAGGGGGAGGGGCGACGTGTCACGTGTCACGTGGAGAGGAGTCGCGGTACCCTCTCCCCCTCGCCCCTCTGTGTATTTTTTAATCGCCGTCGCAGGAACTCGGCGAGAAAATCACTCGAGGGTCTTCGTCATCTCGTGCGAGAGTCGATCGCGAGCGAGGAGGAACCGAGGTGACGAAGCAGCGCGGGAAGCGCGCGCGGAGTGAGAAGTCCGGTCGCGCGGCCATGTTTGACATGACGTCAGGGTGCGGCGGCGGCGCCGCGTGGGGGGCACGCGGTGAGCTATCAAACCGCACGTGACGCACGCATCGCACATTTTCCGCGTAAAATATTCCCCCTCCCGCCCCTCCGTCATCATATTTTTCCACGTCTTCGCTCGCGCTGTTTACTCTAACTTCTTGATGGCTTCTTTAATTCTCTCATTTTTTTTCGTTTAAGGGGGCAGAGTTAGAATTTTTTTATTTTTCACTTTTATAAGGGCTATTTTTTTGCCGGCTCGTGGGCCCTTGATTTTTTTTGTTTCTCCTGCGCGTGACGGAACTTTCCGATCGACAATAATTTTCACACCTTGCATAAATTTTTTTTTTCGTTAAGCGCACGATAAACGCGGCGCGTTGCAGTCGCCGTTGTTATCGACGCCTCGCGATACAGATAAATCCGCACGCACGTTCGACACGCGCGAGTTCGCGCCTTTATCTAATCTCGTCGTTACAGCGGGCCGTGTAATTCGATTTATCGTACCGGGAACTAATTTATCATCTGTTTACCGTGTTTACCGCCGCCCGCACGATCGAGTTTTAACGCGTGTTCCAATGAATCTTTGCGGCGTTTCATCGAGTTGTCGCCGCTCCGCTCGCGAGGATACAGGTGGCGAAAATCCGAGCGCGGAAAATTGGATAGCGCGAGTGATTTATGTTCGGCTTTCCGAAAAAAAAGATACGACGCGTAGAGGTCGGGAAAATATTCTCGATGGGTTCGACTCTGTCGGCGATCGACGAGATTACTAAAAATGGGTATTTTAATAAAAAAATATTTAAATATTAAATTTCGCGAAATTGTGAATTTTAATAAAAAATATTTAGATATTACATATCGCGAAATTGGGAATTTTTATTAAAAATATTTAGATATTACATTTCGCGAAATTGGGAATTTTTATTAAAAAATATTTAAATATTAAATTTATTATTTCTCGATACGAAAAATAATTTCACAAATATTGTCAAAAATACCCAATAATTTTCGCATTTATTTCGCGCGTTCTCGATTCTCGAGTCAGCGCGTATGACAGTGGATCACGAGAGCCGGGCGGCCGTCGGCCGTCGCTCGTCGCGGTTTCCCGCCGTCAGTCGTGGCAGCAGCGGGACTAACGACCGTCGCTCTAATATGCTAATAGGGGTTGAAACTCCCTGCGTCGTAACAACCGCGCGCGGATCATCGCGATCGTGTTTACGAGATTCCCGTGGCCGCCTCGAAAAAAAATATCATTTATTTCGCAAAAAAAAATTATTCAGCCGACTCTCCTTGCGTTCCGATATGTCGATGACGACTTCGATCTCGAAGCTAATCGCGCGTTTCGCGAGAAAAAACGGGAACCGCGACGCGCGTTCAGCGTCACCGACACCGCGAGGGGAATAAATCGTGCGAGGCGCAAAAAAAGAAAAAAAAGAAAAAAAAAAGTCGGTTCACCGTTCAATCGCGTATTGTGCACGCCGAGCGTGTAAATCTGTTGCGGGTGGAAACGCGTATAGCTCGCTCGGAGGGTCAGAGTGTAAACAACAAAAATCTCCATGTAGAGATCGAAGAGGGTGGAGAGGGGGAGGTGGATAGCGGTAACGAATCCGATAAATCCGGGAAATTGGCGGGTCGAGAGGATATAGAGTGAGGGCGTTGGGCGCGCGCGAGGCGTTCGGCAAAAATGATCCGAGTCAATTGGAGAAGAGAAAGAGGCGAAAAAAGCAACAAAAAAAAACCCACCGCGAGAGAGTGAAAGAGAGGGAGGTAAAACGAGTGGAAATCAAACGATTCGCTTGTTTGCTCGGACGAGCGATAAACGCGCGCGGGGCGAGTGCGGAGATAGCGCGGAGCGAATTCGCGGATGCGGCTCGGATTGCGCGCTGTACGCAGAGTACCGACGCTCCGCTATATGTGGTGCACGAGGATGGGAAGGGTGGAGAAGGGTGAAGGGGGAACACGGGGGGTTCGATTGGGGGTGCGTAAACGGGGGTTGGTTTGGGTCGGGTCGGGTCGGGTTGGGTTGGCGATGCTTACCGCGGGTTATTCGGCCGGCCAAAGTCCGGGGATGGACGAGGTCGGTGAATTCCGGGCGTGGTGGGCGCGCGAGTTGGCTGACAATAAAAATGGCGTTTCGCGGGGGAGGCTGGGGGGGGGGGGGGCAAAAATCGGAAGCTCTCCCGCTTAATATATAGATATATATTTATGACGGAAACAGGACGCATGTATATGTGTATATATATATAATATATAGCCATATATATGTGTGTGTGTAGTAGCTATATACGCATGAGCCGCGCGCTTTTATTCGTCGTATATATATAAAATTCGCCGCGTGTGCGGGATGCACCCCCAACATACCGCCCCCGGGCGTCGCCCCGCGACCCCCTCGCCCCGACCCCCCCCCCCCCCCCCTCGTACGAGCCAACCGTGCGCGCACCCCCCACCCCCGGAAGCACCCGGCCCTCGCTTAACCCCTCGGCGAGCTTATTACGTACGTACGTCGCGCTCCCCGCGGGTGGGAGGGAGACGCACGAGAGCAGCACAAAGCGCGCCGATAGTGTGGATGTATACGTGTGTCTATATATTATATATATTATATATAGGTGTATATGTACAGCTTCCTGACTTGGATACCAGTGGGATCCATAGGAAAATTAGAGGTGAATATATATACACTATATATATATATATACAAATATGGTATATATAGTACAGTGTATATACGGTGTTATATGTATAGATAGTATAGTATATAGCATTGTTAAGTTAGGTGAGGTTAATCCAGGTTTAACGGCCTATTTGACATGGACTGCCCTATATAATAGAGAGCTGTATGGTGTTATATGTATAGATAGCATGGTATATAGCATCGGAGGAAATATATGTATATATAGTGGTACAGCAGTGGATCCCAAGTGTGCTTCGAATATCTCGCTGATGGGACATGGGATTGGCAGATTTTTATGGGCTTTTCGTGTATTCACTCTCGACTCGTTGCTCCCTCGGCTCTCGTCTTCGGCTCTTCTTCTCCTCGCGCCAGCGCGTGTCAAGCGCATTCGCAGCTCGATCCCTTCGGCTCTGACAGCAAGTAAGGTTCGATCGACTCGACACCTCCTTACGCACCCCTGACTATCCGGCTACAACACGACGTGTTTCTTCCTTTCGCTGCGCGTTTTCGAAAAAAAAAAAATTCTCACCCGTCATAACCTCAAAAGACGCGTTGCGATCCTGTCAAAGTCGCGGGCCGTTTAAATTGGTCGGTCAATTGCGCGGGAAAATTGTAATGGCGCGCCGGCCGTTAGATTCAACGTGTGCGGATCCTCGGCGAGTCTGTGGGTCGATTGGAAGAGGAGAGAAGATCGCCACGGGCCACGGGGGACTAAGTACCACGCGCGTCATACACGCACTCGGGAATAATCGCGGTCGACGCTGAAACGCTGCTGGCCGGCGAGCCCGGCGGCAGATTAAACACGTAGAGCTCGACTCGGGGTTCGGAGGTTTGGGAGGGAAGGGGAGGGTACAGAGGGCTCGGGGTTATACACGGTATGCGTTACAGGGGGTCTGGCAGTCTCTGTCTGCGCGTGGAATATTCGTGTGGGTGCCTGAAACCCGTACAGCGTAATTCGGGGCAATGTGGACCAGTTGCGGTTTGCAACAAACCAGTGCGTATCGATCCCAACGAGGAAACGAAAAAATGTGCATTTGGCCCGTGTTGAAGTCGACTGACCAACACTCAATTACTTTTTTTTTATGTTCAAGTCGAATCTGTCCTCACGAAGGACACACGAATTTACAGTTTTTCAATCAGATTTTACAATCGTCACATATTATTATCAAATCACCACAAGGCAAACCGCACTGCAACATTTATTTCTTAAACTAACGAGAATTGAGGATTTTTTCTCTAGCGCTTGAGAATCCGTCTGACACGCAGGCCATAATATTCCAGTGGTCCACATTCCCCCCGCAATTGCACCATATAGCTATAGATAGATAGACAGAGATGCGATGCACCATGTAGTATGTAGCATTAACGCCCACGTATCAACACATTGAAAACCGGCCATGTGAGCGTGTAGGTCGTCTGGTGCACCGTGGCATCCTACACGCCATATCCCTACATAAGCATCTAGATAACACGCACACGCGTCCCATGGTACATATTCCGGCGTTGGTTCTGCAGCTCGCCGCGGCTTCGTGCGGCACACGATGATGATTACTCGTTAGCCGCTCCACATATACACGTCGCGGTGATCGCAAACCGGCTCTATTGCTCTATTCCTCTCGGCGCTCGTCCCGTGTTTCGACCCACCCCAGGCGCTTCGCTATCGCGTATCATCGCCGTTGTTGGAGCCACAGCGACTCGCCCAGCCCGTCGGAAGGTCCCTGGCGTGAAATTCGAACCTGGTTGGCCCCTGGCCGGGCCAGAGCCGCCCTATCGGGGCCTGGGCAGGGCCTGGCCCGGGTCGCAGATCTTCCGGCCGCGCATTACGGACGCCGTTGGGGATCAGACGGGCGCTGTCGATATGGACGCGGAACCCTAGCCGCAGTCGTAGTCGCGTCTTCGTCGTCAGACGCAAACCGTCCGTGTGGTCTCGGTTATGGTTAATTATGCGAATTGCGCGGATCACGAGAGAGCGTCTACGGATTGGCGTGATTGCGACGTCATCACGGAATTTCGGGCGCGCGCTTCCCGCCCGAGCTGTTCCGTCGAACCGTTTGCGGCTGTAGACGGACGATCGGGTGCTGCATGCTCGGATGGTCGTTCCACGCGTGCGGAGCTTCGCTTGCTTGTGTGTCTCGGGATTTCGAGGCGAAAAACGCGTGATGCGAAAAATGCACCGAGCTACGACGCTCATCTCTCGAGTCTTCGGGATGATTGATCAATTTCTTCCATCTATCTCTCTCTGTATCGCAATCTGATTAATTGTTCGTCGATTGAAATTAGCAGGCGGACAGACAGGCGCGGAGGTTGCAATATGAGGCAGACGTACGGCGCACCGCACAGGTAGCGGAGGCCTCGCGTTCCGTTTGATGATTCGAAATGTCATCGATACGTCTGGTCTCGAAGCGACGCGCCCGTTGTGCACGGGAAGGCAGAGCCGGTTTCGCTTAATCTTCCATCCCCCCTCGCCCCCTTGTGCTTACATTATTTGCTCGCTGACTACCGTGATTAATTGTTCCATCTCGCGTGATCCGATCCTCCGCGCTCATATCCGTCCGCACAGGCAGCGTCTGTTTGCACGCGCATATAAAGTACACGCGGTCGCAATGATATTCCAATGTCGGCCGCACGCAGCGCCGCATATCGTCTACACTGCGCGCCCTATTCATAATTATTAGCCGGTATAATGTGCAGGAGATTGGCGGCCTTGTGCGTCGCGCCCGCGTTTGCTCGTAACCGGAGTGGCGTGATGATTCGATTTCAGTTTGCGTCGTAGCCTCAAAAATTCGAGGCACAATTCGCTGAACAGTTCTACACAAGTCGCCTTGTTGGTTGACAACGATATGGCGATTTTCATCGGCTCATCTCGATCGCGAGTGCGTCGAGAGTCTCGAGGTGGGAGGAGAACAATTTAAACACACTTGATGCACAACGTGGGAGAATAAATTTTACACAGTTGAGGCACAAATGGGTCAACACAGTTGAATTCCACGCTAAGTGCATCGGTTGGACAACACCTTGGATTTTCGACAGTGAAGGGATATTTTTCACAGAAAAATTCATCTTCAATTCAACTATTTTCAGGTCAGGCAGCGCCAAACGTGTAGCCATAAAACGTGTTGTGTTCCGTCGCGGCGACACGGCGACTCGAGTGCGTCGATTCGTCGAGGCACTCGGAGGTTCGTCTCGCGACGGTCGACGAGTGAGACGCCACATTGGCGGGGCACTCGAATGTCGACACACACACGGCGTTTCGCTCCAACCCATAAAAGTGTTGCCAACATCATTAGCACTTGAGATACGTAACACGTTAATGATGACTGCAGATCGATAGCGCTCGCCGAGTGCTCGAGGGCGCACTGCGCGATTTCCTCGATGGTAACACGTGTTGCGCCTCGAGTTACGGCGCAATTAACACGCTCCCGTGTTGGGCCAGCGGTGCGACGTGTAAGGCACTCGGCGCTGTACGACACAACACGACAACCGCACGCATTTAAATATCGGTTACGACGTCGCTGAGTGTCGCAGGCTGCCCCGAGCGACACAACACGAGCAACACAAACACGCCATACGGCGATTATAATCCACCGCTTCATTAAACACGTGCGCACCGCCGCCGATCGGCACCTTCGGGAATGTTCGATATATCCGCGTTGTCGTCGTTTTACATTTCGCGTTCTGCGCGCGGCCAGGACGAGAAATGTTGGCCGTTGCGGACATTTTTCGAATTTGTAGAACGTGTTTTTCTCAGCATCTACACAAACCGTCTGATGTTGATATGCGTAGGTTACGGTACAGGCGGGGTTATACGTACGATACGCTACACGTGTGGACGTGTATTATAGGCACGGCCGCCGGTTCGCCGCGGGACGATGCAAATGAACTTATGGATAGCGGTGCCCGAACAACTCGGCTGTATGTAAATCCGTTTACAAGGGTCGAGGCACTGCCGGGATGTACCTATCTACCTACCTACCTACCTAACCGGGCTGCATTGCCTCCCCGGTGTTGTGCTGTACGTCATAACGTGTATATCCCATGCATCGTTTGCTCGTTGCCTCGCATCATTCGCTGCGCGGCGTCGAGTGCCCGGCGTGCACCATGCGGACACCGGTTATTGCTTTGTTATTGGGCGGGAACGTATCGATCCATTCGTCTCCGCGTCCTGCCCGCGTCCAATTCCGATTCGGTTTCTTCCGATACTTTCGATACTTTTAATTCTTTCCATTCTTCCTAGGTTTTCGATACTTTCGATACTTTCGATACTTTCGGTTCTTTCGATTCTTTCCATTCTTTCGATTCTTTTGATGCTTTCGATACTTTCGATACATTCGATTCTTTCAATTCTTTCGCCTCTTTTGATTCTTCCAATTCCTTAAGAACAAAAAATCGGTACTCGAAATAGGAAGCAGAAAATTCGTTCGCTTGAAAAATCGAAGACATCGAACGCAGCGAATCGAAGGCCATTTCCGCCAGGAGGAAATAGCGATACGAGGGTGGGGAATACGGCCGGCGGGGGCGAGAGGGGGGCCAGGGTGGGTAAGGGAATAGCCGCTTTCCACCATTTTGGCAAAGCTCGTCGCACCACGTGGAGCGCAGTTCGATCGAATCTGATCCAATCAGGAGGGCCGGGGGGGAGTCATGCAGGCGACGGGGGGCGCTGCACCCGAGTCTCCCGCGCGCAGCACGTGGCTTAATTGATTCGATTTTCGAAGGGGGAACTTTCTTTACGTGCCACTCATCGCTTCCTCACCCACCCCGCGATCTTCCCCCTTCACCCCTCTACCCCGCCGCTGAACGTTAATACGGGGCGCGCGAATTCTGTGCCGAACGCGATGCCAAAAGGCTGGACGAGGAGCTCACGATTTGGTGGGAATGAGAGATCAAAAAAGAGAAAAAAAGGAGGAAAAAAATCAAAGAAGCAACAGAGAAAAAAACGAGTCTGACCGAAGGAAAGAAAATCCCTGACTAACAAAAAAAGGTGGCAACAATATTTTCTAACCCGACAAATAAAATATCTAAAAATGAAAAATAAATTATTTTGCTAACGTTTCGCTTCCCGAAACGAAAAAGATCACGACGGCGAAAACGCGAGTGAATTCGCGGCACGCGAGATTTGCGCGCGGTCGGGATTTAGCGTGGAAAAAGCAATCTTGCCGATGCGACTCGGGAACCAGATACGAGGTTTAGGGCTCATCCTTCGCGCGGCCATGAACCCCCGGACGTACCCCATGGGCGAGCCAATTTTTCGCGAATATCCACCTTGTTAGCCCTGCACAGTATAATATCTTGTCCCGCGAGATTTCGGCCTCGAGATTACATCGCCCCTACCGCTGCGCTGCCTCTTCTCGTACTTCACGTCGCGGGACGTAAGGACGAGCTACCCCCTCCCCCCTCGCGTTCCTCGTAACCCCGGAATCTCTTCCCCTGCGTCGCGGGCTGCAGCCCTCGACGACCCGCGGGTCGTCGAGTACCATCATGGAAAATACATATATACAAAAATATATCTGATATATCCAACTTTTTGCACGATAATATAATATACTTTGAATATATTTTTTATATATCTTAGATATTTTTCGAACAAAATGTATTTGATATATTTTGAATATATTTTCGATATATCTGAGATATATTTTTCGCTCGCGTATTTTCTGAGCAAAATATACTCGATATATTTCTTGCATTTGCGTATTTTTCTCCGGGTGAAAATTCGGCGACGACGAATTTCGCGATACGCGAGGAATCTTCGCGACTTCGTGTCACGAAAATCTCGGGCTCGGATGACGGAGAATTTCGCGGCGCGGAAACTCCACGCGCGGCGTGTAACAAGTTTGATTAGCGGGGAGCGCGAGCCGCGAGGCCGGGCGACGAAAAGTTTCGACGCGTCGCGGAGAGTCGGAGATTCGTTCGGGCGAAGCCGCGCGCGGAGTTGCGCGGCGTAAGTAGCGGCAGCCCCACTCGCTGACGTTGATTGATGCTCGAGGAATTATTTTCAAGGAAACTTTGCCACTTGGACATCTTTGAGGAATTATTACGCGCTAACGCGCGCGGCTCTCCCGCTCCTTCCCCGGTGTATCCATCCATTTCGGATTCCGCCCCGCGCAAAATACATACGACGTTCGCCGCACACACGCAACGAGCGCGAGAACCGCGGTGCGCGAGCGGAGTAATTAGACGTCGCCGGATGCAGCTGCTGCGGCAATTGCGTCATCGCGAACGCGGCTGCTGGTCCACTTGCAACCTTGATCTCCGATCTCTCGGGCAGCAGCAGCAGCGCAGCCTCTTCGTCTCGTCCCATCCATGCCGGGGTTCATGGTTTGGTTTTACCATAGAAAGAAAAATGCTAGTTTCAAGCTGGCCGCGCTCGTCTCTCCATTACCGAGACTCGAATACCAAAATAAGAGCTCAGTCGCTCATTGATGTCGCGCACGGCTTCTGCTTCATCTTTTCTGCTTCCCCCCGCGAGCGACGCACCAACGTGGCTGCTGCTATTTTTCTCTCTCTCTCTCTCGCTCCGGTCCCCCCATACGACGCTCACGAGGCGGCGGCTTCCAACGCCTATTTGCATCGAAGCCGCATTAAATCGAGGCTCATAACGCGTCCCCGGCGACAATTTTGCACCAAGCCCAGCGACAGTCCTTCGCATCCATGGATTTCCGGGTAGATCCGCAACGGCACCTCGAGTTCGTTCAACCTTCCGTCGCTCGACTCGCGCGCTGAACGTCGGACATATATCGACGCCGATAAACCGGCTGATCTACGTGCGTCAATTTGGCTTCGGATCGCTCGAGTCGCGACGCCTGGCGATAATCTGAATCCCATTCTATCACAAACAAGTCGATTCGCCAAGCTCGAGTCTAATTTCAAGTCTGTAAATTTGCCTATTAACGATGCCTATAAATTTGTCACCAATAAAATTGACAAACAAAAAAAAAGGAAGAAAGAATCTCTCATATCGCAGCGACGATTCTGTTGCGAATTTTTGCCACCGTGGCTTCGCACACGAAGAGACGAAGCGGACGAAGAGCCAAAGAGAGGCAGAGAAAGACTCGACGGTATCTCGAGGCTGCAATTACAACAGTGCAACGAGCCGGCGGGGGAGCCAAGTCGAGGACAATGCAAAAACCGATGACGAAAGACTCGGGAAAACGTTTTTGCCGCTTCGTCGTCCCCCTCGCGCACCTTCCGTCTCTCTCTTTCTCTCTCCGCGGGTTTCGCTTTTTCTCCCTCTCTCGTTGAGAAGGTTTCGCTCGTTCCTCGCTTAGGATACTCGCGCGCGCGCGCGCGCGCAGTAAACAGAGTCGTGCGACTCGTTAGGGGCTTCCACAGAGCCCGTTGCCGGGGTTAATTATCCTCGTGCAGCACGATCAACTACCGTGTAGTCCGGCCATAGCGAGCGAGGCAGGTAGGAGATGTACCTGTGCCTCGCGGTATTTTCTCGCGTTCGCGGTTTCGCCCTCGACGCGCGCGCGGACGAAAATTCTTGCGTTTCCCGCGATGAGTCGCGCACTCGGAGCGAATTCCACGTCATTGGGTATGGCTCGACGTTGTGCGAGACGCGCTTGACGCCTGATAGAAATTCTGTGGCGTTGAATTTGGGCCCTGGCCGGGCCCTGGTCAGGGCCCGATTTGGGCCGAATTTTCCACCAGAGATATATTTGAATTTAGAGGAAGAGAAGAGAGAGGTCAGATTAGTGCGATCGTCGCTCGTCCTCTGAGGATTAACACCGAGGAGGTCCGATCGACTAGGGAACCGAGTGGAATTCGTAGCTTTCGTAGCTTCGCTCGCGCGCGGGCTGCGCGTTCCGTCGTCGTGAACGACGTCGCGCGCAGGAGCCGCGCGCGCGCACGCACGATCGTGAAAGAATGCGCCAGTGGGACCGGTTTTCTCGAACCACCGCGCCTCATCTTCTGCTGGCCGCTGCTTCTTCTTCTTCTTCCTCCTCCTCCTCCCCCTGCGCCTTCTCCTTCTCCGTCCTCGCTCTTCTTCCTCCCGAGCTGCGCGGCTCGCCCGCGCGCGCAGCATACGTGGATATGATGCGGGCGTTTAGGGATAAGAGGGCCCCCCGTTTCACCGAAGAAATTCCCACGGGAGCCCCAACGTGCGGCTCCCGCCCGGTTCACGGACGTTCGCGATCGAGTCTCGTAGAAAGTTTGTGGCGTCAAGGCCTGACCAGGGCCTGATTTGGGCCGGATTTGACGCTCCAGACTTTCCTAGTTACTTGGGACCTAATCAGGCCCTGGCCGGGCCGTGGTCGGGTCCTAGTCAGGGCCTGACTTGGGCCTGCTGTAACGCTATTTTTATCAGGGAAGCCAAAGCTTTTTTTTCGAACGACACTTTTTTTTCCAGTGCAGGTAAAAAAAGATCGCGTTATTCGGAAGGAAAGACGGAAAGACGGTGAAGCTGCGAAGACCGAATTGCACGACACGACGGCGAGCAGGACGGTCAGAGCAGCGAATGGCAACGCGGCGACGAACAATATTGTACGCCTGGCCCGGGTGCTGCCAAAGCCCGCGTAACACATGCTTCGTGGACGGAGAGAGCGGCAGCAGCCTCTCTCGTCTCGTCTCTCGTCCCGCGTGCAGGCAGTCGGGGCGCCTCCTGCACGTCGTATTCCGTAAGCACGTGTATAGGTATACATAAGTCGCGTCGCGCACACGCGCGTTTGAGCTATGCCGTAGCGGAATAGCGCAGCGCGGCCGCTTGATTGATTCAGCAGCGGGAGACCGATGCTGCCGCCAGCTGCTTTGAATAATTAACCCGACATTGTTATCCGTGATACGATTGGTTCCGCGAACCCGCCCGACCGCTCGCCGTACGGAGCGCGCACGATCCGCCATTGATACAAACACACACGAGAGTCGCGCGCGCGCGCGCGCGGCTCTCGGCCTAATTGTCAGCCTCTGCGGCGCGGCACCGATCGACCTGTCCAACCTTCGCCGAAAGCCGAACATCGCGCCGACTTTTGGCTCACTTACGAATCCGTATTACATGCAATTTAAGTCGCATATTTATTGGTATTGATATTGAGGAATTATTATTAGTATTATTATTGTTATTATTATTGCCTTGTTGTAATTGTTGGTATTATTATTATTAATGACCTGTTATAATTATTTGTATTATTATTATTGTTTACTCGTTATTATTAGTATTATTAGCATTATTATTATTATCATTGCCGCGACGAGAACGCCGCAATTTTTTTTCTTTTTTTGTTCAAGTGAGAAATTATTTTATTGGAAATATTGAAATTAATATCGACCGAGAGCACGACAATTATACAGTATTTACGATTATAAATACGGCATTTACGGTACAAACGCGCGGCACTTAATGCGAGAGATGTTTGCGGTAAATTGCACGGCAGTTACGGGAAAATCAACGATATATTTACGGCGTTAAAGCCGCGTGTGCGCGCGGCGTATCACGTCCGCGGCGAAAAATATGGTGAACGCGGGGCGCACGGTGGGCGGGAGTTTGGCCGTAAAAATACGGCGGTTAAAACGCGCGCGGTCGCAACTTTACGCACTGCAGTTCATCGGTTGATCTGACTGCAGCCGATTTTCCGCCCCCCGTTCGTTCCGATCGCGACACAAAAGCCGATTATAAATATATAAATATATAGCGAGGCGAAATTCGTCACGCGGTTTTCCTCAAACCGCGCGGAATCTCAGTCGCCGCGTTTCTCGACTTCATTATTTAACGCGGCTCGACTTAATTAATTAACAGCTTAATTATTATACAGATGTACATTTGTTATTTTTATTTTTAATTTTTTTCAGCCGGACGTGTATCAAGGCTCCCCGCTCGCGTCGGGCGTCTTCGCCTCACGGAATGTCCAGGACCCCGGATAGGCACGGCCACTCAGCCCTCCCCCCCTTCCTTCCTACATTCACTTCTCGGCTTCTCTAGGCGCTCCTCGTTTCTCTTTCTCCTTTTTTCTTCCACTCGCGCCTTTTTTCTCTCTCCTCTTTCCTGCCCCCTCCCCCCTCCGGTGCCCCCTTTGCCCCCACCAACCGGGCCTCTCGCGAGCCTGCAACTTCTTTTTTTTTCGTCTTCTTTTTCTTCTCCAAGCGTGGAAAAAAAACCTGTCGCGTTTTTTCTTTTTTTCTTTCTTTTCCCCCTTCTTTTTCTTCTCTAAGCGTGGAAAAAAAAACCTGTCGCGTGTCATTCCTCGCGGCGACGCGAAGACGACGACGGGGACGGAAGGTCGAGAGCGCTTCGCGTCGATCGTGTCGCGAGAGCCGCAAGAGGAGATACGGAGCGACGGGGCGAGCAGCGCGCAGGGAGGGGGAAATCACGGGGCCCCTCGCCGTGTACCCCGTGGCGGCGGCGACGGCGGCGGCGGCGGCGGCGCGCCTCGGGCACGGGCGTGCGTGGCCCCTCTCCACCCGACTGGCTCCTCAGTTGCGCGCGGACCGCCGTCGACATCCATCGCCGCTGCGCTGCGCGCAGGCGACTCTACGCAGGGGCCGCCGCGGGGCCCCCCGAGCGGACTTCCGGTCGCCGTTGCCGCCTCGTGGTCGCCAACGAGTCGCTGCTTTTTTACTTTTTTTTTTAAATCGTATCGACGTTTGACGTGGAAGGAACTGTATATTTATTGAAATGTATGTTTGACGTGAGGAGGCCGCTGGATCAAGTGCAACCCGGGGATATCGAAGTGACGACGAAATTATCGTGTGGATCGAGGGACACGAGAAGAAGACGACTCGGAGGCAGCGAAAAACGTTGTCGAGGACGATTGGACTCTCTAATGGACGTGCAGTGACCATTTATGTATGGTAGAGATCCAGCAGCGAGGTATAGAGTTCCTACGTAGATTTCAGAAAGTAGGAACTTCATACCGTGCTCTTGGACTTGCCGAAAGATCTTCGTGTTTTCGGTCACTGCGAAGAGAATTTTTCGGATGGACGTTTTTGGTGGGCGACGAACGAGGAGAACGATGAGAACGACGGGCGACTTTTTTTTTGGAGCTCAAGGAGTGGATTCTACGCACGCAGGTTGACGGATTTTTCGGAGCGAGACGAAAACGCGCCACGTGAGTCGAAACCTTGTTACGTAATTTCTTTTATCGGGAGCTCAATTTCTTTAAGTTTCTTTTTTCTGTTTTCGAGATGGTATTTTTTTTAGTTGGAATGATGGAGGAAATTCGGAGTTGGGTAAAAAATGTTTTTAATTTTTGGGTGAAAATAGAAAAATTGTCTCTGCGGACGGCGAGATGGAATTTTTTTTATCCGAGCGCGAGTTCCGGGAAAAGTTGATATTTAGCTTTTTTTGCGGTTTTAGAATTTCTACGTTAAAATGGAGTCTGGCTCGAGTTGACGATATATATTTTTTTATTCACTTTTGGTGTTTTTTTGTGCATTCAATTTTTTTGTCGGATATTTTTGAGATATATTTTTCGTTCGCGTATATTGGGTATATATGATAAAATATGTACGATATATCGAATTTTTCGGATAAAATACATTTAATATATTTTGAATATATTTTATATAATTTGAATGATATATTTTGAATATTTTTAATATATTTTTCCGTGTATCTGAAATATATCATTTTATTTCGTGTAGTTAGAGTATTTTGTTCGGCGGGAAAAAAGAGTCGCAAAAGATGTGCTCGACGTGTTTCGTTTCACTTGACCCCCCCCCCCCCGTCGCCCCCATGTGGCGATCGTCGATGCACCGCAAGGCGTCCGTGTTTGCAATCGCGCAGATCTCAAGATTTTGGTCCCGGCAGACAACGCATAAACAGGCCGATCGATGTTTGCATGCGCGGTGACGGGATTACGGGGCTTTGACTCCCCGAATCAGCGCACGACCATTTGTCAACCTCGCCAGATTAAACGGAAAGCCCCCTCCCCCCTCCCCCGCCCGCCCCCTCCGATGCGGCTTGCTCAGTCGCCGCGAGAACAACCATTGATACAAGGGTGCGAATCGCGAGTTACGACTATTTCTCTTCTCTTTTTCGCCCCCTCCCTCCCCCTCGACCCCCTCGTATTTTCCCCGAACGAGTCGGCGGGAGTCCTCGATTTCCCCCGCCCCCTATTTATTCCACCAAACACTCCTCCCCTCGCTCGACGATGCGGAGAAAAAAAAGCCAAATGGAAATCCCTACACGATAAAACGTAATTGCGAGGTGAGTATTTTAATTGAAAAAAAAAAAAAAAAAAAAAAAAAAAAAAATTCGTGTCGTTATTTAAGAAAAATAAATTTTATGTTGAAATTCCTCTAATTAAAGATGATTGCTAACTGGTTTCCGCAATTTAATTAAATTTATTTTTCTTTGGAGAATAACAAATTAATTTCACAGTAAAAATTTCCTTTGTGGAAAATAATTGTGAGCGTTTGTTTAATTTAATAATTTTTCTAAGCAGTCTGACAAAAAAAAATGTGTACGATGTAAAAAATGCTACGATAAAAAATAATTGCGAGCCACAAGCGTTTCCGCAATTTAAACGGAATCTCATTTTCCGACGCGGTCTTTAAGGAATAACAAATTAATTTCGACGTAAAAATCTCCGTAACGACGAATAATCGCTGACCGAGCGCTCTTTTAAATTTAAATAAATCTCGGCTCTGCGTGCGCAGCCTCCGGTTGAAGAAGAAGAAAAAAACACCTCGCGTCGTTGCGAAATCACCGAGCAGCGGAATCCGGAGGGAATGAATGACGAACGTAAAAAAAAGAAAAAACATTCCTCGTCAGACGTAGGCGCGTATATAAATGGGTGTTTAGACGAGAAGGCGCGGAGTGAGACAGGAAGAAAGAGAGAGAGTGGAAGAGGATCGTGGAGGGGAGAGCGAGGGGGGGGGGGGCTGTGGGGGAGTGAAGGAAAGATCGGTATTTTTTGTTGGAGAGGCGCGACGCGACTCGTATGTATGACAGGCGGAGCTCTTATGGAAATAAAATATATTCAAGATATCAGTTATATTCAATTATATACCAAAAGTTCTACATCCGCTATATAATTTTTTTTATATATTCACCGTATATAGATGAGATATATCTTGAACAGATAAAAATATAATTATATTATATATATTTTCGAAATAAAATAAAATATATATAAACAAAAAAGAAATAAATTTTGAATTAAAAATATGTTTGTTGTATAAATTTTCGACGAAAATTGCTACGTCTCTTATATATTTTCGAAATACAATCTATTTCCATGGGACAGAGGCAGCCGCAGCCGCATGGTGGGTACCGAACCCAGGATCCCCCGGCGTCGGATCCTCCCGCGCGAGATTCGCCCGAGCGCGACGCGTCCGCGTCGCGACGTCGTTTCCAGCCGCAAGAGAATCGCGCCCGGACCACCATGAAATAGGAGTCGACTTTTATGCCCGGCCACATTACGGGAATGGATCGTAAATGCTGGTGTGTCGGCACTGCTCGTCCGCGCGAAACCCCCGTACACTTATATCTCTTCTTCCTCGTCCTCCAAGTCTACGTCTTCGTTGTATATCTTTCCGCTTCGTGCGGCTCGCTGCCGCCTCCCAGACACATTTTCTTTCTCTCCTTCTCCGCGCGAATCACGACGAGAAATGGAATTCAATCGCTCGGCTCCGTAAAGGCATTTATGGTCGTCAACGTTCGCCACAGATCGAAAGAGCAGCAAACTTGTTCTTTTTTTTTTAATTCGAAGTCGGATTGGCTTTTTAAAACTTTCTGAAATCGACATTTTTTGGTAATAACAATGAAGGCGAAACCAACTTTTGTTAAAAAAAAATTTTAACACTTTATTTCGATGTTTTTTTTATGTATTTTGATGTATTTCGGTTTTCACGAGAAAATAAAAAAAATTCAACTTTTTTCGATAAAAAAATGATTTGCATCAATTGTTTAGAATGACTTCGATGAAGTCACAGTGAGTTAGGATCGAGTGATTTATCGAGCAGCCAGAGTAAGTAGAGGTACCGAACGAAGTGCAGCACGTGGAAATAAAGCGTGCGGCTGTAGGTAGTATAAATACGGACGAGTCTCTCGTTCTGTTGATCCTACGTACAGACACGCCGAGACCGCGTGCGCGCATCATCAATCCGTATAAAGGGCATCAAAGAGTGAGTACAACGCCGGTTATGGCCGAGTGCTGTGTGTGGCGCTCGGACAGTACGACGCGCGGGAGGCGTGTGGGGGAACGGGAAGGGGAGATATAGATAGTCGCAGGAGGATCCAAAGTGCAGCAGGGGGGGAGGGGGGCAAAGTGCTCTAGGCAGTAGCATCAGGTAGTTGGTATCTGTATACCGTCGATATCCGCGGCAAACGGTATATACGGTCGCTCCGCGTCACAATTGATGTGGAGGGCGAAGGTGGGGCAAAATGGGACGAGCGAAAAATGGTTTCGTGACGATGCCTAAAATGTATTTTCACTGCTTTTCACCCGAAAATACGATTCCAATCGTCAATTTTGAGCATCGGCAAAAAAATAGTAATGTGGGGCAAAATGGTCCAACCTCGAAAATTGGGAATTCGTGTTTTTTTTTCAACTGGGTGATACTCAACGTCATCAGTAATGATAATATTTTTTTAAGTAAAAAAAAAAGAAATATAAAAAAGAAATAAAATCTCAAAATGTGAGTTTGTCCCATTTTTGCCCCAACGTCCCATTTTGCCCCACGAAATAATCGAAACTGAAAAAAAAACGCTGTCCCGTTTTGCCCCATGTGCCATTTTGCCCCTCGAAATAATCGAAACTGAAAAAAAACGCTGTCCCGTTTTGCCCGATGTGCCATTTTGCCTGCACATCCCCTAATCGCGTGATAAATAAACCAAGCCCGTTGGTCGTGACACGGTTACGTCTCGAGGCGGTTGACTGGCCGACTCGCGCGCGCGCCTGCGCACCACGAAGGTTGCGCGGTGGTAGCTGCGCCGCCGCCGCCGTGCGGCGGTATCGATACAGGATCGAGCGTGGATACGCGAGCGAAAGGGCGGGCGAGAAGGGAGATCCGAAACTGGTTCGGCAGGTCGATGGTCCTTTGTGTTATCTCGGCGTTCGGCAGACGCGCAACGCAAACTCTGCTCTAGCAGCGCGAAGAGCGAGGAAGAGGAACGAGAAGAGGGGCTACGTGCGCGAGTCTCGAGTTTCGAGCTCGCATTCTGCCGACAGTCTTGCCGCTTCTTTTCACTTGTATTTTCATACGTTCTCTCCGCTATTATTCGCTTCCTCGCTCCCCGCTTTTCAATGTTTTTTTTTCCCGAGATGTCGGCAAAGTCGTTTTGCATGAAAAATGTGGGACGCGAAGTAAAAAAGGGAAGTCATTTGATGACGAAAAAATGGAATGATAAAAAAAAATTGACAAGTGGAATTGACGAAAACTTTTTGCGAGAAAATTAAATGAGTAGTTAATGAATAAAAATTAATTAAATAAGTAGTAAACAGCGATTAATTTAATCAAATATTGGTTAAATAGTTAATAAATAGGAATTGTTAAAAATCGTTTCCATCAATTTGTGGGGCTATAATTCGACGCTATGCCACATCGATGCGGGTCCTGACCGCGACTTAAACTCCTAATCCATGGCACTCGCGCTCGGGAATTCATCGTATCTCGCTCCGCCCGTTCGCCTCTTTCCCGTCGTTTTTTTTTTCGCCTCTTTCTTTTCTATAGATCGCGAGCGGGCGCTACGGCACACACACGGACCCCGAGGCCAGCGGGTCACGACTCTCAATCTCAAAGTCTGCTGGCGCTGCGCGCATCTCCGCTCTCCCCGCTCTTTTCGACTATCCGAGGAGCGAGATTCCTCGGGCCCGCATCGCAAACGAGGGGACGAGCCACGAGAGCATCGACAACGCGGCCCAGCTGACTCGTCTGAATCGCGACGATCCTCAACGATCTCCCTAGCTGAGATCCTGGATTAATTTCAACATTGTAAACAATTGTTTAATAATAAATAATTGCAATCTAATAATGTTTCTTTTAAATAAAATCCCATTTTCCTGTGTACTTTTTAAAGAAAAAAAATATTATTTCAATAGTGTAGAAAATTGTGTAATAAAAATAATTAAGAGGTAACCGTTTCCTTTATTTAAAATGTATCCCGTTTTACGTCATAGTCTTCGAAGAAAAAAATTAATTTTTATAGTGCAAAAAATTGTACGATAAAAAATAATTGCGAGCTGACCGTTTGCTTCATTTAAATGGAATCCTATTTTCCTGTGTAGCCTTCGAAAAAAAAAAAATTTCATCAGTGTAAAAAATTCTGCAATAAAAAATAATTGCGAGCCAACCGTTTACTTATTTTAAATAGAATCCCATTTTTTCGAGTACGCTTGGAAAAAAAAAGAAAAATTAATTTCAGATATGCGAAAAATTCGGTAATCGTAAAATATTTGTTTTCAGACCTGCGGTCGTTTCGTGTAGTGGAAAACATGTGACAAAATTGAAAAAAACAAATTCCTCTCTAAGACCCGCTCGTGTCTTGGTGTGCACGACAGTTTTATTAATTATACCGTTGAGAAAGTGTATTTATGGCTTTGGAATAATTGAAAAGAAAAAAAGACGTAAAATGCGATGCCAGCGAGAGCCTCGCGAAGCGTCGATTCGTCGTTCGTTTCTTTTTTTTTTCATCTTTCTCTCCCGGACTCTCTGGCATTACGCACGGGAATGTCGACGACCTGGAGTTCGCGGCTCGAACTAATGGAAATCGTAAACATTAATTAGCGCGAGTGCGTGCTAGTCGCGTCGAGTCCCGGCGAGCGGATGGCCGCAACAGCAGCGGCACAACACGACGACGAGAGGAATAGCGTTCGTCGTTCAATGAGCAGCTCGTTGCCGCGCCGCACAGACGAGCAGGTACTGTATAAGCGAAGTGAACGAGAGAGCAAAATAAAATAGAGAGCGAAGTAACCGAAAGAGTGAGAGAGATTTATTTGGGGCCCTGGGATTGCGTTCCCTGAGAGCACCGAGCAAAAATCTACAGACGTAATATACATTTTTAGAGAGAAAAAAATTCGCGTTTTATCATCGAATTTTCTGTTTTTCGGGCAAACACCTGTGTTTTTCGGAGTCAGCGGGAAATTTCCCATCGGATAGGATTTTCGAACTTTGCGAAACCGAAGATTTTTTTTTTGCAAAAAAACGCCAGGCCTATTTCGGCTTTAAAATTCGGTAAAAAAATCAGAAATCGAGATATCGCGTTCCGTCTTGCGGCATTCTCTTCGTTATAGAATTTCCCCTCGAACCAAGGAAGAAAATCCAGGTTCGACCGATCCAAAAAAAATAACCTCGATTTTAGTGAAGTGACAACTAGCCCATGGGCTAGTAACGATAAAAAAGCAAGAGAGAGCGATGTAATCGAGAAAACTTGAGAGCGAATGTACGAAGCGATCCTGCGCCTCCTGCAGCAACGAATACGACCGACGACCACCGTTAGACAGAGACGGAAAACATTTCCGGCGCGCGGCTCAGCTCTGCGCGGAGCTCCTTATCGCTAACTCCCGTCACGTATTCCGCTACTGTGCACCAGTGGCTAGTAACTTCTCTCTCTCTCCCTCTCTCTCCGCTCTCCCGCAGTCGTGTACAAACGTCGACCAGTTTGGCCCTTGTCAATATACCTGCCTGCCTGCCGCGACCTCTCGCTGTCCCCCCTGTCCCCCTCCCTCCTCATCCTCCTCGCATCCTCCCGCCGCTGGCGATCGAAAGGGAATAATAAATAGACACAGCGTCGTGTCCGCCAGAAAATAGCAAATTGCTCTCGCCGAACCATTAATGAAATTGTAATATTAATTTACTGACATATCGTATAGATACCCAATTTTATTGTGGTTGTTGAAACATTCGACGTATGAAAAAAAAAGTTGGGTTGTTCATGATACTAGACGAGTTGAGAATTTTCGTTTTCTGTCGTGGCCGAATAACGATGTGTTTAATAATTTATTAATATATACATATTAAATAAGTGAAATCATAAAAATCATAAATATTATAATAAATAAAATCTTCGAAAATCGAATAAAAATAAAATCATATAATCATAAACATTATAATCAACAAAATCTTTTGGACGTGAATAAAAATTGTATTTTTTTTATAATAAGGACGAGTTATTAATCTTGAATTTCGTACGACAAGTCGAGCGCAGAGCGAGAGGCCGTCGCTCACGCTTTAACGCCGATCGGTTCACGTGCAGCGAGACAGAGAGGGAGACTCGATACCGTATACCAAGGGACTCCGGGGCTCCAGGGGCCCCGCGCGTTGCTTCTGCCTCGCTGTGCCACCCCAACTCGAAACTCGAGACGCTCAATGAAGACGGATCGCGTCTCGCAAAGGTTCGCAGGGATCGCTCTGGTCGATCTCACGATCGATTTAATCTTCAACCGGGCACCCTGCATACCGTACACAATTTCAAAGTGTCTGTGGGTGCCGCGCAGCCTCGTCGCACTGAAGGGAAGGTCGAACCGGAGGTAACGCAAAATATTCGTTGTCATTTTATGGCTCGTGATAAAATACGAGAGAAATTTGTATCCGATATTTGGTGGAATTTAGAAAAGACGCCGATAATGAGTATTTAAATGTACACTGAATATTTTTTTTCATATTTTTGATGTATATTTGTATATTTTTAATTTATTTTTTTCAGATTTTTAATGTATAAAATATAAGTAATAAAATAATGATGTAATGTAAGTAATGGAATATAAAAATATAGGTAAGTTTAAAAAGCAGGCCATAAAATTTGAGTGGTCCATATTCCCCGGAGTTGCACTACGTATCGAGTATTTTATGTTGATTTTTATTCCTCCCGCAGAATCCAGAGATATCTGGAATCTTAGTCGAATCGGACGTTCGGTTGGCGATAGCTGCGTGCGGGATTTTCTACTCTCAATAAATACCCTTTCTAAACTTCTTCTTTGACTCGCTCGGCTTTCAGATACGCCGACACGTTCAGAAGTGTCCGAATAACCCAGTGCGGACAGGATACACGAAGAATAAAGACATTTGAAAAAGAAAAAAAGCGAAACCTCCTTTGACCAAGCGAATCCTTTATACTGCCCATATGGTAATTCGGTCCCTTCGTATCACTTTCAGTGATTTCGCAAAACCACCGGACCCGCCTCGCCCGACGGGTTTCTAAACATTTCCTGCGGGTGCGGAGAGCAAAATCGCGCGCCACGCACTGCGAAGCAGCAGCGGAAGAATCGAAAAGCAGGAGGAGCAGAAGAAGAAAAGGGAGCAGCAGCTTTGGGCAAAAATATATCGAAATAAAGCATTACAAAAATATAAAAAAAGAAAAAGTGTTTTCGCACTTTTTTTTTTATTTCGTCATGTAACTAAAATCGAGGTTACTTTTTGTTGGATCGATCGAACCTGGATTTTCTCCTTTCGTTCGATATAAGAAAATCCAGATTCGATCGACCCAAAGAAAAGAAACCCCAATTTTTATGAAGCGACGAAATTTCGAAAAAGTGCGAAAACGTTTTTCGCGTTTTCCTCATCGAATTCTCGATTTTTCGGGCAAACAATGGTGCTTTTCGGAATCAGCAGGAAATTTGCCATCGGACAGGATCTTCAAAATCTACGAGATCGAAATTTTATTTTTTGGCAAAAAACGTAAACCTTGCCTTTTTCGCAATTTTTTGTTCTATTTCGTAAATTTTTGAGGCAAAGCTCAAGCAGCAGGAGGAATAGAATGAAAAAGTCGAAGAAGCAGACGAAGAAAATGGAGCGGCAACAGCAACAGGATCAGCCTGGACTTTATGTACAGCACAAGCGAAGAATCGTGCGGCTACGTTGGGGATATCCGGTCTACCGCGCGATCGTTCCTGTTTCCTGCGGTCTAGCGGCTTCGCCTCGACTGCACTGCTCGCTCGCCACATTCTACTCTTGTCTTGCAGCAGCAGCAGCAGCCGGCATTCTAATAGGCCATACATAGCGCGCGACAGCTACGAGCCGAGCGGCGAGGCCTGGGAATGACGAGAGAGGCCCAAGTGGATCTTTCTGTTTCTCGGCGGAGAAACGCGGCCGACCCGGGGGGACAGATAGGGATCTCCTCTTCCTGCTACGGCTATCGCGACGCAAACCCAAGTCGGGGGCCATCTCGGCCCGCGCGGTTTGATCCGTGACCACACAGAAGGGAACCGATTGCGGCAACCTCAACCTAGGAAGCTCCGCACCGACGTTTCGTCGACTCCGTCACGCGAGCCTCCTCGCTGTGCAACGCGATCCGCTCGCAATTTCGGCGACGAAAGAAAAAAATTCCGTTTTTTCCACTCTTACGTTGTGTTTCGCGTCGTGAGTCGTTTAACGGAGAAAAAAAATGCACGCGGATATATCTGGAACCTGGATCGGTGGAGCGGGTCAAATTTTATGAAAACGTTTTTTTATTTTAATGTCTTGGATTGCCATTTTTAGATTTTTTCTTCTGAGTATTTTTTTGCGTAACTATAAAAAATATATAGAGGCAACGAATTAAAAGGCTCCTTTTTTGCAGAAAATGCAAAAGACTTTTCCTTATTATTCTTATTTCGAAAGATGAAAATGCAGATTATTTTCCCTTATTATTATTATTACTTTGAAAGACGAAAATGCAAATTTTTCCTCTTCTTATTGTTATTACATCGAAAGATGAAAATGCGCCCTTCTCATTATTATTTCACGTTGCATAAATTGCGAGAGAAAAAATGTTCGCAGATATCAGTAAAAAAAGAAAAGAAAATATCCGAGGTGTAATATATCCCTCGAAGGGGAGCAAAAGCTGCGCAACTATGATAATTAAATGAAGCTAATAGCAGAGAGCGCGAGTGCCCGGGGCCGCCTATGGCGAGCTGCTGTCCGCGCGGTCAGCGGGGCCGCCGCTATGCGTCCAATGCATACAATTAATTTGCCGATGTAATTAATTTTTGATTGCCTTCATTCCAACCGGAATTGCATACGTGCTGCGCGCGCGAGCTTGTCGATTGTAAAATAGAAAGTGTTGCAACGTAATGATACCATTTGCCAGCGGAATCGATTTGTTGTACGTATCTCGGCGGCGCGTATTTGCTTCGAATTCTTTTTTTTTTTTTTTTTCAAGCAACCAACCAACTATTAATAAAACCCGAGCGTGACGCTTCGTTTCCGGTTTCGCTGTTTATTTATTTTCCATCCTTTCTCGGCGATGCAAAAATCGCGAAAAGAGCGAAAAATACGAAGCGATAAAATAAAATTGAATTCGATGACTGCATTTTTTGTGCCTGAATAAAAATAAAAAAATTCAATAATTTCGGTGGAATTTTTTTTTAACTGTGTGTGATGAGGTTAAAAACGGACACTGCGCAACTCGATCTATTATTCAACGAAAATCTGAGCCAAACCGCGGAGATGCCGATCGAAGTTTCCCTGACCTCCTTTTCAAATAGTGCGATTCTATAAGTGCAACAATCGATGGCTCCTTCGGTGTCCCGAAACAATAGGCGGGTATCCGGCGGCCAAGCGGGCTGAATTCCATGGCTCTATTTAGTCGGGTCACCCGGGAATCGATCGATGGGACGGTAATGAAATCAACCGACGAAAGGTTTACCGAGAATTTAGCGAGAGCCGCAACGTCGCCAGCGCCTTTCGGTTTTGTCCTCGTAAATTATCGAGGCTCCTCCGATTTCAATTTTTTCAATTTTTTTTCATTTTTATTTTCCCTTAAAATGTAAGAAAATGTTGACGTAAATGTTTCATTTCTTTTTCATTCAAATGAATTTTTTTATTATGGGATGATTTTTTTCATTTTTATTTTCCACCGAGAAAACGTTTGACGATAGACGATAGAAAATAAAGCCAATAACGACGAATCGATGAGCAATTTGTCATCAAAGAAAAATCGAATTTTTCGAGTCATCTCGATCGAGAGTCTGACAAACGATATCCGGATTAACGTTGGAAAAAAGCTCGAAGCTCAAAGACCGCACCGGTGGTTCCTGGCTGTTAGTTACGTCCTAGCGATGAATTATTAACTCCATAGAGCTCGCGAGAGACCACGGAGGCTGCGCGCATCGCGTCCCTTTAAATGAATTTATGTGCATTCCCGACGGGCAATATGCAAGTATGTTGCATTTCGCGTTAACCCCGAAGCACACGCGGGGCTTTCGTTATAGCCAATATATTTCATGCATTATTATAGTCTTCCAGCGGTTTAATGCGTGTACACAGCGCCCGCTGTACGCGGACCACATTGTAAGGCCGCGTATTCGTCGGTGTAATCCGCATTACCGACGGCAAATTGATGCTATTTTCATGGGGCGCAAAACTTTTTCCTTGCCTCAAAGCCGCGCGCGCGATGTGAGCCACGCTCTATGTTTTCATCGCCACGGGCTATCGGCGGGTATAAAAACCGATAGGTTACGTTAATTTAGATTGTTACGGTCATTTCGTGTAACACGTGTGCTACACCGCCGCCGCCCTCATTATACAGCTATTTCCCCGCGAGCCTTGTATGCGCGTACGCGAGAACCTTATTTCTATGCACTTTGGTAGAGCCGATACATCGGGACTCCGGTGTGGCGCGATATATAACTGCCTGTAATGCGCGTCATATTAAAATACACGCCATTAAAATTAATGAATTCTGGTAAGCGGATAAACGCCAACGGCGGGTCCGATCGCGGCGTTGTCCACGGGCATTTTTGCCCCGAAGGGCGAAAATAAGAAAAACAAAAAATTCAATAGTCCACCAATTTGTTTACTTTTTTATTTATTTTTTTACGTAATTAAGGGATCATCGCAGTGTGACCCATTGAAAAATCACTGATATTCGCGATTTGTTTTTTAGCCTTTTTCTTCGAGTTTTTCGCAAAAAAAAAAATATATAGGAAGATTAAAAAAAGCTTCTATAGGACGATAGAGAATGATGAGAAAATGTTCTGTCCAAATTAGAAATGGGTAGCTTGAAAATTCTTCTCTTTTGAAAACACCATTTCGAGATAAACGCATTTGAAGTGACAACTTTTCACATAACTCGTTTACTTACGATCAATCGGCGATGCCAAGTCCGTTTGAAATAATTCGAATTTCGATTAAAAAAATTTCAGAGAATGTTTATAACAGTGTATATTATCCAATAATGCAAAAAAAAACTATTTTTTGAAAATGTCACACTGTGATGATACCGTAACGCTACAGATTTTCTCCACTAAGCCGGTGAAAAATCTGTGGTTAAATTTACGCCCGATCAGGTCGACGTTAGCCCCACCAGGGCCCGACTTGGGCCGGATTTAACACCGCAGATTTTCCACCGCGGATCCAAATATGAGAATCGCGTTTCCCGAAATAGCCCGCATATTGTTCGGCCGCGAAAGCCCGCGCGGAGATCCCAAGTGCGCCTCGCGGTGCGCTGGGTGTGCAATGCGGCGCACGAAGACAGAGAGCCGCATGACAACACTCGAGAGCTGCATAATTCAGCACGCGTAACGATCCGACTTTGCATGACGATCTGTGACGAAAGAGCTGCTGCTGCTGCTATTGATAGACGTGTCGAGTGGGCGAAAACCTACCGGCTCTATCGTCGAGAGTTTCGCTTCTCTCGCTCCTCGTACGGCTCGCACGGAATTCAACGTACACGCGAGGCCTTTTTTTTTCTTCTTCTTGTTCTTCCTCCTCCTCCTCCTCTCCTCGGCTCTCCGTGGCCAACGTGGAGGTAGGTACGAGGCTGACCGGCGAGCGCGTAGCCATACAGAGAAATTGTGCAGTCTGCTGGCTCGCGATCGCCCACGTGCCCGACCGCCGCAGAGCGAGAGACTCGCGCGCGCGGTTCGGTTCGGCTGTGGTAAAAATAATATGAAAAGACGAATAATAATAACAACAGCGCGGCTCAATGCGCGCTCCGTCGTCGTCTCTCTCTCTCTATCTCTGTGTACACGATGAAAGCAAATGTCCGTTGAGGAATGCTGAGGCAAATGAAACGAAGTTGTCGACCGGTGGAAAAAGAGGAAGAAATATGAGGGGAAAAAAATTTGTTGCGTTTGTTGTTATGGGGAAGGAATTATTTTGAAGGCGGAATGGAGCGGCGAAATTTGCTGGTGGAAATTAAGTGAAAGAGATGAGGAACGAATACGAATTATTTGTTGTTGGCGATTTTTTTGTGGGTTAGGGTTGGTCAAGGGACGTCGGTTTTGCTGGATCAGATCTGCGAGTTCCTGATCTCAGAAATCTTTTTAATTTTATTTTTTAATTTTTTTATCGCGTTAAAAAGGTTCATAGCCGATAGAAACAACCGATAAAAATGATACCAGACGGAGCTATTTCTAAAGTCGATAATACAGTTGCTCTGCATTACCGACGAGTCGAATATGCAAAATAATAAAAAATAAGAAAATAAAAATAGAAAATTGTGTTGTTATTGGTTTGCGCGTCGACGCGACGACACCGGAGTTCATTGACACCGCGTCACGGTTCACGTGCTGTACTCGCGGCCGAGTACCACCTGTACCGCGTAGGTACCGAGAGGGTTTGCGTCGCGCGCGCGAGCGGCGGGTTTGCTCATTGTCGAGCCATGTGCTTTCGCGAAATGGACGGTCTGCTTTTTGCCGCGAAGCCATGAATTACGAGACGGCCGGTGTCACGGGGGACCCGGGGCGCCGCGCATGTCGCGTTGCGCTCGTTCCCTTCGTCCGCCGTCGCCTCCGATGCTCCGGATGAGACTAGAGATGCCCGCGATTGTCGTCATTTTGCTGTCCGCGAAAAATTCACACGAAAATCACCGTCATTAATTTTTGCCTTACTGAATTTCGCGTTGTGCAACGACCGTAATTTTTTTTTTTTTTTTTTTTTTTTTCACGAAAAACGTCATTTTTTAGGGAATTTTGGAAAAAAATTAGAGGATGAAGAAGAAAGAATTTTTATAAATTTCAAAGCTGAAAATACAATTTTCACTTGTATAGAAAAATTAAAGTGGGATATTCGGTCAATTTCGAGAAAAAAATGTAATTACTTTTTTTTAGAATCTTTGACACTTTTTTGTAATAAAATGATGTTCGAAAATTAAAGAATTTTCATTTTCCAATCACATTTTTTCTCCGGTTTCGACATTAAGAAGCTTTTGCGACTCAACCCTACGACTCTCGTCATATGCGATGTGCCACAATAACAAGTTTCGAAAATTGCCTAAACGTCGCGAAGCGGTCGACGAAACGAGCGAATCGAAGCGGAAAATAAGCGGGAAAACGTGGCGTGACAGCTCAATTCGCAATCAAACAGTTCGTAACGATTTTCTCATGAGGGAACCGCCGAAGCCAACGATCGGCGCCGAAACTACTGAGAACGGGACGCAAATGCTTATTATATTATATCGGGCCGCACGGTAAGACCCATTCATTTTCGGCAGGCGATACGAAAAAGGCCATTGCACTCGCAATCATCTGCCGCATTTATTGCATCGCACGCGCGCGCGCGCGCGATCTGCGTACGCATGTGGTGCACGATGTACCTGCCTGCATCGGGCGTTCCGGCTCAAATCGACGCAGGTCCTTGACCCCTCGCCCTCCGGAATCTTGTGACTCATCTTTTTCACGCATTTTTTTTTTTTTTTTCAAGACTTTTCCTTCGTTCGCCACCGTCTGACGACAGTTAAAAAAAATAACTAAATAAATTAAAGACATAATGAGGTAAACATAAACAAAGCTGATTGCGAAAAAGCTTTTCGTTCTTTTATTCTAACAGAAAACTTTCAATTTTTTAAATAGAAATAGACTTTTAATTTTTTTAATTAAAAAAAAACTGAATTATTTTTAATAAAAAGAATTTTAAACTTTTTTAATATAAAACAATCATTTAATTTTTTTTTTGATAAAAAATCATCTTTTAATTTTTTTTTTAAATAAAAAAGGATCTTTTATTTTTTTAAATAAAAAATAAGCTTTCAATATATTCAATAAAAAGCCTCTACTGAAATGTTCATTAAAAAAGTAATTTTCAATCGTTTTAATTTTAAAAAAGATTTACATTTTTTTCAATAAAAAAAGTTTTCAATTTTTCATTCTTAAAAAATTCACCCATTTTTTTTTTCCGCAAAGCTTCCAGCAAGAAATAGGATCGAAAACACCGCTGACGGATCTTACTCGAAACGGCCCGTACAAAAACACGGTGCGAAGGACTAGCAAAAGAGCGAGAGATCGCGAATTGCGCGAACTTACGCGCGATTCACCGCGAAGCGCGCGCAAAAGTTTGACATGTGCGTCGCTCTCGCGGCGCCGCGAAGCGAAGAGCCGCGCGCATTACCACAAAGTATAAAGCAATTGCAGAGCGCGCGGGGCACAATGAGACACGCGCGTAACGTGGGTATTCGCGCGTGCTGCGCGCCGCAACGAGTGGCGTGCGTGCGACTCGCGACGAGTGCGTACGAACAGGCAGCGCGCTGCACATACGCACTGCACCTTCCGTGTGCGCGCGAGACAGGTAGATATTGACGAAAAACGCGAGCGTGCACGCCGCACGCCTTATGGAAAAACGAGAGCTCGTTGCGGCCCTCGCAACGCGCGTTTCCTTTATGCTCTGTGCGCGCCGCACGGTCACCGTTTACCTCACTTTAACCTCTAATGCCTGCCCCCCGCGCGCTCGCGATTTCGTACCCCGAAATGCTCAGTCGACCATGACCCGGGTCGACGAACCCGCGACGCGGGTACCCCGCACGCAGGGGAAATTGGGGCAAAATGGACTACTCAACGAAAAATGCGGATCTGTCGCGATAACCAATGGGAGATTTTTTTTTTCTTTCACTTTTCGCCAAAAAATACCTACTCGATTTTGATGATTGATTCTGAGCTTAAGCAGAAATAAAAAAAATTATGGAGTAAAACGGGCTTCTCCAAAAATTCGTCAATCATTTTTAGTACACCGGACATCAATTTTTGCTACTGATCGTCATGAGGGTTGATTACTTGAGTCTCTTATTCATGGTGAAATGAAGAACGCGAGTTATATAGAAGTTGGGGAAACCGGGGCAAAATGGACCAAGCGAAAAATGCGGCTGTATTGCGTTGTCCAAAAATTCTGGGGTAAAATGTATACGAGAGAAATGTGAACGACAAAAGATTTTCAAGCGCGATTTTGGGACATACAAAAAAATATTCTGGGGTAAAACAGACTACTCGATTTTTTTTTTTTACGATAATCGAAAAAAGTGTAGCGGCCGTTTTACCCCAATTTCCCCTGTATGTCGTACACAGGCCGCACTCTTTTCCCCGGCGGTGCGTAAACGCGCGCAATCAACGGAGTCGCGTGCCGGGTCGACGACCTCGCTCGCCAAATGCGACGAGCCAAAACCTCACGTACGCGATATATTCACATCGACGTTGCAGCGAGCACACGTGCTCGCGTTTCCTCCGCCGCACACGCAATATACAATTCCTCTATTAAGGTGTCGTTAATACGTACGCTGCGCCCCGCACCCTCTCGCCGATGGCTCCAAAACGAAATTCTTTTTGTCTTCCCTTTTACCGAAATGTTCGTATTTATATTCCAATAAAAACCATTTTACGTCGTTTCGTCGAAATTTTTAACAGGCAAATTTCGTGAACCCTGAGCATTTTTTATGCAGCGAAAATACGTGAATTGCATTAGTTCAATTTGAAATTTAATTCAATAAACAGCATTATTTTTATTTTGAATAAATTGTTTTTTTTATGTGCAGCGAACTGCTTTATTTAAAAATTTCATGACATCTTTTAACTGACAAATTTCGTAAATCAATGAATTTTTTTCTCCCGCAGGCAACATACATGAATTGCATTAGTTTAATTTGGAATTTAATCGGAGGAGTACGAGCCCGGCTCTATAGCCGCGCTGTACCTGCCTATCTCTCGCAGGCGCTCCACCAAATCAGCCCTCGTAGCGGCCGCCCACCCCCTAGCAAGCGGCGGCGGCGGCGGCGGAGGCAGCACGTTGCGCCTGACCGTTTAACGATTCGCGGCCATCTTGGACGCATAGCGTCGGCGTCGACGTCGGGGGTTGTTAATGGTGCTGCTGCAGCACCAGCAGCAGCAGCAGCAGCAGCAGCACCGGCAACAGTCTCCGGGGGATGACGTTACGAGCACGTAACGTCACCCCCGGGGCTTGCGGCTTATCGGGGAAACTCCTAAGGAAACTCGAGTTCTTACCCTCGTCGAGAGATGGCGACGGCGAATATTCCTTTACGCGATTTTCCGAAGAAAAATTTCTCACACGCGTGAAAATTTTTTTTTTCTCAGTAAACCGTAAATTTAGTATTAAAGTTTAATATCATTATTATAATAATTACTATTATCTTCAAGATTATTATTATAATTATCATTATTATTATTATTAAGATTATTAAATCGTAAAGTACACCTGAACGACGTAATATTTTTGAAATGCTACGTTGGATTGGATTACGTAAATATTTGAAAATTCGCTAGAATTTAGTTGCTGTCTCCCCACGGAATTTTTTTTGAAAACTAATGGGCCGCCTTACCCACAGACAGCACCCTATTATGATTAAACGAGCTGTTGGGGGGGGGGGGGGGGGGCGCGGGTTCAGTTCAGTGATACAAATGGTAATTACTCCTCCTCGTGTCGAGCGTCTTGCAATTAGGGCGCACGGCGACAGGACCTACCCCAAAAATCTCCCGCTCAGCCGAAGCTCCTCTCGCGCTTCAATTTGCACAGTCGTGTCGGACGGTGAAGAGCGAAGAATTTCTGACGGAAAATTTGTGTCAGTGTCAAAAATATTTATTAGCAATTTTGACGAAAAGTATTATGAAAATTAGAAAGTTTAATATTTAAAAAATTGTCATTTTTCCAACACTTCTATATTAAATAGGACACATCGAGCGAACATTTTTTTAATTTAAAAAACAAAAAAGAGAGAAAAATGTGAACGACAAAAGATTTTCAAGTGCGATTTTGGGATACGCAAAAATACAACGGCTCTATGAACGATAAGTTAAATAATGTTTTGCTAAAATCGTCTGAACGTCAAAAAATATTTTTCTCGCGCGAAACTTTTCTAGCGTAAAATAAATAACGTGAATAACACATTTGTTCGACGTGGAAATTAAAGAGGTTCAGAATCCACTTTCCAGCGTATTGCGAAGTCGGTCGTGTCGATTGAATTATCGAAAGACGTCGCTGGGAAAGGCGAAGGAGACACGGGACGAATGGCGAAAATAGCGGAGACGTGGAAAATAAAATGCACATCCAGTCGTCGTCGCCGTCGTCGGAAGGGCACGACTCCTTTTCGTACATTTTATTCGAGCCAATTGGATTTATTTATGGCGGAGTCGAGGGGCTGGTAACCTTCAACCCCCGGCCCACCCCGATCTTCCCGGCGCGTGGCGACGGACCAGCCGGTAAAGTAGTTTTTCCTCCCACCCGCGTCCGAATCCAACCCCCCCACGGAATGCAGCCTCACCCTCACCACGCCCTTTCCCTGTCCTTTCCCACCGTCGATATATAGGATATAGGCTGTTTCAGGCCAAATGGATGGAATCTCCAATTTTCTTTTTTTTTGCTTTCCACATTGCGTTATTAATATTTTTGGTAATCGTGCGACCTCCAATGAAATATTTAAAAAATATCAATCTTCAAAAAATGTTTAAAAAAATTAGGTAGATTTTTAGATTAGATAGATTATTTTTTTTATGTATATTTTTTCAATTAAATAAAAAAAATTCGAGTCGTTCTTCTTTTAATTGCGGAATCTACTGAGCGAGTGCGAAAAATCCGGGCCACATTGACGGACTTAATTTTTTTTATATCACGTCGTATGGTTTTCTTGTAGAATTTTCAGAGGGCCAAAAATATTAAGTCGGCTCTTTCCGCGACTTCGCCTCGAACGTCCCATAGCCGTGCCCCATGGCTACCCCATGCCAGGCACGCGCATAGCTCCGCAGTTTGTTGTATATTTAATTCGCGAGGCTTCGCCCCCCCTCGAGGGAGAGGAGCGCCGTCCTCTTTTCGTCCCTCTCGCCGGCAAATAAACAGATGAAAATTCCGATACTGAAGCGAGGCAAATGATCGGAGAAAACCTCGTCGGATTAAAAAGGTCGCGAGGCAGGGGGGGGGGGGGGGGGGTGAGGGCGAGAGGGAAGAGGTTTGAAAATGAAGGAAAATAAAAAGTAAAAATAAAAACGATCGCGGAATAAACGAGACGGGAAAAAATATTCATAGTGCTTCCGCTGTAGTACACGATTGGAGCACGCAATTCAATTGCTTCGCGTTTATTTCGCGGATCTCCGAGGAGTTTTTACGAGTGTCGGACGTAGCGCCGGTTAAATCCCAAAATAACGATTGGAGCGGATCGTCTTTTTTGCCAGTAGAAAATCTGTTGCGTTATATTTTTCACGTTTACAAAAAATTGGCATTAAAAAAAAAAATTCTGACCTGAATTTTTTGTACAAAAAATCTGAATTTTTTTTTGTAAAAAAAAATCTGCCCATAATTTTTGTATAAATTTAAAAAAGTTAAAAAGCTAAAAAAAATTCTGACCACAATTTTTTTTTTACAAAAATACGTCGGATTCTCAAGGAAAAAGTCGCCGAAATGAGTGGCAAAATGATTCGAATCGGGTTAAAAATAAAACGAAAGAAGGGGAATAATTGTTACAAACGTTGAAGCCAGGACTGCGATATTTACTTGTAAATCGAATTAAAGCATTCCCTACTTTCCAATGAATTTTCTCGCCGTCGAAGAGTCGCGCGCGACCTCGCAGAATTCGCGCAGGTCGCGCGTGTAGGTCGCGAAGGAAAAAGCCGTTCATGTGTGGATGTCCCACTGCGCCGCGAACCCTCGAACGAAGAAACGAGCAGGGGAGCAGGTGGGGGGTCCGGTATGCAAAGCGTGTGTCCTGCCTCCATCCCTCTTCCTCTCGGGAAGGGCAGGGAGGGGGGGGGGGGGGAACCAACGTTTTCCGGTCTCTCTGAATATTGATGTGCAGCCGGGTATGCAGATGAGCGTGAGAATGCAACTCGTGCCCGCGGACCGGGCGGCCTCTGCGCGCTGCGGATGCTGCGTACTGTGCGGTCCACAGCTACGGCCGAGCCGAGCCGAGCTGAGCCGAGCGCTCGCCGCATGCGCGAACCGGAAGTCGAGCCAACTAGCGCGACTCGCGCGCTTTCAGATCGGCTCCATATGCAACGTTTACACGGGTGTTCCGTACGCGTCTTATGCAAAGCATCCAATTTTCTCATTCTAATACACGTTTTTTTTTTTTTTTTTTTTTTTTTGACCGCGCGTAATCCGCCTTTAATGAGACGCGGCCAAAGGGAGCACCACATAAGTATTATAGGACGCCGAGGAGCTGCGAAGCCTGTAATATACCGGACAATTATTTTTCTCCGCAGCTTCGTTAGGATCGGCGTGAGACATCTGGACCAATATGGAAGATTTTTAAAAATTACTTTAACAATAATTACTTCAGCGGAATAATATAAAATAATTAATTTTTTTATTTTTTAGTGTTAAAAATGAATTGTGTTTACTTATTGCATTATTTTATATTTTCTCTTTTTTATACTTTTCAGCGCGCAGGGTATAGGAAAAGGGTTAGAAAGAGCGGGAGAAAACGAAGGAAGCAGCGAGTGTGTTATTGAGAAGGCTCCGCGCGTCTCCTCCACACTATTTCTTGTTGCTCGTGTTATTCGGAGCTGCCGCAGCGAGCAGCACATGTGGCGAGAGATGATGCCGAGGGACGGCCGTCCCTTTGGCCGAGAAAGCAAGCAGCCTACTTACGAGTTACGCGTCGCGAGCAATCCGGAAATTAGCATAACAGCCGTCGAGCGGGCGACCAATTCCGGACACTTTGCTAGTCCGTCCGCTGCGCCTTCCACCTTAGCCCGGCGCGCACCTTTGGGGCCCGCGCGCCCTACTTAGAAACACCATGGAGGCCCAGCCACGCGGGGCTTAAGGGTGCGGCGATGCCGCGCATTATTCGTGCGCACAGGCAGGTCGCGTGCATCTGCATATGGGTTTTAGCTGCGTCAGAGAAGGAGAAGCAACGAGGGCAGAAGAAAAAGCGTAAGAATGCGGCTGAGAGGGTGAAAAACCACCATAGACCCCACCACCCTGGGCCACCCCTTTGACCCCCTCGCGAGGCTGCGAGACGACTGTGAGAATTTTTTTTAGCTCCCGATTTTGAGCCACCTTGATTTTTGGCTTTTGCATAAATCTCGGGGCGACCTTTTTTGGCCTTTCGAGGCCGCGGCGATCGTTTCGAATGAATTTTAAATGAGATCGCGGGATGAGAGCGGAGAGTGGATTTTCGATTTAACGCGCGGCGCGATTTCTTATGGGAAAATTGTCGCGGAAACCGCGGTGGAAAATAATTTGCATCTTTCTTTTCTGTTGGTTTGGGTCCCGTGTTTATGTAAAAATATGTAGGTCCCCCGGGTTTAGCCCTCGCGACGACGACCAACCGGTGGCTACGTGATTTCTTCTCGCCTGGAATTATTCACGATGACGGATATATATTTCGTTTGGACTTATAATTCGATTCCGCTTCTACGTTCGGGTCGTGAGAAAAGTGTCGCCGTGAAATTCTCAGAACCGGATGTGCGTGTCGCTGATGCCGTTCGACGATACAGAGGAACGGCGCGAGAAGTTGCGCACGGAGACTTTTGACCGAGTCTCTGCGGCGCAGAGATTCCGACGTGTCGCGGATTTGGCGAGTTTGCGACACCGAGACAAATTGGCCGATTTTTGTGGCTTTACTTTCCTTTGCGTTTCCAAAATCTCTCCCGGACAAAACCATTCCCGCCAGAATTTTTATTAGATTTCTTTTGAACATTTAACCCTTCGTGGTCACACTGACCACGCCCAACATATCGTTAGCCATAATTTAAAAATCTGAAAAATTGTCAAACGTCCTGTGTCAGATATCAATGTTTTTAAGCTTCGCATCAATAATAATAATTTTTGTTTTGTTTCTTTAGAGAGGAGCGAAATGTTTTATACACCATAGAGAGGCTCATTTCCTTCGTGTGCTGGAATCTCGTACGTGGCCTACCAGCTAAAACCCCATCTCTCATGTCAAACTTCCAGTACGACTGGATCCACCTCGGCACCATTTTCATATTACTTCGACGTGAGTTTCCTTCGTCAATAGGACGCCTCCATCCGAGCCGTGATAGGCTCCTCTTCTATTTCGTCATCTTTTAACCGCGGGTGGCATTGTCATCGTTTTTTTTTTACAGTCTCTACGTAGAGACTGACCTTCATCCACGCGTTATGGTCTCGGAGCATGATCCCGACTATATTGTCGGGGGTCACAACAGCTTCGCATTAACAATAATAATATTGTAACGCTCGTGGATCAATGAATAGGCGAAATAAGAAAGTACGGATCGTTTATTTCCGATTCGCGGTCTCCGATATCGGTCGCACGTCCCTTCGAGTCGCAGTGTCAACCGAAACTGTCTTGTTTAGCTGTCTTCGTCTGGTTGCTAACGTTCGTCGGTTGTCATGAGTGTCGTCTAGTGTGCCGCGCTCGGTCAAACCATAATGCTCTCGATCTAAGCGGGCACATTCGTTACAATATATATATTTTTTTTAAGTGGAGCGAAATGTTTTATACACCATGGAGAGGCTCGTTTCCTTCGTGTGCTGGAATCTCGTACGTGGCCTACCAGCTAAAACCCCACATCTCATGTCAAACTTCCAGTACGACTGGATCCACCCCGGCACCACTTTCATATTACTTCGACGTGAGTTTCCTTCGTCAATAGGACGCCTCCATCCGAGTCGTGATAGGCTCCTCTTTTATTTCGTCATCTTTTAACCACAGGTGGTATTGTCCTCGTCTCTTTTTTTACAGTCTCTACATAGAGCCGAACCTTCGTCCGCACGTTTTGATCTCGGAGCATCATCCCGACTATGTTGTCGGGGGTCACAACACAACAATAACAACAATAACAACAATAACAACAATAATAACACTTATGTATCGAGCGTTGAGCCTGCATAGTTTGTAGTTTATGATTAAGTTATAATTATATCTATATTTTTTTCGTACTGATATTTTCTTTATTTTTGCATTATTTTTGTATTTTCTTTATTTCTGTATTATTTTTGCATATTTTCTGGCCGGCTGGTTTACTCTTTTGCCATTTTATTGTAATATTTTTGTCAAGGGGCTTGCCCCGTTCACTGAATAAAATAAAATAAAATAAAATAAAATAATAACAATAATAATAGTAATATTAAAGTAATAAGTAGTAAGTAAAGTAAAGCAAAAGAAGGGTAAAGTAAAGTAAAGTAAAATGAAGTAAAGTAACGTAAAGTAACGTAAAGTAAGTTAAATTAAATTAAAGTAAAGTGAAGTGAAATCCTTCGCCACCTTCCCTTCTTTTGCTAACTTCCATCCCTTCGTCCATCGGATTTTTTTTATCGCAGATGTTTTGTCGTGGATGACATGTCCACGGGCCAATAGTCGTGTCACTGAACGGTAATCATAGAATCGTGTGAAAATCCCCGGGAAAATCAAGGCCCCGGGACAATCGAGAAAAGTTTCAATATGTATATTATTTGTGCGGACAAATGGATTCAAATCGGTTAATAAAATATGAATTTTCGTTATGGGATGATTTAGTCCGGAGGGATTTTTTCCGGGGGATTTTGTCCGAAGAGATAGAGCCCGGATACCCGAGTTTTGCCCTTTGGCCATTTTTTGTCGGCCTTTTTCCTGGGTCATTTTTTGTTGGCCATTTTTCCTGGACCATTTTTTCTGTGGCCATTCTTCCTGGGCCACCTTTTCTGTGGCATTTTTTTCTGGGCCATTTTTTCCTTGGCCATTTTAACTGGGACATTTTTTCTGTAGCCATTTGTCCCGGGCCATTTTTTTTCCTGGACACTTTTCGTCGACCATTTTTCCTAGGCCATTTTCTTCCTAGTTTCATACTCTCGCGAGCGGCGAGTAAATTGCTGCGCCATATACCGCGCGCCATGTTGCACATTGCGATGAGCCGCAAAGGCTTTGGCGCGCACGTAAGAAGAAAATAAATAAATCGAGCGTAAACAAGATTTTACTCACCTCGGGATCGGTGGAGTCCGGTCGCTGGAATGCGTACAAACTCGCCAGTCTCTCGTAAAGATTGGCTTTCTCGTACAGGCTTCTAAATGGATTTCTCGTGCTGAAGAAATCAAGATCAACGTCGAGAATGTACGGCGTGTCCTTTTCCGGCAGATATTGTCGCAGAGCTGCGCTGACGGCGGCAAAATCGTCTCTCTGCAATGAGAAAATCGCGAGCGTTTAATTTTATGAGCGATTCATTCGTTTCACCCAGCTTTATAAGACGTAACCACCTTGGTAGAAAATCCCTGGCGTCACATCCGGCCGAAGTCAGGCCTTGGTCAGGCCCTGATCCGGCCGGTATTTGCTCGACCGGGGCCTCAGCAGGGCCCGACTTGTATGTTTATTTTACTTTTTTTTACGTTCATCCAGCGTCAATTTTTGACCCTCGTCACGCGCAAATCGGAGGGCAACGCGATAAATGTTTCCCATATATTGATTCCGATTACTTTTGCTCGTGAAACGAAACGCAGGTTTTTTTTCGTCGTTCCCGGGAAACGCTTGACGGTGGTAGGTATCAAAGAGTCGAAAAGTCACGGTGGTACCTACAGCTCTCGCAAAAACGGGGGGCGCGGAAAACGGAAAATTCAATCGCGACAGATTCGAAATGATATTTATGCAATCGTTTATGGCGAGTGATTCGATTGGCGGAGCGCGCTCGATGTGTGTACAACGGTGTTAAAACACCGGAGCGCGCGGGCTGCACTACATTCGGCGCGCCGAGCGATATATGGATTTTTTTTATATTTTTTTTATTCGGCCAGTGACTCGAAAAACCCGAAACGATACGTGGCGCGGAGGGTTGGGGGGGGGGGGGGGGGGGGAGGGATTCGCAATCGTCCGACGCGTCGAATCACACGACCCCCGCCATACGCGTTGGGGTGTGGGAGCCCCCACCCCCCTCCAACCCCCAGGAAACTGTATCGACAGCCCGATCGTCGGGGTTTAGACTCGCTCGAGTTTTTTTTTCTTTCGTTTTTTTTATTTTTTTAATTCACTCGCTCGCCGTTCTGCGCGAGCCACGCAAAAACAATGACCGTGCCCGAATTAATCCTGTTAGAATTGATGCTCGCGCGCCGGACGGTCCCGCGTCGTCCGCCCCCGCGGCTCTATCACACAGAGAGCGCGGCGAGAGAGGGCCCCGCGGATCCCAATTTGCATGCGTGGCCTTCGCCAACAATGAAATACATTGTACACGCGAAAAGAGAGGCAAACATGCGTGCTAGCTGCCGCTGCCGCTGCTGCTGTCGTTTTGCGCGCGGTGGTGGTGGGGAAACGTTGTACTTTGTATGACGATACCAGTTCCGGAAAAATTCCAAACTCGACATTCCCAACGTTTCATGATTATCGTTATCATTATCATTATTACCATGATCATTATTATAATTATTATCGTTATCATTATAATCATCAGCATTATTATTATGATTATCATTATCATCATTATAATTGTAATGATTATCATTATTATCATTAGTATCATTACTACCATTATTATTGTTAACATTGGAACATTCTATAAATCGCATACGGCACGCAAATCGCTATGAAATTTGATATATAAACTCGTGTGAAAAGTTTGATCGCGAAGTTTGTCATTTAAAGAACAAAATTGCACGTCAAGGCGAGCAAGATTTATTGGAAAGGCGACGAAAATTATGATCTCACGAGAAGAATGGAGAAGAGGAGGCAGAGGAGGGTGGGGGGAGGGGGGGGGGGTGAGTCGTGCACGGCGCGTTTGGCACGTTTGGGACGTTCGGCACGTTTGGCACGCGATCGCACACACCGCACAATTAAGGCCGAGTTGCGCCGCGGCAAAGAACGCGGTGTATGCAAATGGGCGGTATTGTCTCAGGGCGCTCGCATGGGGTTTCCGAGCGAGAGTTCGCGCCCGGGACAAAGTGCCCGGTATGTGGGCCGCCGGGTCCGCGTCGAGCGCACCGCAGACTGCATTGTGACCCAATCGCGTTTTACAAAAGCGCCAACCGACCGCTCCCAAAATGTCCGATTAATTTAAATTGATTTTCTACTGTCCATCTTTTATTTTTTTTTGCTTTTTCTTTTTAATGACGCGCGAATAACCCGCGCAATCGTTAATTCGCAAATATACGCGCGGTTCGACTGTACCGGGCGACGCGGACAAAAGGTATTGTCTTATTAATTTGAAAATCGAATTGTTCCCCGCTGCACGCGAGGAGAATAAATTCGCGACGATTCACTTTGCCCCGGCGTCACCGCGCGCGGCTCCCGCGAATTAATCGCACCGGGCGTTTCGCGTCGAAACGACGGACTCTCCGTGTCATTTTGTTGATGATTATTACAACGAAAACTGCGACGATTTTTTTTATTTTAGGAGGAATCATTTTTCTTTTAATTAAAAAAATTATTTTTATTTTTATTAATTTAATATTTTTTATTAAAATTCAACTGAAATAAAAATGTATTTCATTTTTCAATCAATTGAATTAAAAATAAAGAATTGTTTTTTATTGTCCGACAACGAGGAGCATAAAAGAAAAAAAAACAATGAATCAGAAATGAGTGTCGACGTGGCGCGGATGACTCGACGCGGGGAAGCCCATATATGGGTACAGGACCTAAGCATATAGGTACACGCTGATGAATATGTGTGAAAGCGAGAGCTGCAGTCGCCGAGAACGGCGAACGGGGAACAAAGTGGGCGACAGATGCATCAGCAGCTATCGAAGCCATTGTTCTCGCGCTCAGCTCGCACAGAAGCGGCCGGGCTCGGTGTGTGCGGTGCACCACCGTCTCCTCGCCCTGCGCGCTCGCTGCCTACATAGTTGACGAACGATTTGAATTGTTCCGCGCGCGCGCGCGCAGCTCGTAGGAAAATTGAAACGCAATGCGTTAATTAGAACAATGAATCTCGAGACTGAAAGGTCCCGCATATGTCGCGCGCACACCCGACGCGCAGTGTCTTTGTTTTCTTTATATCGAACGCGTGTATCCCGTTCGAGCACAGAAATTCTTAAGGCTCTTCGACACGCCGGATCGCACCGGTCGAGTCGGTGCGCTACTTTTTGTTTTTATTTTTTCGTTAAGTGATTGAGAGGACAGAAAAATGGTAACAGAAACAATTTTATTACCATAAAATTGTTATGGTAATAAAATGAATTTTTTTTAATGATAAAAAAAATGTAATGGTAAATTTATTACCGTCTAAAAATGGTAATTTTAAACAAACAATTTTATTACCGTAAAATCGTTATGGTAATAAAATGGTACATTTTTTATTAAAAAAAAAAGGTTTTCTTAATAGTAAATTTATAACCATTTAAAAATGGTAATAAAAACAATTTTATTACGATTTTATTAAGAGTCCCGCGTGCGCTAGAGAGGCGCGCACGAGGGACGCGACGTAGCGGCGATGAATGGCCGATTGGGGGGGCTATCGGTATGCGGGTTTGGTGTAGGCGCATCCGGTCCGCGAGATCGAGGAGTGCATCGTCGTCGTCGTCGTCGTGCGCGCAACGCTCACCGGTAAAACTCGGTGCGTGACGCGTTGCATTATGTATCTGGCGGTCGCGATGCAGTCGCGATGCAGCGAGCGGGCGCCACGGGAGGATGATAATAGCGTAGATCTACGGAGAATTTTCTATGAGCGCCGGGCGACACCGGCGGGATTGCAGGCCACGGCCGGAATGCGTCGTGAGGAGAAAAAAGATTTGAAAAAAAAGGAAAGAAACGGAAACGGACGAACGGAGAAAAGTGTGAATGAAATAGTGGCGGAAGTGACTCGACGATACGCAGCGGCTTCCGGTCAGAATTTCTCCGCGCGTATCCGATTTATCTTCGGTGACGATCTGGCGTTCCTTGTTTTTTTTTATCGCTGTCTTAAAAGCTCGCAGCTTCCTCGGAGAGCGCGGTACTCGGTGTCTACGACCTCGCTGACCTCAGTAGAAACTTTGTAGCATGAAATCCGGACCAAGTCGGGCCCTGGCAGGGCTACCCCGGCCCGGATCAGGGCCTGACCAGGGCCCGATTTTCGTTGTTTACGTGCGTTTTGAGGTTTTCGACATTCGGAATTTTGAGGAAAAAAAATGTTTCGAAAAATCGAGGGTAGATGGTGAATAATAAAAGGGTGATAAAATACAGAGAAAACTTTTTTCACACTAGGGAGAAAATTGATTGAATAAAAAATGCTGTCTGTAGTTCTTCATTCTGGTGCCAGGCTGGAGGTTCCTAATATGTCTGTCATACAGCAAGATAATTCCGTCTTCGGCAGATATCGCCGAGTTTTATGATATTCATAGTGTACATAGTGCGAGTTATCTGCTCTACACGAAATAAACGCTATCTTCACTATAAACTGCGGGGAAAAAAAGAAACACAAGCGGAATGCTCGTTTCGAGTAAATTTTACGCTACCTATTAACGTTACCGGGGTCGGGAAAGGTCAAAACCGTAAAAACAAAAATTTGTACGTTTCGCTATGACAAAAATGTCCGCGTCGTAAAATAATCACCGCGTCGACGCGGCAAAATGCAACGACTGCTTTCCCGGCATTCCCCGAGTGCACTCGGCCCGATCAGCATGGACGAAAAAAAGGCATCTCCCTCGACGTCTCTGAAAATTTCAGGACCACGATCGATGGCCAATTAGCAATGTCTAATATAGTCAATTAAAAAATATAATTCACAGGCTTAAAAAAAAAATTGTTGAATAAATCACGGTCACTGCAACCAAAAATAAAAATTATTTTTTAATTATAAAGTATCTTCGATGCCACGAAACAAGAAAAAACCCTGAAAACAAAGTTGCGTCAATGCGCGGAAAAAGCAAAAAAGTGCGGAATGCCTGAAAAAGCTGTAGGCGCCACCGGTTTTTATCGCTCATGTCCGCGCGTTAGCGCATAAATGCATTTAGCGTACGAGCTCGGCGGTAGCCGCGAGAAATTCGCTAAAACGCTGCGAGCGATCCGACGCAGCAGCAGCAGCAGCGAGCCATTGTTGTTCCACGGCAGAAGCAGCAAGAGCGGCAAAGAGGGGTGGAGAGGCTGCACGCCCGATACACGCAGGCTTCTTCTCTAAAAGGTATCATTACAGGCAATTAAGTGCGTCGATGTACTTGGCGCAGCGGCGCGCCGATAGCGAAAAGAGCGAAGGGCTATCCGTCCCGCGCAGAGGGAAAGAGACGCATCGCTCGGGGAGAATGCGAACACCGTGCGGCCGGGCAACGTCGGAGCCTCCCCCCTCGGAATGTTATCGTTAAATTGTAACGAGCTCGCGCGATTTTTCCTCGCGGAGGAAAAAAAGTTCCCATCTTTTATTTTGAACACAACGGATATCCTATCCACCTATCTCGGTATATCGAGACGCTAGATCTGCTCGCACAGTCGAAAACAAAATTCTCGGAGTGACCTTTGACAATAAAATAACTTTATTGACAATAAAATATCTGATGATTTGTGAGAAATATTTTTTCATTATTATATGTACGTGAAAAAAGAAAAAAAAATTACCGACACAAAATGAATTAAAAAATTCAGTCATTTTTTTCTGTCGATTTTTTTAAGAAAAAAAAATTACCGTCACAAAATCGACAGAAAAAATGACTGAATTTTTTAACTGAGTCATTTCTTTTTTCGATTTTGTGTCGGTAATTTTTTTTTTTTTTTTTCGTGTACATTTAAATTACGAAAAAATATTTCTCACAAATCATGAGATTTTATTGTCAATCAATCCCACCGAGCTGCGACTAAAAACACAATACACATCAGAGTGTCTCGCAGTTTCTGTACTCCGGCATCCAGCAAGACCAAAAAACGTCACCCAAGAATTTATCAAAAAAACGCGAACTGGTAAAAACGTCGATTGAGGCAAAACAGCTCGCGAGTATCTCGCCTCCACCTACGGTTCGAATAGGCAATAAAAGCCGAGTATTTTGCCGTTTTGCGTAATTGGAAACGAGAGGCAGCAGCAGCAGCAGCAGCCGCTGCTTCTCAGGTTTTCTTCGTGCAGCGAGGCGAGGTCGCTGCGAGTCTCGCGGAGGACGGCAAAACAATCGGGCCGCGATGGCATTAACATTGGATAATTTATTGCTACAGTTAGTAAATTGGTACATTCCGGGCGGTGTTACCCGCGTGGGAACACGACGGGAACGGACTCTATATTATAATAGATTCGTATAACGCGAGCTGTGGCACATACAACGTTCTGCGGAACCCGCGAGAGCCAACAACGAGAGGCCAAATGCGATATTGAGTGGTACCCGCGTCCGCCTCCCTCGGGCCCCGACTAACCTCGCCCCCCTCACCCCGCTCGTCACGACGAGACACTCGTTTACGTAGCGAATTTGTTGCGCCATTAAATTCATAACCGTACGCCCCGACGATCTCTACGACTGTCCAACACGCGGTGCGGCGACTCAATTGCGACAAGCTTTGTCTATTACGAACGTCGATTAGTATTTGTTGTCGTAATTTCGCCGCACGCACGAATGACCCGGAATTAACGCAGCGCTCAATTTTTAAAGCTCGGTTTTTTATGAGACGAACACTTTTTTTTTACGTCTTACTTCGATGTATTTTCGTCCGTACACAACGGAATTGCCGTAAGTTTGTTCCTAAACGCGAGTTTTGACGAAAAATAAAAAAAGATTATTCTCGATTTTTTTTTTTTTTTTGCGAAACCGGGCGAGCTCGCCAGGCCAGTCGAATAAGCGAACAAACACGTCGTTCCGTCGAGTGTGACCCGCGGACGTGGCCGATGACGAAACGCGCGAACGTTTAATTCTCTCTCTCTCGGTAGCAAAGCGCGAGAGTCGAGTGCGGCCAGCGGAGTCGCGACAGACGGACGGACGCGGCGAGGGAGCCGCGCGAGAAACGAAGTGTGCGAGGAGGAAAAAGAGGGAGCGAGGAGAATAAAGAGAGGAAACGGTGACCTCACGGTCCGATCGCGCTGCAGCAGCAGCAGCAGCAGCAGCAGCGGAGGCTGCAGCGCGGAGATGCCGAGGCGATAACGCGTATAAAAGGTGTATCTACATTCAGTACGGACAGCCACCACTTTATTTCCTCGCGGGTCTTTCGCGCGTTAACAAGTGTTTTCCAACAGGTCGCGCGCAGCTTAAAAGAGAGTCGAACGCGCGCGCGGCTGCGGCAAAAGAGACCTCGGCGCGCGCGCGAGCGCGAATGTTGAAGTGTCCGTGCGTTAAGCTACCGCGCGAACACAGTTTCTGCAACCATCAACCGGTCCCTCTCGATCCTGCTCGCTGCGTTTGTTTCCAGCGCCGCCGCGGCCGCCGCCGCCGCCAAAGCGATACTCAACACCCTTCGGCCGCTTTACAATGTTGTAATTATTGCCGCAATTACGGTGTCGTTGCGAATTTACTTCCAACGCGCGCGAGCGGATCGATCGTGTCCGACTTTCCGTGTGAGACGAGAGGCGTAATTGAGAGGCGGAGTTCTGATGTACGCGATCTGATTGGGAATCCGATGGGGTTTTTATAGAAAAATATAGATCGGAATCCGGATTTCATACAGATGTCGATCAGGATTCCACAGATCTAGGAAAATTTCTGCCTCGAAGCGATTTGGAGAAAATTGTAGCGATTTTTTTTTTTAGGTCCTTAAAGCATCAGAGAGTCAGAGACAAATTTGTGAAAAGTTAGACTAACGTCTGATCTGATTGGGAATCCGATGGCGATTTTATAGAAAAATATGGATCGGAATCCGGATTTCATACGGATGTCGATCAGGATTCCACAGATCTAGGAAAATTTCTGCCTCGAAGCGATTTGGAGAAAATTGAAGCGTCTTTTATTTTAGGTCCTTAAAGCATCAGAGAGTCAGAGACAAATTTGTGAAAAGTTAGACTAACGTTATGGCACTCGACGAAGGCCTCGTTGTGTCGGGTTGAAATAATTTTACGTAGGCAGCCATATGTGCATCATAGCCGCGACTCCTACGACAAACTTTCTCGCCCCGTTAATTCCCGGTTGGGTCACGACGACGACGACGACGACGACAAAGGGGGGACCACACGGTTCTCGGTATACACGGCAATGATTTCTAATCTTTTCGAAATTTATAATCGAATTGTGGCGTCACGAACTCGATCGGCAGCGCGCGCGATTTTCTCCAAGTTGGTGTATGACCGCGCGGCGCCTTCGGCGACCCCGTTGCATCACGATTTGGTGACGTGTGCGCTCGCGGCGGCTAAACCTGGCCCCGCGAGGTCCTCGTGTTTGCCGAGCGTATAAACGTAAAGTGTTATTCCGCGCGCGCGGTGGCGCGACAAGGAGCAGCCACGGGTCAGGGCGTCGTGCTGCCGCCGCCGCCGCTAGCTGCTGCTGCCGCTGCTGCTACCAGGCTGTACGCCAGTCAAAGATCGGTTATAATAACAAAGAACCGTGCCCGTTGGCACCCCATGAGAACATTCGCGAGCGGCCTCGCCAGTCTGTGCTTGTGGTGTGTTTGTGGTGTATTTGTGGTGTATTTGTGGTGTATCTGTGTTTGTGGTGTATTCGTGATGCATCTGATTTTGTGGTGTATTCGTGATGCATCTGTATTTGTGGTGTATTTGTGGTGTACCTGTATTTGTGATGTATTTATGGTGGATCTGTAGTGTATTTGTGGTGTATGTGTGGTGTATTTGTTGTCTCTTTGTGGTCTATTTATAGTATACTAGCAGGTTGTAGTGGCTCGCGCGCTCGCTACATGCTCGAATCAAAATTAGACCGTTAAGGAAATTAACGTGAAACTAACGTCCAAACTTTACGAAATCGAGAAAAAAAATGTCGATGTCGTAAAGTCTGAATATCGTTGTTTGCCCGAAAAATAGAAAATTCGACGAGAAAAAAGCGAAAAAAACATTTCACTTTTTTCGAAAGCAGGACCCAATTGAAATGCGCATCCGCGTCACGTCTAAAACGCGAGCCGTAATAACGAGAGAGCGTCAGCGCGCCGTGGAAAGGCTTCCAGCACAAGCGCATGCCCATTGCTTACCGTTTATGCGCCGGATTCCCTGTAGGTTCGCTTTTATTGTTTCCGCCGGTGGATGCGGAACACACCGCGAGAAAGGAAAAGAGGAGGAAGAAAGAAGATGAAAGAAGAGGCAGGAATTGCAGGCAGAGAGGAAGAAGGAGAGACGACGAGATAGCGAGAAGGCGCTATTTAATTAACGATAATAGCGCGGTCTAACAAGAGCTCCGAACGACGTTTCTTTTCATTGTTTCTTCGTGACGTTCTCCGGGGCTCTTGCGGCCGGCTCGCCGCCCGAGTTCTCAACGTCCCTGCGCTCCACGAGTCTCGCATCCAGCCCGGCGCGTATTCGCTGCTCTCCCGGCTGCGCAGTTTACCGCGCGGTCCGCCAATATACCGCAGTGGTGGCGGCCGTACCCACCGTCCCGGCTATGCGCAGCGTCTCAGTTCTCTCCTCTTACCCTCGGCGAACTTTGCTCGACTTCGACTTGCGCGCGGCTATTATTCTTCTATCCCACTTTGTTCCACGGTTTATTAACGATCGCCGCTGAAGCCCGCGACGCAGCCACGGTTATAGGTCGAATGAGTTTGCTGTATTTATACAGGTAACCGTTATACTTGCGGCCGTTACGGTTATTATATTGTCCGTTCTAGGAGGCGTGATATACTGGAAAAGTAGGTGGGTATCCCGTGGACAAAGGTGGCGCCGCATATGGCCCGCGGCGTTTTGATATTGAATCTGCGTCACGATCCGGATATCGCGCGGGATCGAGAGGATCCGATTTTTCATAGTCGGACCTCGATCTTGATCGTGCAGCTAAATTCTGAATTAGAACGCGGGAAATTACCTGGTTGGATATACGCCAGACGATTAATTGCTTGGACCGACCTGAAGATGTCATAGTTAGCATCATCAGATTCATTGAAGTACAACCAACACTTGATTGATGTAAACAATTAATCGGCTTGGTTGTTCGAATCGACCCTTTCCTTCCATGCAGAATACGAAGATTCTTTTGGCATTGAATCTGATCGCAGGATCCAGCGGATTTAATGAACCTGCTTTGATGTCTTGTGATCCCGACATTCGGACAACCGGATCTTCAACGTTACGGATATCCGGATTCAGGGTGTCCTTCAAACATCATCTACTCATCAGCCAGATGTCGTTCGCATGATTGTGGATATCACTATGACACTTAAGGTGTGCCCAAACCTTTAACCAAGCGACAGACGAAAAATCGCTGTAGCGGATGATTCAACGTGGTGGAGCTGGAGAGTGTGGAAAGGTCTGGAAAAATGTGGGTGTAGAGTGGGTATCGATGACACGTCTACCCTTTCTCTCCCGAGGGTTCCTTTCGCCCGCGGAGTGTCCTATTCTGACTCGAGACTCATGTATGCAGCCACATGCATAGTCTTGTATACGTAGGTTTCTTACACGTAGGAAAAGGCATATCGGGACACAGAAGCAGCGGCAACAGCGGCTACAGCAGCAGCACCGACGGCTTTTTCGCAACACACTCTCTAAATCGTGATTTCCTAAAGGTGTAAAGAACCCGGATGACAGGAGCCGCGCGCGCTGTACGCTCCAATAGCGCGCGAGACTGCAGTGCTGTAGCGAGCGAGCGAGCTGCGCTCATATAGCAGCTACGTGGCTATAGTTAAGCGTTACTTAGTGTCTGCGTCTCTCGTAGGGCACGCGAGTCTCTCGCCGCGGAGTGTCAGCTCAGTTATCCGCGCAGCTCGATGCAACCCGCCAAGCGGATACTTAGGAGCTCGAGTGATACAACAACCAGTTGCGGCCTGATTACCTTTGTAATAACTCCGCTATATTTTATCGGACCGCATATAGCGAGTTCGGAATCACTTTTTCGTGATGGTTAATTGTCTCTGGTTTTCAGCAGTCGCTTGAATGTCCCCTGGAGACTTCAAAACCTTTTTTTCCATCATGGCAATAGTCGCCGGTTTCCCGCAATCGCTGGAATCATCTATGAGCTGCAAGAGCTCAAGATCGGCAAAGAGATTTGAAAAATGCAATTGAAGGCTTCTTCCGTGCCGTTAAGTTGTCAATTATCGTGACTGGGACACGATAATGCGGGCGTGCGGTGACGATGTCAAATGACTCCGCGTGGGTTTCGTTAACGCGTCCATAATTGCAGGTACAACGGGATCATCTCGAAGGCGACACGACCCGTCGTTCTCGTTCCATTTCATCCGTTCGCTAACGCCGAGACGCTCTTGGCCTTTTTTTTTAAGGACACCTCGTGGGCGTTCCGCCTCTCGTGCGGAATAGACGCGCCGCTGCAATTACAATTTATCGGCTCGTTCGTCCAATAGCGTCGCGCCGTCCCTTCCAACCACGTGGTAAACTCTTAATTCTATCGATAAACTCGAGCTTATCCCGTGATAAAATTACTCTCCGCCGGCGCGTCGTTGTTTATTATTGAATTCTCAACCCAATTGAATTTTCGTTCGCCGTTGACGACGTTCGCGTCGTCGTCGTCGTCGTCGTTGAGGTCGACGTCGACGTCCTTCCGGAGGAGGGCCAACTATTCCATCCATCTATTCCATCTCGTCCGCCTCTTCGGCGAGAAAAATCGCGGACGATCAATGATTTTCTTATCTAATTTATTTTTTATTTACTCCGGCTGTCCGATATTATTTTATTAATTCTTTTTTAACATTTCAGGTCCTGGACGGGCCAACTTAGTCCCGATTTAATGCCGCAAACATCCCACCGGAGTCCCGACGCACAAGATCGGAAAAATGATGAGAATCATTCGAGTCTGTCGACCGCACCGCGCGGCGATCGGAAAAACCGATGCAGTCGCTTAACCTCCATAACAGAATCGACTTGATACCCGCTCGGTCGCAGGTGGTGCGTCCGCGAAGCGGATAAAAACCAAGTCGCCCGTTCCCGCGACTCGTGGCCTACCGTGAACTGCACTGCACCGCACTGTACTTCCCCGCCGCAGTTCAGTGTGCAGTACGTTCGAAGCTGCCTCAAAGAGTCAACTTCGAGTTCCGATAGTCCTACAAAGAAACGCTCCGCTCGTTCGCGCAGTAAATGCCAAGCTTGCCTATCGCAAACCGACCGCCGCGGCCGATCGGCGAGTCAGCAGCACTCCTCGACGCACAGCGCGCGGATGAGACAAAAATGAGGCCGGCTGATGGATACCGAGAGAGATCGGAGCCGAGTGATCGTTTAAAGCCCTAAGCGAATAGCTACTCGCGTCGATATCGCCGGAGCAAAAGTCAGAGCAGTAGAGGCAGTGAGTAAAGCAGAACGAGAAGCCGATGAAGAAGAAGTGGAAGAGGCGAGTCGCGGCTCGCGGGTTCCTCGGAAAGCGAGAGCAAAAGAGCGGCGCAAGAAGAGCTGCGAATAAAAGAGCCGGGGGAATCTCTTGCGGTGTATCGCGAGCGATGAGGAAGAAAAGCCCGAGCCAGCGATCCACACGAGACTCGCGATCGCCGCGCCGAGCTGAAAACCATCGAACCCTATTTACCGACTCTATACGCTCGCGAGTCCAACGAGTGTCCGGTTCGCGAGGCTGAAGCGCGCAGCAGCGGCAGCAGCGAGAGGATACTCTATTTGGTCTCCGACGAGCTGCAGCAGCGCGCTTCGCGCTCGCGCGAGCCGTTCGCGCGAGAGACATTGAGCGATCGTTCGGCACATACGGCTATTAGACTCGTGTATACCCGGCGCGCGAGGGAGCAGCGCGATTCGATCGTCTGCTGTGTGTATCCCGCGCTACACTCCGCGATGTTATTGCCATTCGAACCTTCGAGAACTATCATGCCGTAATATAATTAATGGTCGTAGGCGCGCGTTGCGAGAACGCGAGCCGAAGTGGCGGTGCTATTAATAAATAACCGATAGAGCTGGGCGTATTAATAATAATGTATCTTGTGTATAGCTCTACCCCCCCCCCCCCCCCACCCCCACCCCTAACCACACCGCGCCACCCCTGCCCTTCACCCCCCCCCCCCCCCCCCCGCCCCCCTCGATCACCGGTGAGCAGATTACTGTTATTGGGTTTCGTGTTTTATACGCGTGTATAGTTTATTATATGCATAATGAACGCGCGCGACGTACGGAGCGACGTAAGAGCTCTGCGCTTGCGCAATGTCTGCAGCGCTATCTGTATAACTAATATCCGTGGTACCTGCGTGAAAGCTATCAACCGAGACTGTTTATTCGTTGTCGTCAACGTTCGTCCGTTGTCATCCAGCTTGTCAAGTGTGCCGCGCTCGGTCCAAAACCCCAACACAAGACTAAGCGGCGGCGTTCATCCATTTTTAACTACGTTCACTGCGTTCACTCGCTTCACTCGGTTCATTTTTCCCGGCCAACTCGCTTCACTCGGTTTCATTTGCCCGGCCAACTTTACTTCTCCGTAATTTCCTCCAAGGGCGTCCAACCAAGGGCCCCTTGAGGGCCCAAGCCTCGATTCTTGACACGGCGGCGGCGGCATCTTTTTATAATAGAGAAAGATAAATATATTTAATGACGTAATAAAAAGAAGTAATAAAAAACAAAGTAGCGCCGCATAAATAATACAAAATAATACTAAATAATACAAAATAATGCAAGATAATACAAAATAACACAAATAAAAGTAAAAATAAAAGAAATGAAGGAAAAATATATGTACATAACGGAGAAATGAAAATAAACTCTGGATGATGGGGCTCTGACCAAGCCCTGACCAGGACCCGTTGTATTACATTTGCCTGTAGTGGAAACTTATTTCTAATGTATATCAAAAGTTATAGTATTGTGGTGTACAGCGAATTGCGTGTTGCACGGCGAATCGAGAGTCGTTGAGTGTCGTTACGACTATCTGGCTCCCCCGCGCAGCCCCATTTAAATGTCACCCACGGTTACTAATTTATCCCAAGCTCAAGCACTATAATGTGGATGCATAAATGGTACGTTTCACTGATCACGTCCGCGCGCGCAAGATCGCGCGTTCGCTCTCGGCGCACAGGCAAACAAGTGGGTAAGTTCGATTAACCCAAATAACTGTGATAAATTTGCATCCGCACCGCGCGAATATATCAAATCAATTTCACTGCGCGCGCGCGCAGTCCGGCGAGCAGTCACTTGTGACGAAACGCAACGTCGTTCATCATATTTTCCGTGTAATATCGACGCTCGATCGCTCTGCGTCGGAATGGTTTTTTTAACATTCGCTTTCGGTTCTGCTAGTCTTGAAAATTTTGCAAATTCTTGACAAATATTCTTATTGTTTTTAGGATTCATTCACAGTTATTCGAACTGATCTTTTTTTCGCCTTTAAATAAAATTGTTTTAAAACCGAAAAAATAAAAAATAGTTCATATCATTCATGTTTTACAATTTCTAGTTTTATTTTTTTTAAATCTTGATCAATCTCGAAAAATGTTGTTGCAGCTTTCAATTATTCGCAGTTATTCCTGTCTTTTTTAATGCCTCGAACGGCATTCCGCAGTTCCTACGACCGAGAGAGCCTCAACGCAAATTACCACCGAGAATGTTACAATTTTGCAGTCGCAGACCCGACCAGAGCGACGTATAAAGCCAGCTCGCTCGTCGGGCTAGCGGCACAAGACTGCATGGGCGGTGCGGGCACGCGGTTCCCGTTCGCGGAATTCAGCAGCCGCGGTTGGGTGCTGCGCGCCGAACCGCGATATCTTGTTCCGGGGACGGCAGGACCGCGGCGCGGGACGAGATTCCGCCGGACCGGTCAGAACCGGGAATAGCCACCTGTGCGGCTCGTATCACCGTTCTCGTGATTAATTGTTAGGCAGATTTCGCCCCCCGATAAACGGCCAATCCCCCCCTTGGCCGAGCTGAAAAAAAGTAACCTCAATTTTTTTTCAATTAACGAAATTTCAAAAAATGTGCGAAATCGTTTTTCGCCTTTTTTTCGTCGAATTTTCGATTTTTCATTTCAGCAGGAAGTTTCCCATCGGATTTCGAACTTTACGAAATCGAATTTATTTTTTCTCGATTTTTGTAAATTTGCAAATGTTACGCTTGGAAATCGCCTTGGATCGCAAGACGAGCTTTTTCTCTCGCGCTATTCCGGAAGCAACGTGCGCGACACGAAGATCGTGCCGGATGGCCGGTGCGTTCGGATAAGTGTCCGAGGGAGCTTGAGACGCGCGCACCGCGAGCCAGGTTAAAGTGCAGAACAAACAGAGACTCATCGTCGGACGTCGCTTCTGCGCTGCGGCTGCGTCGCGCCTTCCGCCTTCCGTCCCTTCGGTCGTTCGAGTGAAAAAAACGACGCGACGAACGACGTCTCGAGTGCGTCACGTATTTTTTTTTTTTTTTTTTTTTTTTTTTTTTTTCAACTTCAGGACGGAGACACGCGATTGCATCGCGACTGCATCCACAGAGCCGCCTGGCGCCTTGACGAGGATGACCCACGGGGCTCTCGAATTATCTCGACGATGTACGGGCGTTTCCACGCCAAACAGGCGTCAGCCTCCCTCGATCGCCGTTCAACGTTTCAACATAGCCCTGATCGAAAATCTCCGGCGTTACATCCGGCCCAAGTCAGACCCTGTCCAGGTCCGTATTGGTCCAGCCAGGGCCCGATTTGGGACAGGGGGCCCTACCAGGGCCCGGCTTGGGCGGGATTTAACACCACAAACTTTCCCCTGAGTTTGCCGACAAAAATCCAATTTTCTTGCGTGTATCCGGTGATTTTGCAAAAAAAATAAATAAATAAAATAAAAATAAAAAATAAAAACGATTTTAGGGAACAAATTTCAAGACTCGCGAGTTGGCCTGAAATGGCCCGTAGACGCGCCCCGCGCACGTGGAAACATCAGCCGAGCCATCGAGTAGCCCTTCAACGGGCATTTTTACGATTCACTCGCTCTTTGGCTTCGAACTCATCTTACATTCGTTCGTTCGTTCGTCGCAGATATATCTGTTCGTCTGCCGTCGCTGCGCGAATGCGCGTTAAGCTTACTCGGCAGAAATATCTCCGCAACAGGTTCGTTATCCATTATCGTATCGAGTGTCCTGGCGGAGCTGCCACACGGCTACACGGCAGGAGGGGTCGGCGCTGGCACAGTGGATATAGCTAGGTGCGGGATACACCGCGGTGGGACTTCGTACCGAGAGAGCCGATATATCTGTATTATCAACGGTGGAAGTTGTTGTGTTGTGTGGCTTGCGGGACTCGCGCGCAATTTCTGCACACCAGGCCGAACGCGGCGCGGGTCACGTCGCCGACAATGTACGGAAAATCTCGCGCGGTATGCGGAAGAGAAAATATCGATGATTATCGCGAGCGAGCGAGGGTCCTCGGCGCCTCGGTGTCTGTGCTGTAGTTTTGACGACATGCAGTACGACCCAAGTGCGCCGCCACTTTGGAACACGCTGAGTTTCAAGAGCTAAATCGGCTCGGCGCGACTTTCTCATGCCGAGCCCGTCGAGATGATCCGACCTCCTGGGAAAATGACGCTCGATCCTGCCTGATACAGCAAAGTCGATATATTTTTCCGATTAAAATTACCCGATTTGTGGCTTAATTACACGTGAAGAAAATTGATTAACTAACTTTTTTCCAACGTCTTTTTGATAAAAAAAATAATAATAAAAAATAAATTAAAAAAAAATTACAAGCGGAAATTCGAGGAATAAAAAAAAATTCCAAGCCAATATTCAAGGAACAAAAAGTAATTCGATGTCTCGTTTATTCGCACGAATATTCGATGACAACAGCCTCGAAGCAGCGTGAAAATTAATTTTCACGTGTGCGGCGCAGTAACGGCGCATCGGCTGACCGAGACCCCCCCGACAGAAATTGACTGCTGGCGCGCAGGCAGCTCGAAGCCAATCCCGCGCCCGGTGCGCCTCGCGCTAACGGTCCGCGCGGCGTGCGACGTGACGCTCATTTCCGTAATTCGTCAACAGCTCGCGCGAGCGAAACAAATGGTCGGCTGAACGCGCGCGAGGAAGGCCGAACACGCGCGTCGGATTGGCAATTCGATACGTGCCCCGGGAAAACGCGATGGATCGAGACTCGGCGGGTCTCGATCGATCGATCGATCGAAACGAGACGTGTCGGGGAATCGCCGGGTTGGAAGGGGAAGAAAAAAAAATTCCACATCTCTCGTGTGTATAACGATTGGTGTTTGCCTCGCTGGATCCTTTGGACGGATATCTCACACCGAGGAAGGAAGAGGGGAGGGGGGGGAGGGGGAGGGTCGGGAGGGTCGCAGGAAATGAGAGGAGATCCGAGGGACTTGGCGGGAGACGAGGGGTTCGTTGACCCCAAAGTGCAGTACGGAAATAGGATTGGAAACCTTAGAAGAAACGAAACTTTTTCGCTCTCGCGCGCTAGAAGCGACCGCGACGAGACGCGCGATGCGGGTCTACTGGTACCGTGTGACTCGTACACACGTTGGGCGCGACGCGCGGCTTTGGATATTCGCCAAACGAAATCTCGGAGCGTCCGTCTCTCGCCTTCGTCTCCTCTGAACCCCCCTTGATATTTCGTTTGCTTTCTATTATTCCGCTGGATCTAGAAGCCGTTCGCTCGTCGCGGTGCTCCGATTTCCAGTCTGACGTCTTTTTGACGTCGGGATGCGTTCGCCGTCAGTCTGCGCGTCGCGGTCTGCGTTGCGTTTGAGCCGCTGAATCGCCGCCACAGAGGACGTTCCACGTCGGCGAAGACCTTTTCGACTTCTGGGATTTCATTCGCGGTTCTCACATTTTTAGACTCGAAAAAAAAAAAAAAAAAAAAAAAAAAATTGTTGACCCTGGTCGAAAATCTGTGGCATTACATAACTGGTCAGGGCCTAGTCAGGGCCTAGTCAGGGCCCGATTTTCACGCCACACATTTTATACTATGGGGTTATATTTGTCGTTGCCTTTGCTTTGCTCAGAAATTTGTTAATACGTCAATCGATTTGTTAGTCACTCAATGATTATTTTTTTCTCGGTTCTCGGGAGGAAAACTAGTAGCTGTGCTGCCGGTTTTCCGTCTGCCAGTAACAGCATCGAAGCAGCCGTGTTGTGGAGACCTCGAGTAGCACGAGGCTTAAGAAGGGAAAATAAACGAGGATCGCGTCGTCAGCGCTCGGGGCGCAAATAAGTGCGGCGCACAGAGAGAGCGATGTAACGAAAGAGAGGATTTGGCCGCGCGACGCTGATCGTTCGACGACGACGGGGGCTACCGGCGCGCAACACCGAGGTCGAGTGCAGATATTTTAATGGAGTCGTTAGTTAAGTTTAACTGCTGTCGGCTCTCGCGAGCACCCAGACTGCGGCTGCTGCTACTGCTGCGGTAGGACAGGCAGCTCGGTCTTGGACTCCAGCGCGGCTCTAGCGGCGATCGAAATAAGACACACAACGCGCGCTCGCTGCTCCCTTTTCTCCGCGTTTATCTCGGAAGCTCGCGCGCTGTGCTCGTGGCTAAAGCGGGCGCGCTTCGCGCTAGCGACGAGACAGCCGAACAAGGGAGACTCTGTGCGAGCCGCCTCGCTTTACCCCCCGTTCACTTTGCCCCATTCAGGTCTCGGAATGCCCTCCGACAAATTCATCATCGACGCGCCGAAATATCTCGCGAGTCGAGCCTTCGAGACTTTTGCCGTTACTTTTTGTGTTTCGCTGCTGCTGTGCAGTTATCGACTGCATCCACAACGCCCCGCGTTGTCGAGCTGCAAAAATTACGGTCGTTCGCTTCGATGCGTCTTATGACCGCAAGTACAAGTACAAGTTGCGGGTCATTTGACGGTAATTTGACCGCAAGTCGCGGGTCATTTGACGGTCATTTTACTGCAAGCCGCGGGTCATTTGACGGTCATTTGACCGGAAGTCGCGGGTCATTTGACGGCCTTTTGATTGCACATATCGTGGGTCATTTGACGATCATTTTTTCATCCGTAATTCATAAGGCGCGTTCTTGTGACGATCAAATGACCACCGAGTCATGTGACAACCTCGCACCACTAGCCGCGCGCCGCCCGCGTCAACGCGGGCAGCGCCGCGTGCGGATCAGTGCGGACGAGGTATTCACAAAATGTCTTGGCTGGTACCAGCCGGATAGAATCGCCGCACGCGGCGAACAACCGGGGGGAAGGGGGGCGTTCGCGTTTGCGACGATGCGCGGCGTTTGTGCCGCGACGAAACGAGCCGGAACCCTCGAAGCGGGTAGAACGTGCACCACAATCCACGAATGACCCACTTTGCCCGTTGCGCGTATCGGTGGGCCGTAGCCGGCACAACCACCACAACCGCGCGATCTCCCGTAGACCATAACAGCGGCGCAAGATCCGCAAGTCGTTGGCGTAGAACCCGGTGTAGATCGGTGAAGAAACTACGGAATGCCACCAATGTTACAGTCACTTTCACTCGGAAGGCGCGCATACATAGACCCCACATACCTATCCGCCACGCTGCTTTGTGTCAGAAATCCTGCCAGCCTGCTTTGTGCCGGCCAATACATATGCATCACACGGACTGTCTCGCAGCTCTAGCTCGGACGGGATACGCGCTGTACGGGCTGTTCCATACCCACCGACCGTGGTCGCGTCCCCGTGGCGACGATACCAAAGTTGAAATATGGAACTTCCGAAGAGCCTACATGAGTTGGCATTTTTTTACTCTTTTCTGGAGCACGAAAAGGCTTCATCGACGAGTCGCTTCTAGAGCATTTGGTACACCAAAGTCCTCTACCTGGACATTAAAAACGTTAAAAATCCTTAAAAATTGTTTAAACGTCTCGTTGCCTTCCAATTTTGACTAAAGCAGTTAGGACCACTCGAAAACTAAAGCAGTTAGGACCATAGTCCATATGAACTTTTTTGCTTCCCACGAGAAGTACTACCGGAAACAAGCGTTAAATCTTGGCGCCACGGAAATCGTACTCTCCCCCGCAGACGCACTGCCTCCTCTTACACCGAGAGACACGAAAGACGCGCAAATGACGGCAACGCCATCCGAAAAGGCAAACGTTTCGGTGCGCACGAAACAGCCCATACACGTCTCGTAGGCCACTTTGATGTACAGCGTATGAACAGCGTGAGCTGTGTGTAGCGTTTCTGTTGCTGGACTTGAACGCGCCACGCGGACCCCCTCGGTCTATAACAATAAGCCGGGCTGTGTTGTACATAAGTGGTGTGTACGTGTGGTGTACATAGCGCTGTAGTACGCAGTGTGATACACAGTGCGGTGCTCGCGGCCACCGCCGCCACCGCCCGATCAATTGTTTTGCGAAAGGTCCGACACACAACCGCGCGCGGTGAGAGTGAGGTTCGTGCCGCCCATTAGCAATTTCTATTAGTGCGGCTCTCGTAATGACGACGACGACGACGACGACGGTGCGACGAGCGAGCTGCCTGGAAAGGTCATCATCATCGCGATTTACTCCACAGCCGCTGTGCGGTCTCCGCTGCAGGCTGCAATCTACAATGCTACGCTGAGAACTCGCGGCGGATACCACCTATATACCTGCCATGCGTATTTATGCGCTTTACCGTCCATCGCGGTTAAGTGCCGAGCGTGTATGGCGTCAAATAGTATAACTTGTTGACGAGATATTCCCACACTTATCGCGAAATTTACCGCACGAACATTATATTCCAATCTCTCTACAGTGAAGACACGACGATGTCTGTGCGTGATCGTCGGTTCGATTGAAATATATGACCGGTGGAAAATCTGTGGCGTTGCTTCTCGCCCAAGTTAGGCCCAGCTCGGGCCCTGGCAGGGTCGGGTGTAACGCAACGAATTTTCTACTGGAGATCAAGTGATAAAATTTGTTTAGTGTAATTCCAGGGAATATGGGACCACCAACGTCTTCTAGCCTGTGTCTCCTGCTTCCGGAGATAAATTTTATCCTGCACAGTCGTTCGCTTTTCTCGTTTCTTCGCTCGATCCTCGTTTCACTCTTGGCCAGATGCGCGGAGCCGATCTCGTCGTCGTCGGTCGGACTCGCGCGGGGTTTACGTCATTAACCAGAGGGCCATTACCGGCCTCGTGACAGCGCTGTAAATTATTTTTGATGCGCCGAGTGGCGCTCGCGGATCTGTTCATCGAGAGCAGCGGCACTCGACCGACTTCTGCGACGGTGCAGTCGATACTCCGCTGCGATCGACTGCGCCGTGAAATCGTCGCGTTTAACGATCTATTAATTCGGCTCCGGGTGACGAACGCGAGAGCGAAAAACTCGTTGTTTGTCCTCGTTTTTCCCGCGTCTTGTCCCAACAGCCTCACACCGGGGTCAAATGACACACAACGAAGTCGGGCTTCAGCTACCTGGACGTGGAGTGTTGAACTCGCATTAAAAAAAAAAACAGTGCTTTCCAGGCGGTGTCTCCTCTGTTGTCGAAGCGAGAGGAAGGAATTTGTGGGTCTCGAGTGCCGCGGAGTCGACTCACTTGTGCGGCTTCGCTTATCGCTGGGGAATATGTAAATACCGGACGGGCAGCGGCTTCTGGGGCCCGGACCGCGCGGCGGTCCCGAACGCGATTACGATACGACGATTTCGATAAATCGGACGACATTCCTGCATATCGCCCGGTGCTTCCAAAAACGCAGCGGCACCACGTTCGACGCGCCGCCACACCGCCTAACCGAGTTTGAATACCCTTCAGGCGGCTTCCTCGTTCCGCGCACTTTTCTCAATTTTTGTCTTCCGCGTGATTTTGATAACCGGAAAAATTCTGAGCACGATAGTCGGCATCGCGAAAGTCGCTAACGCCAAATCCTAACGTAGGAGAAAATCTGTAGCGTTACAGCAGGCCCAAGTCAACCCCGGCTACGGTCTGACCAGGGCTGGACCAGAGCATGTCGAGGGTCCGACCAGAGCCTGACCAGAGCCAACAGCAATGCCACAGATTTTCTGCCAGGGCTCGTATCATCTCAAATATATTTTTTGCACTACTTTTCGACGTCCGTGATTTTCAATCACTCAAATATGTCGCTACTGCCGAAAGTCAACTTCGCGACTCGAGAGCCGCTAACGTGACGTTGATACGACGCTGGAGAGATTCAAACGTCGTAAAATCGAGGCGACATTCGCAGTCGCACCGAATATATAACGCTTACGAGCTGCGCGGACGAGCATAACCGGCGACACACCCGAGAGAGACGAAACCTTCGCCAAGTTTGCTTCTAATTACGTTACAATTAGACGAAATATTCCGGGTCATTCGTTATCCTCGTAACGTCGTCTTAAGAGTCGCCCCGGTCGCATCAACAAACTTTGAGATGCATAAATCAAATTTTCCCTCCGGGCTCTCGTGATTCAGTGCGTTCTGCGCTGACGGTTCGGCTGCAGCTCGGCGCGGGCGCTGCATGCGCACCCGCGTTGGTCAGGTGCAGCCGCTGCAGTCTAGTAGACGGCGTCATTTTGATTTACGGCTAATTGCCGGCGTGTTGGCGCGCACAACCGCGAGGCGCTTTTTGTTTTTTTGTTTTGTTTTTTTTTCTTCTTCTTTTTTTTCGCACGCTCGCTTTGCGATCGGTTAACACGTGGCGCGGGCCCGGCCAGAGTCGCGGAAACCGGGAAACGACGGGGGATTTCGAGGTTAGCTGCGGGGAAAAGGAAAATGGTGAACGGCCATTTGTTAACCGGGTATTTAGACTCGGTGACGCTGTTAGAGAGGGGAGGAGAGTAAAAAGTTATCGCCGGACTCGGTTGGTGCGACGTAAATTGGACGTCGAGCGTTCAAGGGATATTCGAGACAGGATTTTTTCTATGATATTTGCGAGGATATTTGAGACAGGATTTTTTTTTCCTTTTTTACACTTTTTTTTAAGGTATCGCCAGACGCGGTTGGTCACGTAAATTGGATGGCGAGAGCCTTGAAGGGATATTCGAGCGAGGCTGACGAGTTTATCGCTGGACGCGACTTCTCGTGTTTTATCAGACATCGCGTTATCGCTGAGCCGCTCCACTGGCTCTGGAGAAACGATCGCAGCTACGGAGAGAATAAACTTTGACCTCGGCGCACGTGGTAAGGGACGACGGGAACTCGTGGAAGGCGCCAGCGCATAGTTCGAATATCTACGATACGCACGGAGAAAAATAATCAGGGAGTGATAAGAAATCCATTGCTGTGTTAATCATTTTTTTCCGTTGCAGCAAAATGTCTGTCCACCACACAGCAAACTTTTAGCTACAGCAGGAAAATCTTTCGCTGCCGTCAAATGACAAACGAAAAATGGCATTTCGAACGGAATCGTCATAACGATTTTCGAGCTGCTCGAACGATCGAAAAATTGCAATTGCAACAATCGCTCCCCGAGCGAAAGCGACGCGTCGCGTTCGCCTCGACGCACACAAAGAGCTTTCGCTGAATTCTTGGGGAATTAAGATTGGTCGTATCAGCGTGAGTAATTGGTGCGGAACGCGCGGCGAGCAGATGAGCGAAAAGACGGAGGGAGCGAGACGAGCGCGTCGATCCGGAGCCTCGTTGCGTCTCGCGGCCACCGCGCCGTTACTGCGGAGGGTTCATAACCTCGTGCGCGCCGCATTCCTCCAGTTCCAGCAACGACATTTTCAATTACCGCGCGCGGAGTCTCCGCGCTCGGCGATACATCCAGGGATTCCTTTTCCCCGTGCGGCTCTCTCTTTCCATTTTACCGGCAGCCAATATCGGAGTCACTCGTTATGTCGAATATGCGCAATCCTCGGGCTTCAAATTCGCGGAATCATTTTGTATGAACTCCCTTTGTACTTGCCGCGACCGTTGGATTCGCCGTTTCGGAAAGCTGGAGAGGCAGCTCGACGCGCGATGCGTTCCGTGTGAATCAAATGACACCGCTGGCCGAAGGCTGAGCGCCCGGAGAAATATCGTCAGTCGGCGTTTGTCCCGCGAGACAAATGGAAGAGAATATTTTCTTTTTATCGTACTTTATAAATTATTTACAAAATATTTTCTAAATTAATTAAAAAATATTTTCTAAATTATTAAAAAAATATTTTCTAATTTATTTTTGTTTTGTACATTATTTCTTAATTGTTTTATAAATGCTTTTTTTTTAATTAATTATTTACACGGTGTCACCGCGGGTGCCAACACGACACTCTCAATATCGAGTGTTCAGATCAGTAGTTTTCCCTTTCGCTCGATCGTTCGTTCGTTGGGCAATAAGCAGGATGCTCTTCGGGGTCCGAGCAACAGCCGCGAAGGTCCCGCTTGGGGCTGAGTTAGATCTATCCGAGGCGAGATCAGTGTCGTCATCGTGGGAGACCTTTCACCGTGCCGCACGTTTATCCTGCCCTCGTCTCCGTTATCATTCTCATCCCCATCGCCGTAGCCAGCCGGTACGTTGCTATCGTCAATATCGTTCTCATCGGAAATGCATATGCAGCGAGATATACCGAGGTACCCGCGCAGCGACTATCCAGATATCGCGCTTTACATCGGCGGTGCAAGTCGCGAAATGTCAGATCGAGTTCGCGCTCGCAGCAGAACAATTCAATAGATGCGATCGAGCGATCGATATACATCGCGTATAACGTACGAAGACAAAAGCGATTGCGAGCGGTGAGCTTTGCGCTTTCGATTGGTCGTACCCGCGGCGCGACGGTTCAATTCGACGAGACCTCGAAAAATTCCACCAGACGCAGCGGAATTCGGGTTCTGGTCAGGCCCTGCCAAGGCCCGACCAGTTCCTGACTTGAACCAAAATTTCGCTCCAATGACTTTCAGAAAAAAAAAAAATCTGTAGCGTCCCACCTGCAGCGAAAATCAGGAACTAGCCTGGCCCCACCAGGGCCCGAACACTTCCCGACTTGAGCCGAAATTTAACGCCAATGATTTTCTACCAAGTGGAAACTACCGTCCATCTCGTACGCGTGTAAGATAAACATCCGAGCGTCTCTCTAGCGAGTGCAAAGCGCAGCATCGTCCGTTTTGATTGTTTAGACTGTCGCGAGGCGAGACGACCGTTCGCCACTGGCATTCTCGTTCGATCTTCCGTTGTCGCAGCAACAGCCGCAGCAGCATCAGCGCAGCGGCTCGCAAACTTGACGTTTTTACAACGCCGTCTGTTCACCGCTCGTTTTGCCGGCCGTTGGTAGAGCTGCACTTGGCCTGCGCCGAGCTTATTCCAAACATGTACCGCGCGCGCGCGCGCGCGCGGCCGACGGGAGCCCTGACCCCACGAGCTATACCGAGAATCCATCGAGACAACGCGGATAGAACTGGTCGCTGATCTATATGGGCTTCGCTACTTCTCCGCTGTGCTTCTACCGGCTCTCGAGCCCCGCAATCTTTTTTCGGGCTTTTGTTGAGATCCCGCGATGTTTGTGCAGCTTTTTAGCTCGCAAACCGTCGGATCCAACTTCCGCTCGGGAAGACTAGATTGAAGATGATTTTTTTTTTTTCGAATACACATTTCTTTGATAAAGATCTTTAAAACATAAGTACCAAATCTTAAGTGAATCATATGCAAGGAAAAGTGGATGCTTCAAAGGGTCATCGGGACCACATCAGACATATGGAAGGTGTCCGATTTGGTCCTGATGTAACCTGAACGGATCTGTTCGCAACACTCCGGATATTTAGTGGCATGGAAGGTGCGACAATGTTGGTCACGACGAAGTCCCATTTGGGCCTAACGTTTTCCGTGCCATATCCAAGCGGATTGACTGTGTCGTTTCAGCTCTCCAATGTTCCATTGAACGCGACAAAGAACTCTTCCATATGATATTCGGCCAATCTGGGGGGCTGGACGCGCGTCGACTGACAATCAATATGTAGTTGTCGCTTAACAGCTTTGCCGGGGGCCTCGCACAGCGTTTTCTCCGAGTGTAGACCGCGCGTTGTCTCCACCTGTAACCCTCGGTCACCGCGAGCGACGCGTCCATGCGTTTCTGTCACTCCGCGAAACTGCTTGCTCGGCGCCTGCGGACGCGGGCAACACGACGACAACGACAACGACGCCAAAGATACGCGTCGGCCGGACGCGCGATCGCGAAGCTCGCCAAGTAAGGCCGCGCGCGGACAGATAGATCGATATCGCGTGTAACTCATTTTGTATCGACGAGCACGAATGCGCCGCTACCTGAAGTCGAACGGAAGTGCTGACGCACTCGCGTCTCGTTCGCCCTCGCTTTGGTTCTCTGTGTGCAACGTGTCGCGGCGGGACAGGCGTTTAATGCTACCGATACACCCGCGGTTGAACGCGGCGCGAAACTCGGTGGCACTCGTTGTAATTACTTTCCTATTCCATTTCCGTCTTTGTACTTCGTTACATTTGTTCGAGAGATATCTCGTGTGTCACGCAGCTTGGGCTATTAATTGTTGGCGGACCCTGGTGGAAAATCGGTAGCGTTAAAACGTGTCCAAAGTCGTCCTGACCAGGTCTTGACCAGGATCTGATGAGGGCCGAATGAAACACCACAGATTTTCCACCAGGATGTCACCGCATGCTTCATGTGATAAGGTACACCTTATCAGGTATGTCGTATTCATCCCATACGTGACGACAGGGCAGCCACACCGGATTTCTATTAGGGGTGCGAAACCAATAAAAGAAAAATGAAATTTGAACCTCGAAAAATGTGACGCCACGTGCACCGGGTTCTCCGGTTTATAAATATTTTGGTCGCTTAACATTGTTCAGTAACAATCCATGCATTAGAACATCTGCTTAAAGATCGGTAGCATAACCTCCCTTTCCATCTATGACCGGAGATCTCGGAGGCCTGAGAAAAGAAACAACGATAAACATTAAGATCAGCATCACATTTAACAACGCCAAAAACGAGGAATAAATAGTGCAAAATGAAAGTAGAAATGAAGAGATAATATCGTACACATAATAAAATGATTCTGAAGAGGCCCCGACCATAGGGCGAAACGTAAAAATGAGGAGGATTTATTCCGTGAGGTCGACCGTCGCCGAAGCTGCAGCATCAAACCAACAAAAGACGCAGCCCAGTTGTCACGATGTTCCAGGCGGATTTTCGAAATCTCAACGAAAAGCGAGCTTCCTTACAGGCAGCTTTTGTTCCCAAGATCAAGTCGCAACGCTACCAGACACGGTCGATACCTGAGTATATAGACAGGTTACACATAGACACAGATATATCCGTCCATGTTGAGCTCTGCTGATGGTGGCCAGGAACGCTGGAACAAAGCAACGGTGATGCGTATGGACGAGCCATATCCGGGACGTCGAGCAATAAAATTAATCGCTTCGCTACGACGCTTGAATAATTTATGCCCGTTGGCTTTGACGAGCACCAGGAGAGCCAGCAGCAGCAGCAGCAGCAGAAACAACAGTCTCCGCGATCGCCGTGGCTGAGCGACTGCGCCGCGCGACTGCGAATGCGGCAGCTCCGCGTTGGGGAACGTAGTCACGCGACTCTATGCGACTTGTCTAGATAGGAGCGACTCGACTCGAGCGATCGGCAGCTTCGGCGAGCGGAAAAGCGGCCGCACGTATGTCGATCGATCGATCGATCGATCTTGAGACATTTGTTGCATTAGTTCGTACTAAGAAGCGCCGTTTACGTCAAAAACCCTTGGATATCGCGCGATTGGCAGCGAGATCGAGACGCGAGCGTCCTCGAGCCATTGCAATTTATAATTTCTTCCGTCCTTTTACCATTGTCATCGATCGCTTCGACTAATGCACCTGCATTCTCGACGATCACTTCTATTTACGCGCGCTTATGCATCGCTCGAGCATGTGGCTGGATGGGTTCGCCTGCCTCGCCGTTACGAAATGACGCCTGCGATCAACTTTGTGGCAGCGTTATTTTCAACGCGCGTCTCTCTCTCTCTCTGCTTCCAGGAATTCTTGTAGACATATCGCGCGAAAGTGATCGAGACGCGCGTGTATCCAATTTCAGGAGATTTTGACGGTGGAGCGAAGGAGTGAGATGAGAGAAACCAGAGAGATCTGGAATAATTGTGATATGACGATATGGAGCAAGATCAATGTGGCGAATGGAAAATCCCTGATAATACCGAAGATTCATTTTCAAGTTTATGAAGTCCTAACAAAAATGATGCCTAGAAAAAAAAAGCGGAATCCCATATGAGAACCACGCATAAACTTTCCATCAATGGTTTTCCGACGACCTCTTGCCCCGCGGTACAGCCGATGATACAACCGTCATCAACTTCATCAGGACGGTAATTCTCGATGTACCTCTCGGCGAAATATTGACTCTTTCGGTGCATCGTCCGGGGGACCAATGACGCTGTGGAGTAAGGTCATCGTGGCGAATGGTATACAGTCTCCGCTTCGCGGAGCTGCCGCGGTTGCGCGCTTCCTCCGACGATGATGCACCGGCATGAATAATTCAACGATCCCGGAAGAACCTTCACGACTCTCGCCGCGGAGTCTTCGTCCCTCATCTCCGTCCTCCTCCCCACCCGCCTCGCCCCCACCTCATCGCTCTTGCGGCTTCTTCGTCTCGTCTTCTTATATGCTGCGCCGCTTCTTCTTCCTCGTGCCGAGCCGCGCGTACGAGGAATCGCCATGATGCCCACATGTCGAGTCGCACACGGGACCCCCGTGTCATCCGTCTCTCTCTATCAGTCGCCTTTTAAGTCACTGCGCGAGAGGCAAAAATCCCAGCGAGAGCTGCCTATCGATCGATCGGCGCGGCTGCTGCGCTGCTGCTGTGTGTGAGAACGATCTTGAAATTGAATTGCTCCTCCGTTTCGTCGATCGATTTGTTTCTCTTGGCCGCCGTCGCTATGTTTATTGATCGAACCACTTCTGCTTTAGCATCTCTCGTATCCACTCGCAGTCTTTTTCTCTCTTCTCTTGTGCCTCTTCCTTTTTTGTCGTAATTTCGTATAACGGCTTCGCGATCATGAACACGATCCCGAGTCTAATTGCGCGCGCAGGTGAATACAAAGTTCGTCGTCGCACGACGAGTTATCGAGAGCTCGAGATCCAGATGCGGCTGCCGTTTGGGACGTGGTGGAAGTAACGATGATCGATCGCGGCTGCGATCAACAAGAGTCAATTCCGTCCACGGCAAGTCGACTCTTCTGCGCAGTATTGAGGTAGTCATGTCGCGAAGACAATTCAAACTCAGCTGCTCGGGCTTTTGACATTTTATAATTCAGTTATTAAATTTCACGTGTGCGAAAATTCAAGAGACTTTCGTAGAGTTTACGAAAATTCCAACATCGAAAAAGTAGGTTAGGCAACGATTTCGTTTGACTCTTGCGTTGTCCCGAAATTCGCAGAAGGCGCAATGCCGCCTGCAATCAGTTCATGCGGCTTGCGTTGGGGAGGGGGGGGGGGGGCAGACTGTCAGCTCCCGCAGTGGCTTTCCGCGTCTGGTCTGTCGCCTCTATTAGAAGGCAATTTTAGCGAAGTTTGTTGCGAGCGAAGGTGCGACGGCGGAGGAGGGGGGGGGGGGGGGGTTAACGGGTGAGATTATTAGGAGTGGGGATGGGAGCTATTAGGTGCCGAGATTAACCGCTAAAGAGCGAGCGGGCGAGCAAATGCCCGACGCGGCCGCCGCCGCCGCGACGACGGTTAGCGGGTGCTACCATAAATCACACGGGAGCGACAAGCAATTATAATAACTATTCCCCGGTATACGAACCATAAATATAATCCGCGGGAGCACACGGGGTGGGTTAATGAGGCGTGCGCCTGCCGCGCAAAACGCGCTCCGTCTCTCTTCCTCCGCCTGCCCCCCCGGATGAGGAAAGCGACTCGCGGAATCGAGGCTCTCGACTTTTTGCGCGCGCGGCTCGTAAATGAAGGACAAAAAGTAACACGTAAAGTTCGGCCGGAAAATACAAGTCGGCGTTGCGCGTAAAGAGTTGGCGTATAATATTACAGCCGCACGACTATAAAGTTCGGTGAGCTTGGACATTTTTTTACACGCGTTTGTGCGGACGGACGAAAAAAAAATCTATGCAGAAAAGTGTCGAACATTGGATAGAAAAGAGTCGGATTTTTTCTTAACTTTTTCGAAAATCATAATCGGCACGAAGTAATAATTAAGGTAAATGTCCCCATTCTCGACCCCTATAAGGCCGACCAGACAATTGTTTGATTTTCTAATTGTTTAATGGTATTAAATGTTGCAATTTTTTTTCACCACTGTGAAATTTGATTAATTATCTTTCGAAAAATCATTTATTTATTCGATTTGTTTAATTATTTCGCCAGATATCGACTTAAAAAACTATTCATGTGAGTGTCCCCTGCGCCGACACAGCTGTGCACATTTCCGACCAGGGTTGCCCCCATTATCGACTAACCTCTTTTACAGCCTGTAAAATGGATATTCCGTAGTGTAATGGTATAAAATGAACACAAATAAACATGATCCGGATTCAACCTAATCTTTTTATTAAGTAATTCTTTTTTTTTCGATTTTCGGCGCTTAGGTTAGAATTATTTCACATTTTTTTATCGGTGACAAAAGAAGTATACAATCATATCATGGAACTTTTTTGACTGACACGTCCCCCTAAAAACGTTAAAAACTTCTTTTTAATATTTGTCTTGTCACTAAAATCTCTGCTGACAACTCTGCGTACAATAGAATCAATTATTCTCTTGTATGTAGACTTAGAATATAAAGGCTAATAACGTGAACGGTATGGGGACATTTAGGCATTTTGACGTACCTAACCTCGACCACCGTATAAAAAAAAATAATAATAACAATTTCAACTTTTTTTTTATGCTCAACGTGTCAATGAAACCGTAATATATCGATTAGTGACAGAATTATTCGATTTATACTATTTTCGAACGATATACGGACTATTTAAGCGGTCGACATGACTTAACCACACTGTTAAGAATTCGCTCCGTTGGCGACGAGCGGTCGGAAATTCGAAGAAAACTTAGAATGTATGATTGTACTTACTTTTTTCGGTGCAATACCCAACCGCACACGGTCTTCCGAATATTCTGGCACCGAATAAATAACTATTTTGTTGCACAGTACGCGTTTAGAATGTGTTTGCTGTCGAAGTGGTCGGCGGAGGGAGCATGGACGCCAATGGGGACATTTACCTTATCGCTGTTAGTTCGAGAGTAAAAGAAAAAAAAACAATCTTTCGTTTTTTCTCACGAACGTTTTTTTCTTCAAACTTTTTAGCGTGGAAAGAGAAAGAAAGACGGAAAGACTTTCGAACATTATGATTAGCAAGAAACAAAAAATAGTAAATAGCTGTTATTTTGTTTAAAAAAAGAAAAATACATTCGCAATAATTGTTTCGTCGCATCTTCAGCCGCGACCGGTTTGTTATTTTTGCGCGAGGGCAAAAGCTCGACTCGAGCGACAAAAAGAAGACAATTTTCTCTAGCGCCTAAATGCAACAACCTCGCGGTCATCGGTTATCTAATTAGCCTTGGCATTTAATTAGCGGGTCGAGATAGGACGGCCCGCGGTGCTCGGCGCACATGTGCCGAGTGGCCAGCACTGCCTGTGGCAGTTATTCCAACTCGGCGTCCGAGTATCACCGCGCTGTGTCCCCGCGGTTTCTATACCTATACAGACGCGTCTAATAAATGTATTAAACTCGAGTTAGGTGTGTAACGCAAGTTGATTCTCATTGCACCGTCCGTCATATTAATGGCTCGACGTGCGCGCGGCTGGCAGTCGCGGTGGCAGCCGATAAGAAAGGTCGACGAATGAACGCAATTAGCCTTCTCCTTATTATTATATTCTAAAGGGAGGGACGAGGGAATCCGGCTGATGTGACGAATAGTCATGACAGTAAAAACGCGATGCTCACGACATAATTAGAATAAGACGTTTTTTTTGTATGCATTTTGCCGGGTTATTCATTCGCTATTATATTACACTGTATTTTCAAGGGCTTGTCCCGTCCACTGTCGAATAAATAAATAAATAAATAAAAGTGTGAATTACAATTTTACTTACTTTCGTCGCATCCTCGATGAACTGGCCCAATGTCATAACGTGAAGCGTCACCTCGCGGGTGTTCTCCAAGTCCTCGGGTGTCGTGTAAAGACCCTCGCTCACGAAGTACGGCTCGGTCGAAGTCAATCTGAAACGAAAAACAGATATGTTTCTGATTTTTCTGTTTTCCAGGAAATGCTTAAAATTACGCGACTAGCTTGCGGATTAGCGGGTCAACTGAGGTCGTATCGGTAGGAATTCGTGGTAGCACATCGATAGCGTTAAAATGCGGCCCAAGTCGGAAACTGGTCGGGCCCTGGGCAGTTCCCGGCTAGCGCCGGATTTCACGCCAGAAATCTTCTGCCGGATGAAACGACCAACTTCCGTGCGGTTTGTAATTTATTTTTTGTCTAAACTTTATCTATTTCTCTAAATATTCCCCATAAGTATTAGCCAATAACACAAAACGAATAACGTTATCCGCATTTTTCACTCGACGAAAAAAAAGCTTTCATGGAGAATCTAAGAGGTTCGAAATACCTGGAAAGGGCCGAAGGTGGAAAAAAATGCAGACGTCTGTTGCGGGCCGTCCCGGGGCTGCGAGGCCGTTAACGCGTGTTCCCATAGCGCGCCTAGGGTGTAATTAAAGATTTTCTGTGAGTCGCACTCGAGTCGCCGCGCGGCGATAGAACCGACGCCCACACGATTTCCTCGCTCGTCGGCGGCGTGCATGTTGCGCGGCAGCAGAAATCAGAAAGTATCAAGCCCACAGCGCGGCGCGGCGTAATCGATCGATCTACGGATCTACGGAGATATAGGAAGATCGATGGATCGGGCGATCGCAGTTCGCATGCGCCGCAGTCGCGGCCACCTACCTCGCGGGCAACTCTCGCGTCGATTGCACCCCTGCTTCGAGCATAATCTCGGAATACAACAGAAACACCGGCGCGGGGTTAGGCTCGTATATCACCGAGCCGCGAGCCGTGAGATAACCCGGTGGCTTTCAATGCGCTCCGTTGTTCGGGCCCTCTCGACGCGGCGACCGATAAAACCTTAGGCCGCGCCGAGAAAAATCAACGAATTCACGGGGAAAACTCGAAAGGTTGCATTCCACTTATCGTGACTGCTAACTAACGGCTTGTCTTGGGTTTAGAAGTCGAAATATTCGGACTCTCGCTCCCACTGTGTCTCTATCTCTCTCACATGCACCATACAATAAAACCAGTGTAAAAATAGTATATATTCATTCAAATGGTCTTGAAACTTTTTGTACATAAACTGAGAAGATTTAGTACGAAAATTTGAGTACAAATAACTTATTCTAATTTTTATTTAAATCTTAATTTTCTAATTTTTATTTAAAAAAATGTGTGTAAAGTTTTTGTAGACGTATATCGTAGTTTTAATTTGAAAAAAGTATCTGAACGAAAAATGTATTATATTTTAATTCAACCCAAAAGAAATTATTTCTAACACGAAGGTACTAAGAATTTCTGTTGAATTTCTACAAGTCCGCAGCATTTTTGGTTTCGTGTGGAGTCCCTCGTTCTATTTAGACATAAATCAAGACGGGGGGCCCGGCGACGTGGAGGCCGTGTTCGCCGGAGGAAGAGGAGACGAGCGCAAAGAGAGGAGACGAGCGATTGCATCAGACAAGGATCGTTCCAAGGCACTAGACACTGGTAGTACAGCCAGGCACAGGTATAACCGTTCGCGCGCGATCCTCCAATATAACCTGCCTACCCAACACGTGTCTACAAAAATCGCAAACCGCTGTGCCGATGCGGAGAGGCTGACAACGCGCGGCGACGAATCTAATGGCGATCGTAAAATCCTAACGGATTAAATTAAATGTGTAAATATTCAATGCTAATTAGCTCGCGCTCTACGTTATTAGCCGACATTGCCGCTCATTCCGTTTCCTTCTCCCTCTGCCTAAAAAAAAAATCTAAAAAAAAATAAATCTCTCTCTCTTGCCTGTCACGGTCACCCCGTACAAATTTCCAAACTCTCAGAATCACTCAAAAAGAACAATTTTTTACATCCGCGATTCAAAAATTTGTGCGACAGCGACAAGAAAAAAATATAATAATGAGATCGTTCCGCCGATGTGAGTGTTGACAACGTTTCGAGCGGCAATGAATCTAATGACGGTCGTAAAATCGGCGAGGTATAAAAAAAACGAACACGCGTAAACACTCAATGCTAATTAGCTCGCTGGCTCGGCCGCGTGGCGTTCGACATCGGCGCTAAACCGCGCGCGCTGTTCCTCCCGACGTACACGTGAGTGTCGTAAGCGAGCTGCTCGATGTGCTTTCGCCGCGTGGCCATTTCCGCGGAGATCGAACGAGTGGAAGGAGAGCGTCCACAGCTGCGCGAGCGGCCCGCACTACTCTTGGTCGCGGTCGACGCGGCGTGTCGCGATCGGCAGCCGTCGCGATCCAAGGGGCTCGCGAGAGTCGCGAATGCTCGACGATAGCAAAATCGCGACGCGTGTCCCGCGCGCTCGTTTTACCGCCGCTCGGCGCGGCTGAGTTATGTCGCCGCGAATGTTAAACATATTTCCCGAGAAATCTCCGACTCGGCTTGACTCGTTTCCCTTCATTCCCACATCGACGTTTTCCAATTTCTATCGCTCTTTATCTCCATTTCGCCGCGGCAACCAAAACGCGAACCAATCGCGTCAAGTCGCCGCGTAACGGCTTAAACTGTAGTCGCAATCTTACAGCGAAACCTAACGTTTTTTCTGCTTTTACTTAACTTGTGTGACGTCTTCAATGGGGTTTTACCAGAACCTTCTGAGGTTCTATGGGGAGTTACAAGAACCTTCTGAGGTTCTATGTGCGGGTTACAAGAATGTAATAAGGTTGTATGGGGTTTCCTCGAAAATCTTATGGGATTCTATGGGGGTTCTGTAAAATGTGGGGCTCTCTATGTTGTTGTAAACGTTCGTTCGGTTATTATTACTATCATCGTCGTGATCACGTGCATTTATGATGGTCTGTGATTTATATTGTCATGTCCAATTAAGCTGTTACTTAACGCGTTGTCTTCTCGAATTTATGTAATGAGGTCCTCGCAACGCGACTTCGTCGCGAACAATCGTTTTCTCTCCCGAACATAAATCCGTCTCTCTTTATTCCGCCGCCTCGATCATTATTCAATTATAAGCCCGCGACGCGCCCGCGCGAGACCATCACCCAGTAAACACTTGTTCCTCGTCCTCTTCTTTTTCTTCTTCTGCCGCTTCTTCTTCTTCTTCTTCTTCTTCTTCTTCTTCTTCTTCGGCTTCCTCTTCCTCGTCCACCTTTTCTTCGCGGGACCGTCCGCAATATTATTTTCTCTGCGCGGTGATGCGACGCGCCTTGCGCTCGCCAAGACGCGACTGATTGGCCGTGGCGAATGACCATTATCCACGCTCTTGCGGGTCTTTTGCCACGTCCCCCCGTTGGACGGTCCGACAGTCGCTCTTCCTCTCGTTTTATATTCCTCCCCGATCCCCGTAACCGCGGTTTTACATGCGGAAAAATCGGTTAACGGACACGCGTAATTTTCCGCTCGGGGTTTCTTCGTGCGGCCTGCACGCCGCGAACGTGGCGCCGAATTGGCTAATCGCGTCCTCAATACGTTTTCTATGGGGTCTATGAGATCTCTGAAATCTTATGGGGTTCCACGTTTTATTGCGTGAAAATGTTCGGTTTTTTGCCCTGTTTTTTTTGGCCGGAGGAGGGGTTAGGATTTAATTTAAAAAAAAAATTAAATCATCCTCGGCAATTCACGCTCTGCAATATTTTTCGCGAACGGTCCGATCGGACCGAAGAAAAAAAAATCATCAACGAAATAACCATCCTTGTCGGAAGTGAAACGTCGACTTTCGAAATTACACCGAGTTAGTTGCTCCTTTTTTCTTCTTCGTACACGAGCGTCATTTATGATGACAGCGCGGTTGCCGACGGTGCGCGCGCGCGCCTTGATTATTTTAAATGGTTTTCTTATTGCCGCGAGTTCACGGATCGTCCTTCCGCGTGGATCTTGTACCTCCTGCCCCCTCCCCCCGCCCGCCCCCCTCTCGTACACGCACCGCTCGGTCGGTATCTCCGCGGCGCGCACCGTCGCAATTACGAACACGAAGCCTTCCTGGAAACAATCCCTTCGATTGTCCGCCTCCGGCGTGCAGCGAGTAATGCACTTAGCTGCACTTATATGCACCGATGGGCATACGCGGCGCTTGTGCGAAAAAATTCACGCTTTCCTTCTCTATTCGACGGGAATATAAGCTTCGCGGTTTACACGATAATGACACCAAACTATACCTACGGATACGGCGGCCTCCCCTCCCTCCCTGAAATCAGTGTGACTAGTCGCATATAAAATAAAATCGAAATCACGACAAAAAAAAATTCGCGAAAAATTTCCTCTGTGAGGAAGCGAAAGAGCCAGTAATAAAAATTAAATCAAAAATGGGTAAATATACTAAAATTGAATTATGTATTTGAATACTTTTATCGGAAATAAATAAAATTAAAGTCGCAAACAAAAATTGAACTAAACACGAACTTGAATAAAAAATGTGAATAATTACGTTGAGAAAGTAATGAAAACTTAAGGGGTCTTAATGACAAACAAAAACTAAAGAAAAAAAAATAAATTGTGTAAAAGAAAAGTGTTTAAATCAATAAATCCGATTATTTTATCGGGAGTGACTAAAATACAAGGGGAATAAACCGCGGAAGTGATAAAGAGCGTCGACCTACCCAGCTCGCGATTCTCATTGTCGTTGTTCAACGCGAGCCAAACCAAAACGTCGCGTAATCGGCTTAACAGCTCGGCCGTTGGGCTGCGGGTGTCGGCAATTGGCGTCAGTCTCCTCGAGGTGCGCATCGCTGTTTTATCCTAATGAGTAGAGTCGTTGCGATGCGCGTTGCTGTTAGTCCCATGGGAATCGCCAGCGGGTGTGCCAGCTCACTCGCCCCCCGTGTAGGTAGTACCCGCGCCGATGAAGATGGCGTCGTTACAGTCGAGTGCAGCTCTCAAGCTCAACACAGGCCAACAAACTTTCGAGTAGTCGGCCGGCTCATCGCTATATCTATGGTTCACTATTGGCTCCCTCACTCTCTCTCTCCCTCTCCGCTTCTCTTCTTTTCTAGCCGCCTCACCTCGCGTCACCCTCGACGCTGGTGACGGTGCGGTGACTGCGACGCGTTATTCTCGGCCGATAGGCTAATTTAATTAGCGGCGAATATACGGCGTACGTGCGAGCCCACCTGGCGGCAGCTCCGCTCGCTCCCACCTCGCCCCAACTGCGTGCATTCCAATATAGGACGCAATTATTTCCATTGCGATTAAATCTCGCGACGATATGAATTTTCGTCGATCCCGCCAATTCGGCATTTCCGCAATCTCGCGAGGGTCGCTGATTCGGCGTTGCCTGATTCCCCTGGTGGAAAATCTGTGGCGGCGCTGAATCCGGTCCAAGTCGGGCCCTGGCCGGGCCATCATGGCCCTGACCAGGACCGAATGTACGCCACCGATTTTCCACCAGAGCTGCCTGTTTGAGTTGGAAGAGCCTCTACGCTTAGTGCATAGCTGTGGCGAGCGGCGTATATATGATTGGCCGCACCACCGCTGCCGCGGCCGCCGCTAGCCAGTTCGTGATGGCCCGATCAAAACCCAAGACACGTACGTTACAGACAATAACGACTTGCGGAGGTGGCGTCTGCGTTCGGGGCGCCCGTTACAGTTCTTAATCTAACGATCAGCGTGTGGTATAAACGGTAGCTACGAGACGATCGGCAGCCCCGGCAGCGGTCAAAGCAGAACCAGCAGCGCGCAGTATCGGCGCGACACGGCGGTACTTATGCCTTGCGGCTCTCGCGCGAGCCGCCGGGCAATGCGCTCGACACAAGCGCGGCGGCTATACCGATCGGGATGATCGTTATCTCTCCGATCACTTGAGAGCAGAGAGCCCGGGCATGCGGCGCTCGCGCGCGCGGCGAAGCTCACAACAAGGCGCGTCTATCGAGAGTATATAGGGTAGGTAGGTAGCGAGCGATATACACGGAGTCGAGGGCAGAAATATGCCACGTGAGACAGCGGGAAGAAATTACTCGGCTGGATGACAGCGGAACCGACGTCGAACGACCCACCGAGTTATATGGTATTTATTGGGACTACCTGAGGCTATACGTTTCGACGATAGGAGATCTCGGATAGGGCGTTGGTTGTCCACGCACCGCTTTGTACTTTGTGTATCGTGCATCGTCAAAAATCGGTGGATTTTTTTAAAGGGGACACTTTGAAAAATTAAAACGGAGGCTCTTTCGAAAAGGGACACTTGGAAAAGTCAAATAGAGGCTTTTTCGTCCATCGCGCGTTCCGTTATTCGGGTCTTCTCGCCCCCCCGATAAATGCGAGTGTACCACGTACCGTTGTACGCGGTAGGAACGGCCGGTATAAGTTCGCGCTGAGTGCATTCCGCTGTTTTGGCTAAACACGCGGCTTTGCGTCCTCGTTTCAGCTCTCACTCGCCGCATGCAGCACAGCGCGCCGGCTCCCGTCGTAGCGACAACGAGTGAGAGCTGCCGTGCGCAGTCGCTTCCAATGAGCCTCGGTGGTGATTAGAGTTGGCTGGGACTGCGCGCGCGGCTTCCGGTAACACAAACGCATGCACGACACGAGAGTCCGGTGAATTTTTCCCGAGGGACCCCCCGGTGGAAAATCTGTGGCGTTACATCCGGCCCTGGTCAGGCCCACGTTGGCCCGGCTAAGGCCCGACTTCGGCCGCATTTAACGTCACGCAGCTTTTCTACCAGGAAAGGATGCGACTAAGTTGCGGCACGGGGGGGGGAGGGGGGGAGGGGCAACACAACGGGGACGCCGTGCGGGAAGTCGAGAGAAGAAAAGCGGGGTGGCGGGGGGAGGGGGCGGTTTCCACTTTTCAGCCAGCGTGTTGAATACTAAAATCACTTTAGCGGTTAACTGTTTCGGTGGCTATGCACCCTACGTAGCCTGTACGATGCTATCGCAACACAGCAGACACCGAGAATTCTCGGAGAGACCCGGGAGATTCTCCGCGAATATGTTAAACTCGCGGGGCAACCGAGCTGCTGCAGCAGCGGGGGCTTAAATAATTAACAGCGATCGCGGGGAGATAGAAACTTTGCAATCAGATATGCGGAAAAGCGTCGGGACTCGAGTAACCCGCAACTCATGAATCTCGAGGGTTAATGGCGAGAGTGATTATGCAAATTTTCCGCTTTTTCCTGCGCGCCATATTATTTTTACCGAGAGGAGACTCGCTCGGTTGTCAATTCTGTCTGCGCTAAGGAAATATTTGTGGCGCTACATACGGCCCTGATCGGGCCCTGGGGTCAGGCCCTGGCCTGGTTAGGGCCTGATCAGGGCCGAATTCAGGCGTCTTCACGATGTTTTAAGGCGTTTTCACGATGTTTTAAGGCGTTTTCAAGATGTTTTAAGATGTTTTCTTGCGACTGTATAAGGATTTTAACGTGTTCTATCGATAAAAATGAATGCAACCGAGTCAGTCAAGGTACCTCTCGTCCACATTTCATCCTTTTCCGTTTAGCGCGGCTCTCGCTGCTGCTGTTGCTGCTGCTGCCGTGTTTGCCCCGCCGTGCAGCCCGTTCCATTTCTCGCGTTGCATCATGCGAGCTGCGTTAGCTAGCAGGACGTTTGGCCTGCATACACACGCCAACCCGTAGGATTATAGAGTCCGTTGCATCCGCTCGCTCGCCTCGCGAGTAGCCGCGCGCGGGAGCCCCGGGGGGAAGGAGCGCAAAAAAAGGGCGAACAAAAACGCGAGCGCGAGGGAGACGGAGGAGACGGAGGATGAGCCGTGGCTGCTATACGCGGGTCGGACAATAGAGAATCCTCCGGTAGACGAAATTAGTGTTATTACTGGACCGAATGTCCGGGGCGCATCGCGCGCGCGCGCTCCCTGAGACGCGGGCGGCGCGCGAGAACCCGTGGGAAGCAAACATTTTATGCGGGAGAAAATTTTTGATTTCCCGCGCGCGTCGTTGTATTTTGGCCCTCGCAGATGGCGGGCTCTCGGTTTATTTCCATGCTGCTTCCGCGCTTCCGCTTTTGGCGACTGAATTTTTCACAGAATTTTTAAGAGGGACGTTGAGTTGTGTTTTTCGCAAAAACAATTGTTTGATTTCGCAAAGTTAGAAAACTGTATCCGATGGGAAATTTCCCGCTGATTCCAAAAAACACCGTAGTTTGCCCGAAAAACAGAAAGATCAACGAGAAAAACAGAAAATGCTTTTTCACTTTTTTCGAAATTTCGTCACTTCGCTAAAATAGAGGTTCTTCTTTTTTTTTATCGACCAGACCTGGGTTCTCTTTTTGTTTTCTTTTTGCATTCGAGAGAAAACTCTATAACGAAGAGAATGCCGTAAGGCAGAATGCGATATCTTGATTTTTAATTTTTTTACAGAATTTTAAAGTCAGGCCCCCAAAAATCGCAAAAAAAACGAAAGTGGTAGCCCTTCTAAAAATTTCCGATTTTTACACAGATATTTTTCTCGTTTTCAGGCGGAGTCTCGAGCTCAATTTACAAATCGATTCTTCTCTCCTTCTCGCGATTCGACGCATCGCGCTCGCAGGACGCGCGCACGGTTATTTCCGCCGTCGTTGTAAACGGGCGCGCGTCGGAGCGCAGAGACGCGGAGCGAAGGGTGAGGAGAGGGCAAGATCGGTGAGGACAGGCGAGTAAGATCGATGAGTGACAAACACGATCGCGGTCACCAATGTCGAAGGCTCGCTTAACGTGCTGCCGCGGCGAGCGAGCGAAGGAGAGCAACAGCGGCGTCGCGCTCTCCTCCCGCAGCTCCCGCAGTGATCGCGGTTCGTGTGCCGCAGCCGCCGCTCCACACAGTCGGTATCTAGCTCTTTCTCTCTCTCTTTTTCCACTCTCCTCTTTCCCGTCGCCGCCACGACTGCCGCAGCTTAAGCGGGGGGGGCCTCATTCAATGAACGGCGGACCTTTCGCGATCGCCGCGGCAGCGACGAGCCGCAAAGTCCTTCCCGTAGTTGCATTACGACGGACAGTAATAACGGAGCCTCCGTACTCACTGCCAGACCCGACGCGTTAGCTCGGCCATATAAACGCGTTTCGCGCGCTGCGTGCATCACCGCGGCCCTGACAGGATCAATGGACAAAAGCACCGAACGAAACCCTTGACGGAAAATCTATAGCGTTAAATTAGGTCTTGGTCAAACCCTAGCCGGGCCAACGTGGCCCTGATCAGGCACTGGCGCCGAAACTCACGAGTTTCGGCGCCGAAAAACTGGACTACGAAGTCGATATTTACTGCTCTATGATCATTGATAAAAACGCGTGGGGGGAGGGATAAAAAAAGAGATAAATTGAGAACGGTTCGAAAGTGATTGTTCTTGCGCGCGCTCGCGATTCGTGCTCCGCTCCGCACGCGGAGGCGGGTAAACGGGGCAACCTTGGTCAGCTCGCTGCCGGCAAAAGCGAAACTCAAGGCTACAGCTGCGCCACTCGCGACAAGCTGCCACAGCCGCGGCCGCAGCCGCAGCTCCCGCCGCACACTGCGCCCTGCATTATATATACGTTATTATTTCGTTCTTACTGTCTTCATGCGGTCGCTGCATTGGATCAGCTCGCAAAGTCCATCGGGATGAACGCGATTCTGAGATCTCGGGCAACGACCTGGATAACCTGGTGAAAAATCTGTAGCGTTTGATTCGGTCCTGGTCAGGCCCTGGTCGGGGTTACGTTGGCCCGGCTGGGGCCGGACCAGGGCCTGACCAGGTTTGCAACGCCACGGATTTTTCGACCCTTCGAATTTCGTCGTGTAACTTGCGATGAAGCGAGCGCGACTCACGACTGCACGCACGTAGCGTACGTCGTCTTCGAATTTCTCTCTCCTCTGCGATGCCCGCGCGCACAACGACGCGGTGGGCACATCTCACCCGGAGAAAAGATAATTTGCAATTCCGGTGGACCGGTGCACCGAGCAAACGTCAGACACGCGGCGTATGTACGGTAATCATACGGCGTGTGACCCACACCAACCCGCAGCCCCGCTACGTGTGGCGCATAAGTAAACGTGGATATATTTATATATGGGAATATGTGTGCGCGCGCGCCGAGTGAATGTTTGCGAACCGACGTTTGTTGGTTTCGTTCGTGTGCTTTTTTTTCTTCTTTTTTTCTCTTCATCCGAAGGCCTATAAATCGCGCCGTCGTTGGATTATTGGGTAAGGCGGGAACTAATCGTGCCGGGAGAATCGAGGCCCCGACTGTTCGAGCCTCGCCGTCCCCGTCTTTCCGAAACCATTTTATTTCGTCATATCGCCGCCGCCGCGCGCGCGGCCCGCGTTTCCTGCTCCTATCAATTATATCGGGGCTGCGAGTCGTGACGACGTAAATCCTACGTGGATCTTGGGGGCCACCACCGTGGATATACCGCGGGTATGAGATTCAATTTCGCGTTGTGCTATGTGGATCGAGATCGGCGCTGCCGCGCGCGCACTTTTCTTCCATCGCGCGCGGCGCGTCGTATCGTCGGTTATATTGCCTGGTGAGAGCGCGACCGAACGAGGAAAAATAATTGCACAGTCAAATGGACTCCGGGGCATATCAATCGGTTGGGCCGCGCACGGCGAATATCAAAATGCACGCGTTTTACTTGTGGAATGAAATGTGTCGTATTGTTATTATTATCGTTTCGACTTGCCACCGTGTTCGTTTTTTCGTTGAACATATCGTTTCTCAGTGTCCCAAGACTAACTGGTTTAAAACATACTCTGAGCTGTTTCACCAATATGAATTCGCAATTCTGTCCTGTAATCCTGGTGGAAAATCTGTGGTGTTACATCCGGCCCAAGTCAGGCCCTGGTCTGGCCCGACGAGGGCCTGACCAGGGTCGGTTGTAACGCCACCGATTTTCTACCAGGCTGCAGCAGCAGCAGCTAAAAAACAGCTATGCCTACAGAATTATCTAATACCCACAGCGAGTACCCCCCGATATAAATAAAAACAACTCGAACGGCAGGAGCGATGCAATCGTTACAAAGGTCTCGGGGCTCGCGAGTGACTCGCGAGAGCTCGGGACACAATATGATGGTATGCACACACGAACGTTAGAAGAATATTATTATTCCATGCGAGGAAGATCGGCGAGGAGGAACGAAGAATTTCTCGCATGCGATCTCGCCGTGAGACATCGTGGAATGCGCGCCGCGCGCGGAGGAACAGCGCGCGCAGCGCGCGGCAGAAGCTCGCGAGAATCCGAGGATGGAAAAGGGTTGATCCAATCGTATATCGAGAGCTCACGCTCGCCGCGCGCCGGCGCTCGTAAGTCGCACTCACGATGCACCGCGATCTTCCGCAGCTGGAACACGTTGCGCGCGCGCCTATCACACGTACCTTACTCACACGTTGCCGGAATAATATCGCGCGGTGATTTAGTGACGGGTGCGGCTAGATAACCACCGAGAGCCGCGCGCGCACGAGAGGAAGAGAGAAAATTACGCCTCTCTCGCGCCACGGACTACCAGTCATTCCTGGTCAGTGCGAGCCTCTTGTTTCCGCGACGCTCTCGCGGATGTTACGCGCAATTAGCCCAATTTTCGCAAGATCAATGGTATTTTTTTCTAAGGCACAACGACTTCTGGCATATACCATCGTTCTCAAGTCACATATTCTACCCCGGAAAATGGTGGTTAGAAACTTTTTTTGTAAGTTTGAGAACTTTTTTTTTTGTCAGAACTCATGGATTTCAGTACAGCTCGAAAAATGGCAAAGTCAGCGCTGTAAATGGCATGAAAATGGGAAAATCTGTTGGAGAATGTGGGAAAGAAAAGTGGCCAGCCTGAGAGAGAATGTCTCGTATGTAGAATCGCTACCCGGTGCCTCGCGTTTAGAGCTTCCTTCTTGGGCAATACGTACGAGAGACTCGGCGACTCGTATACATTGTCCACGATACTTACGGTCATTCTGGGCTATATATTACGGCGTACATAATAAAATACCGCGGGCGAATCGGTGCGTCGCTCTCGTGCCTGATCGGAGCAATAAAATAAAGGCGCGCGCGCGCGCGACCGCGCGGCTATATAGATATCGCGTAAATAACGCCATCTCGCTGTAAATTGGACGTGCGCGCAATGCAACCGCTGTGTAACATCGGCACGTCCAGAAGCCGCCGGTGTGCCAGGACCGAGTGATGTGGCTTATCTACGAGCCTCACGATACCGTAAACTCGTACTCGCAGCGCGCACTCACTGCGCCGCTGCAATATACCGTTTCTCTTTCGCCAGGGGGGCCCCCGCGACTCGCACTCCTCGCCTTATTCCCTCGATCTCACTTACAGGTGCACTCTCGGTGTCTCGCTCCCCGTGCATGCGACCAACTACGATTATTTTCGAGCCTGGCGCTCGAAAATAACCTTAGACGCTCTTTGGCCTGTAGATATTCGTTTTTTCAAACGAACAAAATAAATTTCATTACCTTTTGCCTCAACTGGAAAATAAAACGAAATTAGAAAATTATTTTTTTCAGAGGATTTTTGTTTATTTTTTTTTACAAATAAATAAAGAAAAATATTTGTTTCGTTTTATTTTCCAGTTAATGCAAAAAAAACACAAAATTGAAAGTAATCAAGTTTTTTTTTTTAGATTTACGTAAATTTGGCTATTTCAATATTTTTTTACATTTTTTCAGTTTACATCTTTTTCATGTTTTCGTACTTTCAGTCAGTATCGTATCGGGGAAAAAATGAACGATGCAAAAGAGGTAGCGGAAAACAGGGCGATTTGTTTACTTATTTCCCTTTTTCTCATTGCCTATTCCTTCTCTTTACTTTTCTTTTCCTCACTCGTGCTGGCTATTCTCAAAAATTCGCCTTTTCCTCCATCTCGGCCGTTCTTCGCGGACTCCACACAGCCTCGCGGACCAATCTCGAGCCACAGAGCCGCGCGATACGTCGGCTTCGTATCGGAAAACGCATAAATTTTCCGTAGTTTGTTTTTTCCCCACCGGCGGCGTTAGTGCCTATAGCTACGTGTGTATAATCAGGCCATAACTACCCTTCAGGGAGGCCCCGCGCGATCTCTCTCGCTGCTCGCCAGAAGTTTGTTGTATCTACTTTGTGCAATTATTGCGAAATTTCTCGCACGAAATAAATCGCTCTCGGTCGTTGGGCGCTCGCGGGCGCCGTGCCCATTGCTGCCCATTGCCCGCGTGTACACATGTTGTGTATCGAGGCCCGAGATCTGTCAATAATTACGGGTTAGCCGCGTGTGCTATCCCATCGTAATTCATAAGCGGTATTCTATTAGCGTTAACCGCAGATTATAGGCCTCGCCGAGTCGTGCGTACGCGCTGAGCCCTCCCGCGCCAATCGGGCCAAACCTTTTTTTATTTTCCTCAGCTTTTTATCATTCCTTTTTTTTTGCTATCTCATTGGCGAGAGTGTTTTACCCGGTAGGAGCGAGTGGAATGAAAAAAGAAAGTCGAAGAAAAGCAAAAATAGTTACCGATGATCCTCGCGGACCTTCGACCTTCGATCCTTCTTACGCAGCCTCCTGCCTCACATCGCAGTCATCACGTTTTAATCGACTGCGTCTCTCATACGTTCAACGAGATTGCACAACGTATCAACGTGTAATTAAATTATGGCTGCAACTGTAAGACAGAAATTTTTAATACGCGGCACCCGCGAAATCGAGGCAAAAAAATGACAAGCGCTCGTTTGAGTGATAAGAGGATATTGTAACGGCCGAACAAATGAAGAACACGGATATTTGTTTGTGGGGCGGATATTATTGATTACAAAAGCTTCCGATATTCGGATCGCGATCTTTAGCACGTCTACTCGCTGTCAAAGTCCCGTCGAGACTCTCTTCTGTCATAATCGTAGTGAAGTCGATCAACTATTCGTTTATCAATTGTCAACCTAACTTATATCGTGTGTCTCATAAGATGTAGTCAGCTATATTCGTTACAATATTGTGAAAGTCGCAAGGTAAGTCGCTGAGTCGTCGTGGTATATACAGGCAAGTCGCAAATATGTTTCTCTTACTATTTTCTTCCTCTTTTATCCAAGAATTGGTGTCACGTCGGTAACCAACTAGCGATCGAATAAATAGTCCGATCAATCGGTTTGATTATGTTTTTCTTCAGAGCCTGTTGTTTTGTATTTCTATCGCGCAATATCCTCTCTCCGGCTGCGGCGGTATATATAACGCCCCGCAGGTGGTGTTATCGGCACGCAGGATATCCTGAGTGATCGGCTTCCGGCGAACTAGCCGCAACGGCCGCGGCGGCGGCGGTGGCGGCGTCAACCCGTGCACGTTGTGTGGGACACTCTATCAAAGACAAATATATATAGATAGGAAATACACGGAGGCACCGCGTCAGGTCGCGAGCGCGGCGCGCGTTCTCCTTCTTGCCGTGGATATTCGTTCGGTAAGTGTAGTACAGGCGGTGCGGTGTGCGGCAATGCAATCCGCGGGCGCCGCACTAATTAGCGATTTACCATGACCAGTGGCGGCGGCGGCAGCGGGATTCCTGTTATCTGGTAACTGCAGCTGGCAAGTGCGGCACGCCCACTATATACATACCCGTTACATTCGCTCGCTCGCTCGTCGAGCCTGCGAATTACACGGGAAATCAGTGCACGTTGATTATGGAAGCTCGAGGCGGCCCGGTGGAAAATCTGTGACGTTACCCGCGGGGCCCTGGTCGGGCCCTGCCAAGGCCCGAGCTGGGGTTTCTACCACCCTGGTGGAATAACTGCGGCGTTACATGCAGCCCTGGTCAGGGCCTGATCAGAACCACACGATGGTCCTGCCAGGGCCTGACTTGGGTTGGATTTAACGCTACGGGTTTTCTACTACACTGATAGAATATCTGCGACGTTAGATCCAACTCTGGTCAGGGCCTAACCAGGGCCTGCACTCAGAGAATTTTTTTTTTTATGTAAATAACATTTTATTTGAATGAAATAAAATTTATTTGATCAAAATAAAATGTATTTAATCCAAATAAAGTCGTCTTTTGGCGAGTGGTTAAAGTTTACTCAACGCTACCGCACCGCGAGCGCGGCCGGAGAAACAACGCGAGCATCCACACATATTGCACAAGACGCACTTGAGATATTATTACATCGCTTTTAGCGGATCCGTGAACTCAATGAATCTCTCGACGACGAGCCACGAAAGCCCGCAGCACGCGCGAGTGCAGAGAACAAACGCGCAGAGAGCAACTACGTGAATAATGGGGCGATGACATCAGAGCCCGCCCGCTGCTCCCGCAGTCGCTCGCCCCTCGTCGCGCCCCACTTGACCTTACCGCGCTTTTGTGCGCTTTCCATAATTCGGTCAATTAGGAGACCGAGATCCACACTCGCTCGCGCTCGTCAACGCGACGTCGCGAACCTGCAACTCGCGCCGCACGAGAACGCAGCAATTTTTCTGTTTGCGCCCGCAATTGGAACACGAAATTATGTCGTCGTCCGAGACAAACAACCGTTTCAGTTTCCAATTGTAATTCGCATTTTCGCTTTTGGCAGACTAATGCAGAATCGCAGATTGACGATAAGTCTCTTGTGAAAACAAACGAAACAAAAAATAAACAAAAATTCAGTATTCGCAACACGAGAGCCGTTCGTTCGGCATAGGGTCGCGGGGGAGGGAGACGATTTAATTTCCAAAGTACCGTCAGATGCGCAGCCGTACGTGCTGTGTGCGCGGGAGGCGATTGTGTGCCTTGCGCGATAGAGAAGTAAATACAAAAAAATTAATTAGTCACGGTCGAGTGTTTGTGGCGAGCGAAGCGCCGCAACGCGGTGTCAGCGCTCGTTCCAAAAGTGAATTACGCTAATGCAACACTCGGCCGATGTCGGAGGATGCCGCGTCGTTCTGCCCGCGCGAGCGCGCGGTCGCATTCCAGTTTGGAATAATTAAGGAAATGCGGGCCAAGAACACGAGATCGCGGTTGACAATGTTCGCTCCGTTCTCTTGCGTTCTTTTCGTTTGGTCGGTCTCCCTGGTTAGCCTGGCCAGGGACGAATCAGGGCCCGACCAGTGCCTGATCAGGGCCCGACGAGAGCCTGACCAGTCACCAACTGAGGCCCGACTAATCCCCGACAAGAGCTTTACCAGAGCCCGATCAGCACCGAATGTTACGCTGCACATATATTTTACCAGCGAAACAGGCTCCACGCGACCAAATTGGTCGGGAGAACCGACTATCGGGTGTCGTTTAAGTCCATTCAGTTAACCACTATTATTTCTCCCGTTTTACCGTCCTACACACCTACACGTAAAAATCGGAATAAATCGCGATACAGATGCGATATCGCACGACGGATCTGCGCCACGCGCAACACAGCGACATAAGGATAGTTAATAAATAAACAACTCCACTTGTCTGTCCACCGGTTAATAGGTGTGCAATCTAATTGAAAATAAGTACCCAATATCCAATGGAGTTGCCGAGCGAAAATACATTTCGTAACGACCCGCGATAGCCCGTGTAAAATTGAAATAAAACTGGTTCCCGAGATGCAACCGATAGGCGAGAAGAAAAAAAAAGAAACGGCGCGTATCGAACGCGTGTATCGACGTGCGAGATCTCAAGTGCGAGATATGGTAAAAAGCTTGAAATTCACCATGAGCATTGTAGACACACTGCCGAGCTTGCCTTAGAGATCTCGCGCGCATCGTTTTACGCGTACTCGCGGCGTTGGTGTAATTTGCACGCGGAATGTGTTGGCGATCACGTCGGAACCTTCCGGGCACGGACACAGCGCCTTTCCCTAACACGTACTACACACACCGAGATGAGGCCTCTCCGTCGTCGCTCGTCGGGGCGCAACGTCGACGACGTCGTAAGTCGTCGCGTCGTCGCGCTACCGTCGTCCCCGTCCGCACCCGTCGGGAATTTTAATCCTGACCGCCGTACGGCGCGCTGCAACTGTCGTTCTCGCGAGCCCCGCGATCGCTCGGCTCGGGTACGCAATTTCTGACGGTACGGGGAGAGCTCATCCTGTCTCGGATAAATAGCTGGTTTGAGCTGCCACTCTGCGCCTCTATGTATATTTCGCTTCGCTCTCTCGTTCTCTCTCTCTCTCTCTCTATCAGCCACAACCGATACGCGAACCGATCAACGTACGAGCTGTCGAGATATTACCCACTGCCATGAGTACAGGCTGTGTGTGTAGCTATATAATCTATAGTTGTAGGGATGCCTCAGTACGGAACACCTGAATGTTATGATTTTTTTTTCAGGTTTTGATGAACGAAAAATTGGATGATTGATGAAATAGGATAAAAAATTGAGGCTACAGAATAATGTTAAAAAGTTGTGTCACTGCTTAAAGAGAATGAGTTGAATTAATTTTTGTCGAAAAATGGTGAAGTTTTTGTTTTATTGCTTATAACTCTTGCTTAAAACTCATTTAGAAACGACAGGATTGGTGTCGAGCCTGCAGCCTGCCGACCTGCCTGGTGCTCGCCTGTGTACCAGCATCCCGCGAGAACGCGACGACCAGCGTGATTTACGATCGTTACCGTTATCGTCGCGCTCGCCTCAACCGTACAGGTTCAACCGAAGTCTCAGCCACATTCGCGATCACAGTTATCATAAACCAACGAAAAAACGCCCGCAAATGACTCAACACATTCTCACGCGAGACCTCGACCGTCTACTCGCCGTCGACGACAATACGGGTTTCAATGCAGAACTTGACCCCGAATTGACATTTCTGCCTCTTTTACCCATCTGACTGTATTACCCATTTGAAGTCAACGGAGGTTCCATTTGAAGTCAATGGAGGTTCCATTTGACGTCAACGGAGGTTCTGCTCGAAGTACATTCCAGTCCATTCGGAACATTGTGAACTCAAGATATTTCGATTCACAGTCGCAAGAAACGTCTTGAAAACACCTTAGAACATCTTCAAACACTTGAAATAATCGTTAAACATTACGGCAAATTTATCTGCATAGAACCTTCAAAGGTGCCAATTATCACCCACTTTCATTATCCAAAGTCTTTTCGTATCTTCTATTTCAACTCGGCGCGATCGCTCGACGCTTGGGGCTCAACCCGAATTCCTGCCTCAAACAATTTCATAGCCTCATCGCCAATATAGAAACGGAAATAAACATAATGACAACGAAGAAAACGCTGCGGTCAAAGATCGGCGTGTCGACGTATCCGATACACGGAGGGGAAGCCCGCATTATGGATTGGCTGGAACAATAACGCTACCTCAAATCTTCCCACAATCCTTTCTAAGGCTTAGAAGCGGTGGCGGCTGGGCCTGCGGAAAGGCCTGCATAAAGACCGAGCTGGGAGTCAGTGGCTGCGGTGTCTCGCGCCGCTGGAAGCCAACATGCACCTGGCATGCATCGCAAGGGATCGCAGCAATAGCTCCACACACACACACAATCGCATAATAGCAGCAGCAGCAGCAGCAAGCGTAGGACTTGGCTGCCTCCGGATGAAGTCATCGATCTATCGGAGAGTTGCGGCTTGGCTCAAGCGTTGGTTCACCGCGCTGGGTTCTCCAGCTCGCACATCTGGACACACACTCGATGTTGCGGCTCGACGGTGGTGCGCGCGAACGTAACGTCTTCGTATATCTCGGTCTTTCATCATAGCCTAGCTATGGTGTATCCTTGAATAGCCGGCAGGGCTTTTCGAATCATCGCATGATCACAATAATTACACCGATATACGTCGTTATAGGTGTATCCCTCATAGCCAGTACACTATACGCGTCCGTGTGGCCTGCCTTTCATACTTTCGTGTGGTTTCATTAAAGATAACCAGCTGTTATTCAACCGTACGCAGAGTGATCCACGCTCCCTAGACGCGCGCACGGATGGAGGCGTCGCGCAGCCTCGCAGCCGGCACGTCTCTTCTCCCCGGCCGTTCGATATCGGCTCACGTCGATCGGAGCGATCTTCGTCGCGATTAATGCTAATTATCGGCTTCGTGCTGCCGGACGAGATGTCGCGCTGGATCGCGAGTCATCGCAGTTTCGTGTATCGGGAGCGGAGGCTGACGATGATGATGACGGAGTGTCAATCGGATCGATGGGGAAAAATCTGCACGGTCGATCGACTCCGCGATGCGAGAAGCTATTGCCGGATAAATGTGATGCAAACGGCGACGAAATTATGGTACCTGTGACGATTTATCGGGCGCGAATGTTCGAAGGTATCGAATATCGTCGAAAGTGGCTATTGTCATTTCACTAAAATCGAGATTACTTTTTTTATATCCATCGAACCTGAATTTTCTTCCTTTGGTTAAGAGAAACAAAAGGATTTTGCTCACTCCATTTTACCCCCCGAGCCTCTATAGATGAGTCGACCCGACTCATCCTAAGTGAAAGCAGTTTCTCGTAATGACGCCCGCGTCTTCGTTTTTTTTTTTAATTTTATTAATGACGGCAATTCGTGCCAAAAGCTGCATAATTCGTCGCGAGTCGCGACGAGCGCGAGCGGGTGAGCGAAGCTCCTGTACCTAGTTACCCCGCTCGACCCCGCCGCATGTGTCCCGGGAGCCGCCTCAGCCGTGGCATCGGGACACCCAGGCACGTACGCTCGTTGCACGGCCTAATATGGCCCGTGGTGTACGGTGTAGACGACATAAAGCATTATATTCGGGCACAAACCGTTCGTCGCGACCGACGGACACCCGACGTGGCCGTACATGGCGACTTCCGGTACCGTTAGTGGAACGCGAGCTCCTCGATCGCTGCACCGGACTCCGCTGCCGATCTCGCTTTTTCGCCGATCTCGGTTTTTCATTTCTAAAACGAATTCTATTGTTCCTAAATCGCACCTATTGTTCCAAAGTGAGTTTAAATAAAGGTTGAAAAATAAATGTTTATTTAATTTCTCAAATTTGACAGAAAAATTAATTTTAACAATAAAAAAATTATTTTATGGTGTAATGATTGTGCAATTATGGGACTTTCCGTATATCAAAAGCTTTTTATTCGGCTGTTATCTATTGGGGCCTCTAAAACAGGAATACCCGTGGTAGCTGCGTTCGCTCGCGAACAAATCAGCGTACCCTATGGGCTGCCGTTTCTCCGGTGGCTGCGGCGCGGCATTTCGCGCTGCGCTTAAGTTGCAGCTGCCGCGGACAATAAACAGCCGCGAACTAACTGAACTATCCCTCGCGATCTCTGTTAGATTTCGCCTCGGGGAAGGAAACGGAGATTCAATCTCGGGAGGAGAGCGCGAGAGGCATAAATTTTCAGCCACGCGTTATCGCGATCGCGCGCGCGCCTTCATTAGAGCATCGAGCGGGCTATCGGTGGTGCCGATATAGTCATTAGGAGACACTCGATAAAATAGGGAAAATCGGTGAATAAATTCGCAGCTACCGCGTGCGACTGCGGAGGCCAATCAGGTGTTCGAAACCAGAACACAGGGTTGGCCTACGCTGGGACTCAATCCCTTCGCATTCTCATTTCCTATAGATTAATTGTAGGATTTTTTTTTAAGTTAACACTTTAGAAGATTCACGTCACTGATTCCCACTTTATTATCACTTTTTATAAATTATTGAGTAACTTGGGTTTAAGAAGCACGAAAAAAAACCTAGAAAAACCAATACTTCTAGTTTCGAAGCAACTGGTTAACCCAACCAGTGGATCCAGTGACAACAAAAATCCTTAACTGTGATCCTAAAATAATACAACTTTTCAAAAATTTTCGTCGGTGAGAAAAAAGTAGCTCTTACAAAACTAAACTTTTTTGACTGACTCAGTCCCCTTAAGCCTTCCGTACTTAACATCTTTTCCCTACATTCCTAAATCCATACATCCAATTGACAGGGAACAAAAGAAAGCAAGCCGAAAACTTAAGCGAACGTTTACAACACGCCGAACTACGACATGTTGCGGCTAGGTGGTGTTGCCGCCACCGCCACTCGCCTCAGCTTCTCGTTATGCTGCTCTCACGCTGCCGCTGCTGGCAAAAGGTTGTGGGACAGAGGCGAGCGAGCTAGCTGCGGCTAGCCGGCTTCTCCGGGCGAACCTCCAACGTGTAGTCGAGCCGCGCGCTGCTACAGTAGAACCTCGTTTAACCGGGATGATCAGGACCGAAGAATTCCTGGATGATCAAAATCCCAGTCGATCCGAACCAAAGAGCAAAAGTGCGTAAATCGATAATGACTAACGATATAACTTTATTTTGACAAGTTACCATGAGATTTGGATTTTTGCTACGTAACATCCGGTAAATCCGGACATCACGAAATTAAAAAGTGAAGTAAAGTAAAATAAAGTAAAGCGAAGAAAGGTAAAGTAAAGATTAATCTGCGTTCCGGTTAATCCGACCCCGGTTAATCGGAGTTCTACTGTATATCGACGGCACGGCGAGCGGGAACCGCGCGCGGCCATCGAGTAAGGAGTAAAACCGTGCACAACGGTTTCTGCCGCGTCTGGCGGGAGAAGCCGACTAATGAACACAAAACATGTCAACAGCCGTGGGAAGCTGCAGTAGGTTCATGCAGCGCGCGCGCGCGCGCCCGCTTGGCATATATGTTGCTCTCGGTGCCTCAGTCGCTCGGGACTCGCGATGGAAACACGCTTATGGCCACTCCCGGTTTCTCCTTTATGCCTAACTGTTGGCTGGAACGCGCGCGAGACACGCGGTTATCGCGCGCGATTCACGTTATATACGCGACTCGATTTGTGTTGCGCTTTGTCGAGCCTGTCTTTGGCTTGTCCAAAAAAAGGGCCGTTTGGCCCTTTTTTTTCTAGCTCGACCGCCGACAAAAAATGTTGACCATTTTTTGACGAAAATTAATTTAATTAATTTTACTTAGAAAGAACACCTTTTTTTTAATAATTTTTTTTTCAAGTTTTTACCGGCGTGCTTCTTATTCATCGAATATGCAAATTTTCCGTTTATCGAAACCTTTAAAAAAAAATTAAAAAATCACGATAATCGCAGGTGGCCGAACGGCCGTTCGGTCGCGGCATTCAGGTCTGCCCAGAGGCGCTGCCGCTTCTCTCGTTGGGTGTCCCGCCAGTCGCATCGACAGTTTATATTTTGTTTTACTCACGAAAACCCGAGGAGTTCGCGGGCCGGCGGGGGGTCGAGGATGCGGTCGACGTGCAGAGGGGGGGGGGGGGAGAGTTCGAAAAATTATTAATAACCGTGTAATGACGCTCACGTCGGGAGGATGCGGAGGGAGGAGACGCGCTCTTTGAAAGTAGCAAGTGCAATCGCGTAATGATAGCTCTGAGCGCTGCGCGCGGACGCGCTCGGCACTGCGCGAGTCAAGTGCGCGCGCGGGCCGCAAGGAGGCGCTCGCGAGCGCGATTGTTTGCTCCGAAACGACCGTTTAATGACAGAGTTCCACGGGTACTTAAGACACACTCGGCCATTTTTCCAACTCGCTCGGACGGCGCCCGACGCGCACTCCGCTGGGTTCGTCGCTGATGCGCGCGCGGCTTTCGTCGCCCCGGCGCGGGTCACTCAACCGACTGACGTCGGTGTTCTTTTTTCCCTCTCTTGACTTTTATATATTTTCTTCATTCACACAAATTTTTGTTCTTTCAACATTTATTTTTTATTCAAACATATATTTATATTTGTCACACTTATTTTTATTCAAACAAATGTTTATTTATCTTATGTTTTATTCCATTTTTTATGCACTTCACTTTTTTATTCAAATATTTGTTTCTGCTCACATTACCCACATTCCTCGTCAATTGCATTCACGAACGCCTTTCACCTTTCCAAACACTCGCTATCAACCTGCAATCAGCATTCGTGTCTTCTCGCCGTGCAGTCGACAACCGGCCCAATTCGTCTCGATGAAACGATGATACAGACGTCCGCGTTTTTAAAGTCCCGCTGACGGGCCCCAAAAGATGTCTCAAGCAGCGGCCAGCGTGAACTCGACAACTTTGGCACCGTGCGAAACTGTGGCGAGAATTAAGGATCGCGAACGAACGCGTGACGAAGCAACGAGTGTCATCTGGCGTTTTATTCGTAATTGCATTTGTATGGATCAGATGTAGCTGGTACCGCTCGGCCGGAAAGTTCACCGCAAGGGAATACGTGGTGGTGGTGCATTCGAGATGCATCCCGGTGTGGCGAATTAATCTCGACTCGCGAGCGAATAAATTCATCAGTATAAAATCCGCTTGTCCTCGTGGTCATCGTCGAGGCCATCACACGTGGGGCCTCCGCCGGTCCTAGTGGGAGATCCAACGCGTTACATCGGGACCAAGTCGGTGATTGGTCGGGCCCTGGCAAGGCCATTCTAGCCCCGACCAGGGCCTGGCCGGGGCCAAATGTAACGCCGCAGACTTTCCACCGGGGCTTTTTTTTCGTTTTCTCTTATTTCCTTATCCTACGTCTTCCTACGGAAAAAATACCTTCCGTCATTACGGCTCAAGTGACGGCGACAACATTCGCCTCCTGTCACACTGATAAAATTATTCAATTACATTGATAAAGTCTCGAGTCCATCGCGTCAACAGGACGATTGCGCATTTGTAGCGTTGCATTCGGGCCAAGTCGGGCCCTGGTCCGGCCCAGGCAGGGCCGGACTTGGAGATCAGTACCGACCGTACCTCACGGAATGCATCGTACGATATTCCCGGCGCAGCTTCGCCCCGCGTCAACCGTATCGAGATCTTAACGTCCGTGTCAAGTTTATTTAAATTTTAAATAACGCAATAAGTGGCTGTGCGCGAGAGTCTCGCCGGGGGGACGTGGGCCGCGCGCGAGGTGGACGCGCGGCGGCTCGCGGCCGACTCGAACCTATGCAGCGAGAGCTCTCGAGATATGCCTAACGAATTCTCGTTGAACTCAATTTATGCGCATGCGAGAAAATGAGAGGGACGAACAATCATTACCTCCGGCGTCGCATTAGCCTCGACGTCGTCGTCGGACCTCCGGAGCTCATGGAACGCGCGGTTCGTTTTCAGACGGCGAGGAATACCGTGGAAAATAAGCGAGGAAGCGAGATAGAGCGACACACGCAAATAGACACTAATCACACCGCATTGCTTAAGCAACGACGGGATATTTTGTGTGCAGGTATCGATTGCATGTCCAGCGGCAGCAGCGGGAACAGCACCAGCAGCAGGTACAGAAACATCTGCAGCGACAACAGAAGTGGCAACAACAGCAACAGCAACAGAAACAGAAACAGCAGCAAAGAAGCAGCAGCAGCAGCTCCGCTTCTTCCTCTTCTTCCTGCATTCGCCTCTTCGTCCTTCTCCACACTTAGACGTTTCTACCGTTGCTACCAGTGCCCCCTGGCTGGCCGGCAGTCGTCTCACAGGTCCGCCTCCTGCTAGCTGACACAACCTGCCGCCGACGAGTGAACCCGCGAAGGTGGAAGCAAGACGGCAACCCGGCGTTGGATCACTCGGGCGTTCTGGACCGCGCGACAGGCACTGCAAAGTGCAGAGGAGAACAACGTCCAGCCCGAAGGTGGAGGACGGGGAAGGGAAGGGAAGGGAAGGGACGCACAAGTCGGTGGGTTCCCGGGGAGCAGCGCCCAGAGCTCACCGGTGATTACCATATTGCATGTCACATTGTCGGCACACCCCACGAAGACCGGAGGATGACGACGACACCGACTACGACGAAGACGACGACGACGACGACGACGACTACAAAGTATAGAGAGAAGTGCATAGTGGTATAATAGAAGTGCGTAACAAAAACGAAGAGGAAGAGGAAGAAGCGAAAAAAAAATATGGGAAAAAAACGTGGTCAGTATGTAGAGTGAATTATGGAGAAGGCATAGGAGGAGAGGATGGAACAAAGTGCAGAAGGAAGAGGGCAAAATGTACGGAGGAGAGGTAGAGCTGAGCCAGGCTGACGCTAACCACATTGCAATATAGCCGCGAGGGCCGGCCGGCCGGGCCGTCTATAAACCACCGCAATTCTATCTACTTTATTCCCTCTTCCTCTCTCGACTCTTTTCTGCCTTCCCCCGTCGCTCCTCGCTTTTGTCACTCGAGCGTGAACCAACTCCTAGCCCGGCCAGGATTGAGCCTTTTATAGTCCTTTGAGACACGAGCGAGGAGGCTTGCCCGTCTGCTTCCTTTTCCTTTATATCCACCTCGAGTTGTACCGCCGCCACCGCTGTGTACGCAGCGCCCACTTCGTTTGTCTTTTGCCTCGGTGCCCCCGCGACATTTCTGTCGATGCATTTTTCTATTGACAATTCACTGGAGATGTTCCAATTAGTGGCTTCCTGGGTGAACGAAAAATTCACTTGCTGACTGATGACCTTTGCGGCACTCTGATCGAATGAGCCACGATGATACTGCCACAATATACTCTTTTAACATTCTTTTCAATTGTTCAAGTCGTTCACAATTCTTCACCTCCGCTGGTAGTTCATTGTACATTTTCACTCCTTCGTAAAACAGACTTTTTTGCGCACCTCTCGTTCGCCCAAATTGAATTGCAATATTCTCGGCTTGTCGTGTTACGCGCCCGTGTTTGGATCCTGCTATAGATAGTGTCAAGTTCAATTCTCTCGGCAATAGATTATGGACGGCTTTAAAAACGAATATACACACATTATCGATGAGTTATATTTTTGATAAATGAAAAAACTGTATAGTGAAAGATTAACAAACTTTCACTATATTTTTTATACTAATAATTGCACTAGAATTTTTATTGTTCGATTTATAGTTTTATAGGTTTTTGATAGTGCAATGAGAACCTGAGACGAGGGAAGCGAGCCGCGTTTTCAAGCTAGCCACCGTTTCAGGCGCCTAACGCGTGCCACGCCACTTATGCGTGGCATGCGATACGGTACCCACTTACTGCAATGCACTGCGCGCTCGCGGAGAAACAGAAAGAATCGCCTGACGGAGCACATAGCGGCCTCTTAGCGACGCGATTATTCATTAAGTCTCAATGATATAAAATCACGGTGATAAAACGGCGCGCGGCAAATTATGTTGACTTAAAGTCCGGTTATGCGCTCGGCGCATTTATTACACCACTATGCGCGCGGGTCGTCAAATTCGTTATTAGCGCACGGTGCGGAAAATCGAATAAAATAATATAATAAAATTTTACGTGCCTTGGAACGCGTATATCGGTATCATTAAGGCTCGCGAGGGGAATAACAAGACGAATGAGGCGTTTGAACTGCAAGAAGAAAAGTGCGAGTGACGAAAAAATGACTGTAATTTGCGACACCGATAAACATAGTTATGCCGGCCGGCAGGTTAGAGGATCGTTGATGCTGGTCTCGCGAGACACTCGCTTCACCACCACCGCCGCCGCCGCCGCCGCCGCGCGACGAGACTCGTAATTTTCGCGTGATCCGACGATTATTTTCTTCTTGAAATTGCGGACAAGTGCCGCGCGCGTCGTTTATTCACTCGCAGAGCCGCTTTTTCTCGCGGCCGACATATCCTGGCGCAGCCACAGGTTCGTTGCCTCGTTATGGCCGCTCGAGGCCTGCGGAAGCTCGAGGAAAATTTGGGGCGTTGCGCGCGGAGCGGGGAAAAAAATTACGCGTGAATCCAAGAATTTTCGAGCTATTATAACGAGGAGCGTTGCTGGAGGTGGTTGCAAAGCGAGGGCGCAGCGCCGGGCAATAATACGGCGGAGCTAGCGCGGCGCAGGTGCGAGCGGCCCGTCGCGGGCCGCGCTAGACACACGCCACGCCATCGGCTAACGAGCCGCGCGGCGCCCGCTCGCGGCGAGAATTACACGGCTGGCTCGCTTAACGTTTACCATATCACGACATCGGCGTCCTCGTTCCTCCGCGGTTGTCGCAGCTCGCGGCGGCGCGACCGGAATGAAGGAAACCCGCGCGCGGCTCTCCTCAACGCTATTAGCTGTATCGCGATTGCACGCTCTGTCTCTCCGGCTGCCAGCCTTGTTTTTCGCGCATGGCGTCAGCCGCCTTGCCTATACGCGAAGCGGCCTCAGTCAGCGGCGGCGGCGGCGATCGACAGCCCGCTAATCCCTATGATTTCTATGCTCTCGTACTATCCCTTTTCCAGCTGGCTTCGGGCTCTCGGCAGTCGACTCGGCCGCGCTTGAGGCGCGCAGTCCGCAGCCTCCAGTGAGGAGACTCAAGGACGCGCGCAAATCATGCATCGCGCCGCGCCGACGCAGCACCTGCGGCTGCTGAGATTTTTACGCTCCCGGCGCGCCGCGCTAAGAGTTGCACTTTCGTCGCGCGGCTTCGAAATTAGCGAGGGAAAAAGAGCGCAAGGAGCGCAGCGAGCGCTGTATCGACTTCCGTATTAGTGTTTTTCGCGAAGTACGAAAAAGTCTCCACCTTACGTTTTTTGCGATTTTTTTTTTTTTCGGTTTTGTAAAGTTTGAAAACCCTATCCGATGGGAAATTTCGCGCTGATTCCGAAAAGTACCATTACTTGCCCAAAAAATAGAAAAATCGAGAAACACGCAGGAAATGATTTTTTATATCTGGAAATATGGAAACCTAGCGGCAAACGATACGAAGTAACTTGACGAAAATGGCTAATCGGGCACCCTTCCCCCACATCTTTGTATCAAAGGCCGTAATACATATAGGCAGTTATAGGCGGCACCTATATACGCAACAGCCACTCTTTTCTCTCCTATGAGCCGCGCGCGGACACTCGCGGTGTCCCTGTGTGTCCGTATGTATCTCAACACCCACCTATACCTTGTATCCCACCTGCCCGCGCAGACCCGAGCAACAGGCGCAACTCTCCGCGTTACTCCCGGCGGGAATATATTATTGCTCAAGAGCTATTACTCTATCTGCATAGTTTGCCGGAGACAAATAACTAATCGCTTTGGCATTAGCACGAGCCACAACGAGCGAGCTGGCTTTGCTGTTTCGCGATGCGATGCAGCACGCTGTGAGGCGCTGCGATCGTGTTCTATAGCTATGAGGCACCTCCACACGCTACTTTGAACGAACTTGCCGAACAGTTGGATATGCAGAGTTGTAAACCCTACTTTAAGAAATACATTTTAGAGTATAATACGTTTCATAGGTGCGATTTGGAAAAAATAATCCGCAGTGGTTGTAAAATTATCTGTGAACCTTTGAGTGTTTAAATACATCTCATTGTCAACAAACAACTGGGAGCAACATTAATTTCATAATGCATCAACCGCATTTTCCATTTTTTTTCCAGGATAACGACCGAGAAATTTAATACAAAAAAACTGTTCGTATTAAAAAAATACATTACGATAATTACGAAACGAATATTTCACCGTCAACTATGTTTCTAAATAGTTTCGGTATTTACTAGTCTAGTAGGATGCAACAGCAGCAGCGCGTTTACACTCTCCTGTACAGCTTTCGCTGCAGAAAATTGCGGACACCTTCACGGGAAGCCCCGACCGACTTTGCTCATCCGGTGTGAACGTCTTTCGTCGTGTATTATACCGAGAGGGGTGGGGGGGAGCACGAGGTCTCCTATGCAGCTAACTCTTTTAGCAAGGATAAATATAATCTCCGTGTGCCGCCGCGATATGCGGCAATATAATAAGGCCGGCTTATGCAACACGACGAAGGAGACCGGCCCTTCCTGCGCTGATGCAGAAAACTGCGCCGCCGCTGCCGCTCCCTATTCGTACACGCCACTCACTTTCCTCTAGCTGTCTCTACCCGCGCTGTACGACTCGCGGCGCACCGGAGCCCGACCGCTAAATTATTATGTTTACTATATATTCCTGCCTCGGCCACGCTATATATGTCAAATAAAGACTCCCTCCGCGCTGCTCGTTCCTCGGCGAAATCACTCGGGTTGGCCGAGCTTTTTTCCAACGCGCGGCTTGTAGACGTCGAAAAACGTGGCTCACGCGGCGAGAGAGGATTTTCGACTGACTTCGGTAAATTTGCCGGAATTCAAATGTTCGCAAGATCGTAAGAACGTAACCAGTAATAATGACATTATTTTGCCGAAAAATGCCGGAAGAATCGTATGGGCTAAATTGTATGTCAGAGCAATTTTTTTGTGTCATCGATAATTTTCAATCGGCAGCGAATCGAAAAAAGAAATGAGAAAATATTATTTCATTGTAGATAAACTATGAGGATTAAAAAACTGAAATAATTTGTGCGTTTTCGAGTAACTCTGAATACTCTAAAAAAATTATAAATTAATACAGTATAACGCAGATATAATTTCATAAAATGTGTTTGGACGTTGGTTCATCAGATCGACGCCTGCAAGTATAAATAAATGTCGGTTGATTGAAGAAAATCTGTCGTTGTATCGAAATCAATTAAAAAACCGATTTCCCGGCGTATTTAATCGGCACTCGGCGTCCACTCGGAAATTACTATATGGAAATGTGCGGCACAGCCGAAAGCCGCGTCCGTGATCCAAAAATAGGCGTCTCACGCTGGGCGACGAGTGCGAGGGGGAGGGGGGAGCGAGCGTTTCCGCTCATATTGACCGCAACGCTCGGCCCGAGTCCTCGTGGCCGTGTATAACGCGCGCGTCTTTTTATCGACCGATTAACATTGGTTATCGCCGCGACGGAGAAACGGGTAATGCGTTAGTTTAATAAGCCCATTTATATTATTATACGGAGTCGGAGGCGCGGACGCTGGTGAACTGGGATGAACGCGAGGAGCGCGACGATGATCGCGCGATACCGGTTGCTGCGGTACCATCATGTCAAACGCGGGTTTCGTATCGTCTCGAGTGGTTCTTCTAAAAAAAAGTATACAATTGACAGAAATAAAAAAAAATATTGTGAATTTTCAACAAAGTCCACGAGACTTTTGTCCTTCGTCGAGTTTTTTTTCCGTGCAGACAATTTTTTTTTTTTTCAATGCTGACAATTTTTTTAATGCTGACCATTTTTCGTCGCTTAGACAAATTCACTCGTGACTAACAAAACATTTTCACCAGGCCAGCCAAAAGTACCGGTTGTCACATTAAAACAAATCATTTCTCTCCGTGACATTACGTATGTTCATTAGATGCATCGCGTTCGCGGCTATTCGAAAAAAAAATACAGGATCACGGAAGAGCGATTACAGTTCCCTATAATAATTTCTCAAACGCTTAATCCTATTTGGCCGCGCGGTGTCGGTCCGCGTGCGTGGCATATGGGGGCCGCGGGGGCGGCGGCGGCATAAGGGCGTTGTCTTGTCGCGACGGTAATTAGCGACCGGGCGCCACGCGATGATGAGCCCCGCGCCGCTTCTTTCCCTCATCGTTGCTCGCGAACCTCTATGAATCAGTCTTAAGTGCAGCTCCTGGCCGGGCCCTGGCCAGGCCACCCTCGTGTCCTCCCGGTGCGTGGGGCATCGACTTTTTCGTCGGTTCCCCGAGGTCCCAACATCTCGTTTTTTTCCCTTTTTTCGGACTACAGAAAACACGATAGCGCGGATCGCGCGCGCCCATATAGCGTATGCGTGCTGCCGCTGCCGCTGGGCGCGGCCGCCGTGGCCGCGGCGCGCATGCTGCACGCACTCGCCCTCGACTCTCGTTGATCCCTCGCCACACTCGGGCCACTTCAGACCGCGTCCTCCTCTTTTCTCATGCGGTAAACGCTTCGGTGCACGCGTTTATTCATTTCTCTCGCCATAATTCACTCTCGCTCTCCCCCCCCCCCCTCCCTCACTCTGAGCGCGATAAGTTCGCTTCGCACCTCTTTCCTTCGGGCTCCATTTAGCAAATTGATTTCGTAATAATAGACTCCCCTCGCGCCCACCGGTGCCATTTCTCACTTCTCTCGCCTTTTTTTTCTGTTTCTTTACGCCCTGGACGACGTGACAAGTGGAATGAATTTCGGCAATCTGACGTTTTAAGCGAGTATGAAACGAAATTTTTCGCCGCCGTTTTATTAAAAATTAAAAACGTGTTTGGATTTTTTTACGTGGCATTTCAACGCCTGAATAATAATTATAGAGACAACTAAAATAAAGTTATTCATTCAAAAAAATTGATTATAAATTAATTGTCTGATTTATACATTATTTAACTAATTATATAAAAAGACAATTTCCTTTTAATATATTATCGAAAATATTTATAAAAATGAAAATTTGCTGAAAAACATTCATAATATCGCTGAATCGCCTGGAAAAAATCGTCGGGCGCGCTGGGAGTCGCTTTAATCATTCCGTTTAGTGTTGCCTAAGAGACGGTTATTTACTCGCTAATAAACACACGCGGCTGGGTTCTTAAAAAGGTATACAAAGAAAAGACCAGCCACGAGAGAGAGAGAGGGGGCGGGGGGAGGGGGGTAGATCCGTTGACGATGGGAAAATATGTTTTTATTCTTCATTGTTTCCTCCCGTTCGAAGTTATACGCGGCGGCTTGCGGCTATTCGTCGTCTCGGTATGTCTCGGTGGCAATGAAACTATACGGCCGGCGCGCACACTACAGTTATGTGTTACGAGCCAAGTCTCTCGCCTGGCTTGCCGGTAGTTTCGTCCGCGCCGCATTGTTCGTCTCGTGTGCGCTGCGAGGACGACGACGAGGACGACGACGACCTTCTTCCTGGACGTCTGACGTCTGCGCCTACCACTCGTTTCCTCCGCCGTGTACCCCTTACGGTATTTTCGACGACGTTTATTTCCATCGCCCGATGCCTCCACGGAGACGCGTAGCACACGAATTATCGGTCGTCAACGCGCGCCGCACCGTTTTGTGCGACGACGAAACAACGCGACAAACATGTACGAGAATAAAAAAAAATTTAACCACAGTTAAAAAAATATCCAGCGGTCGAGACTCCCCTGGTGGAAAATCTGCGGTGTTAAATTCGGCCCTGGTCAGGCCCTAGCCAGGACCCCAGCTGGGCCTGACTTGGTATTACCTGCGATTAGTTTCTATATTTTGTTGGAACGCATTGGAAAAATCACCGGATCGACGGGATAAATCACAGTTGCTGTACCGACTGTGGTAATCATTACCAGACCATTTTCTAACATTCAGTACCGGTTGATCGAGGTTCCACTGTACACTGTAGCAGTTTAGACTACAACCTCGAGACATTCAACACATTTTCCTTGAAAGTTTGTTCATTTGGTTTTTATTCACGCTCCCCCCTACCCCCGTGAGTGACGGTAATTTTACATGACTCGATTAGAGTCGTGACTAGTCAGCGAGATTGTCATTCAAAAGTCCTGACAGAGCCCTTAACGCCTGGCCTCACGCAGATATAGGTAGCAGGTGACGCGCTCACCGTGTAGCAGCAGCAGCAGCAACGAGAGCGACGGTATAATTGAAACGTTAAAAATGTAATGCCCACGCGTTGTTGCTCTGGCTGGCCGAGCTGGAAGACTAGACGTTTCGAATCGCGGCCTCCATGGGATTCTATATGTTCCACAGCCGCGAGAGTCGAAAGGCAGTCGGAACCCGGCGAACGGCGAACCGCGGGAACGTATTTGCTTCTATCTGCAACGCCCCGGCTGTATATAAGTTAAATAAATAATATATCCGAGAGCTGCTTTTGCCACGGACTCCGCTACGGTCTAAATAACAGAGTCCAGCGATATTTCAATAAATTCTCGTGTATCTCGTCGCGACAGGTATAACACGATGGTGGAATAATCAAGAGACGTAGGTGTGTTCGTGCGTTTGTCGATAAGCGGCGGGCCAACGATTCGCACGACTCAAACGTCGAGCAATCTTTTTTTTATTTTCCGAAAAAATGGGGAAATGTTGGGTTGGGAAGAAAAACTCGTTGACACGTAATGATTTTTGGAATTACATAGATGATCTCGACTTTGATGTAGGTGGATTATGGTGTTTCATGCAGACACAACGAAAAGTCAAGAAAATGTGCAAGCGAGTCGGTCGAAAAGGTTTATTTTTATTGTAAGGGTTACTTTTTCCCTGAGCGATGAATTTTTTTTTTACAAAACTCTGTTGTTTTAGGATTGCAACGAAACATCTTTTTTGTCACTAGATCCACCGGTTGTGTCAACCGATGGATGCTTCGTATCGACATTTTTCATGGATTTTTGGAAAATTTGCGAAACGCATCCAGGATATCTCGACGAAAAGTCGTGACAGTGACTTTAGGCGAAGGATATGTTCCAGGTAATACGAGCCATAACATGTGTGCTGCCGCCGCCGCTGCTATGAGTTATACTGCCGCTAGCGGCCCGCGAAGCCACAGGTCCCGCGTCTGTATAATTGAAACGTAAAAATTTAGTACGCAGCGAGCGGCGAGCATCGGTCGAGCCGGGAACGCCGAGATGCGTCTGTATGGACGCGAGAGTGCTGGGTGGGTTTGCGACAGGTAATACAGATGTATCATTACGCGAGAATACGCGATTCCTCGGCCGCTGGAGGACGAAGCTTCAAGGAGGATGAGACGCAGACATAACGCCGACCGAAACAGTGACGAAAGAGTCGTAAACTCGCTCTCGGCTCGACTCGCAGCGAGACGCTCTCCACACTTTTTCCAAAGCCTCGCGAGAGATTTTAAGAGCCGCGCTCGTAAAATCTAAAATCTAACATAATAAATACCTGCACGCGAAAATTCTAATACAATGATTACCACATTGGGTACAGTAAACTGTAGCCTAGTGATTTTTCCAATAGGTTCTAAAAAAAAAACATTCGCCAACAAGTTCGTTTTTTTGTGTAAAATCAAACCGTTCAAGGTTCGATCAAAATTTCTAAAAATTAGTAGCGAGGGCAAAAACGAATTCACAATATCGTCGTAAATTCGTTTCCATTGCTGAAATACGTTGGTTGACATCAGTCGCGTTTCCTCCAGTGTTGAGAGTCCTCGTGTCGCTGTGCACCGTCGTGTTCGTCATCGTCGTCGTCGTCGTCGTCGTGACTCCTCAGGTGCAAGACACTCTTGAGCACGACTTGGCAACTCATCTCTTCTCGTGCTCTTTCCGTATGCTGCGCAGGCTATTGCTACTCCACTCGTGTGTCTCCCGCGCTCGCCGTGAACGCGCGGAGTGCGCTGTACGTGTAGCGAGGCACTGGGAGCAGCACCAGGATTGTAGTTGACGAAGAGGAGCTGGTTCAGCCCCGGCGAGGCCCTTTTGTGCATATAAATTATTAGAGCTCGTGCGCCCGCGCGCGTCTTTCGAGTGGCCACTTTGACCCACCTCGTCGTCTCCGCTACGTTCATTGTTACTCGCGACTACCTCGCGCACATTCTATATATTCTTCGCTCGTGGCGCGGGTATGGATTGCAGATGCCCCTGTGGCCGTGGTGAGGCGGCCGACACGTCCCACACGCGGACAGGGGGATCTGGCAGTGAACACTACATTTGGTACAGTGAAAATCGCAAATTTTTAGAAGGGGTACCCCCGTTTCGTTTTTTGCGATTTTTGGCGGTCTGACTTTAAGATTCTGTAAAAAAATTCAGAAATTAAGGTATCGCATTCCGCTTTGCGGCATTCTCCTCGTTATACAGTTTTCTCTCGAACGCAAAAAGAAAACCCAGGTTTGGTCGATCGAAAAAAAAAAAAATAACCTCGATTTTAGCGAAGTGCCGAAATTTCGAAAAAAGTGAAAAATCATAGTTGGCATTTTTCTCATCGAATTTTATGTTTTTACGAAATCGGAATTTTTTTTTTCTCGATTTCGTAAAGTTTGAACGTTAATTTCACGTTAATTTACTTAACGTTCTAATTTAGATTCAAGCATGTAGCGAGCGCGTGAGCCGCTACAACCAGCTAGTAAATAAATATATAAATACACCGACAATTTTGACGATTTTTTGCAGGCAAAACGAGACGCGCGCTGGATTGGCTGGCCGCGGCCACCCATCCCTCCCGTCCCGGGTAATAACTAACTAGCAGTTGGTTTATCCAATTGCTCCGGCCGCTCGCGTCGCCCTCTCGTTTTACGCGGTATCGTTTTCATTCCACGTATCCTCTCTGTCATTTAATTTTTCTCGCATTTGCGTTTCGTCAAAGCCGGCTGACGCGCGTGATAGTCGGGGCCGGCCGCTGCTGGCCGGCGGCCGGGCAGGGCAGATGTGCATTGCAAATTGGAGACGCTGAGAGCCACCGACGGGAGAGACACAGCGCGAGGATCCCGAGCCACCCGAAGCTCACCTGCCCGTGGCTCGCGATCCTTCGTGCGCCGCAATTACGACACCAATTTCCATCGAGCGCGTACGCGGGGCGACGACGTTCGGGGCGGCTCGCACCGCAACCTCGCCCCGCTCGGGCAAAAGTGTCGCGCGCCGATCGTGGCGGCCGGGAGAGATCATCGCAGGATCTTGATCGCGATCGAGGATCCTCTTTAGCCGAGTCGCGTCGTCCGCACTGCGCACAGGGAGCGTCCTTATCGCTCGGGAATATCTCGCTCAGGACACCCGTGGGCGATAGCCGCGCGCGGACCATAAAAATTCTGGCAAACAACTTTTGGACCATCCGAGTTTTTGTCCCACTGATGTATTCGTCGTTCCAGCCATCTGCGTGAAGTCTACCGATATATCTGCGGTTTCGTATTCGCGTATGAGGAACACGTAGAATTCAAAATTCTTTTAAAAATATAAAAAAAAAATTAAATCCTGACTGAAGGACGCCGTTGATGGCCAATTGGCAATGTATTATTATTATTATTATTATTATTGTAAATTATTATAATAATGTATATTATACAGAAAAAAAAATTATTTATATATTGTCAATGAATCACGATAACTGCTGTTCGTTTAATCGTTTAACAGTCCGTTAGCCGTGCTGACTATAGCCGCGATAATTCACCTTTCGCGTATTTATTTTCGCGCGACGTTGCGCGTCGACGATGCTTTCCGCGAAGTTGCGCGCAGGAGTCTCGCGGGTTGCAACTTCAGACACGACGACAGGCAGCGCGCGAATTGAGGGGCGATTTTTTCTCTCAGACACCTTCGGCTCGTTTTATCGCGCACGCGATTCGCGATAGGCGCGCAGCGCATGATGCAGGACGTGCCGGCTCGCGGAAAGCGGACGTCGTTGCGCGGCAATAAAAGATTGTTTAGTGCACGCCGGCGACTCGCCCGACGTAAATAACATAAATAATTCTGGCTGGCACGGCGCTGCGGGCGGCCGCGGCCAACGCGGATCCGAGCCGTCCGCGCGGCTATAATAAGTATCAACAATTATACGCGCGGTGATGGTCGCGTCTTCTCCCGCCGCGAAAATCTATCGTCGAACGCAACCCGATGTTCCGGGTGCGCGTCGCGCGGCTCTTTTCCCTCCGGTCTTTTCTCGGCCTCGTCCACGCCGGATCCGATGTCCGTTTTAATCTTACGGACACGCGTCACTCGTTCGCCCTCCGACCCCACGGTGCGTCTTCTGCTTTGGTGTGTAATGAATCCGGGGTCGAAAATCAACGCCGAGCGCTCGGGGCGCGAGTCGCGTGTGATGCACAGAGAGAAGGATGTAGTGATGGATGCCACATTTGGTACAGGACACTCGGTTCTTTTTGCCATTTTGAGAATGATTTTCCTAATCCACATCTGTGTCAGTCGCCACGCAGCGCAATTTTTTCAGGGCGTATTGGAAAAATCGCCAGACTGGCGCTGTAAATAGGAGTTACCGACTGTGGTAATCGTTACTACAAAATCTTGTTTTTTTCTGGCGTTCTGACGTATTTTTTCTACCCACATCTGTGTCACTCTGTATTATTACATAGGCCTTTAAAAAGTGTCACTTTTAGGATTACATTTTTTCATAGACTTTCAAACAATATTTTAGGTGTACATTTTTTTGTAAATACCATTTCTTCCTGGACGACATCGGCAAGCTAAAATCTTCGCCGAAAACGAAGGAAGAGCGAGAGAGATCGAAGGACGAGGGAGTAAAAGATTTTGGTTTGGGTTACGGAGCCGAGGCACAGTGGGCGCCAGTTTACAAAAGTGAACGCGGAACAATGCTTATTATTGTTTGAGCGGGATGAAAAGGACGACGTACACGCGTCCACATACGCGTCCACACACACATGCAGACACGGACGGTACGCGCGCGGCTCCAGACGATCCAGGGCGAAAGGGACAGCTGTGAGCGTGACTGACTGTGCAAGGGTTCGTATTTGTGGAGCAAAAAAGCCCCGTCCGAACGTCGGGGAGCGAGAGAGTGAGAGAGAGAAATCGAGCCGGAGAACCGGGCCTATAGCGTGCGTTCTATGTGAGGTGCCTACATACGCGCGAGAGTTTCTAAGTGCACGAGAATTCGCACAAAAAACGCGCGAACTGGTGGTGGAGAAGCCACGTGGCTCCCTCTTGATGTACATTGCGTGTCGGCTGAAATAGTTACTGTGAAACGCATACGTACTACGTGCTACGAAAATAATGGAAAAAAGAAGAGAGAAAAAAAAGGCGAAGAGGAGTAAGACGAGGGAGAGAGAGGCGTACGGCGATGCACGCACATGTGCATTCGCTGAGCGTTTTAGCCCCCGGCGTCGGGCGAGGCAAGTGGAAGAGGAGAGGCAAGAAGATGGTCTGTCAGAGATGAGCCGAGGAGGCCAGAGGACCGGCAGCAGCGGCGGCGGCGGCGGCGGCGGCACAATGAGGGCCTTCAGCACGATGATGCCGAGCGACGACTACTCTCGCGGCTGTACGAGGAATACCGCGGGATTCTTCGGCTGCTTCCTCGCTACTATTTCTCAATTTTTCGTGTGCCACGTCGAGCTCTGTATTTCCAATTGGAGGGCTTGAAAAGAAATACGAAGAGTCCGTTGATTCTCGGAGCTAGAGTAGCGTAAATTTTGTCTGGCGAAAATTCGCAATTTTTCGTGTGTGATAAAAGAAGAAAGAGAGAAGGGAAAAAAACGTGAATAGAAATAAAAAACGAATGAAACAGCAAAAAGTGGGAAAAAGAAAAGTAAAAAGAAATGGAAAAGGAAAAAAGCAAAGAGAAGGGGAAGAAAAGTAAACAGAAATAAAAAAGAAAAAGGAAAGCGAAATAAAACGAAATTTGTGATACGAAATCAACGGGAAATTCGTCGGCCGAAAGAAAATTTAATTCAACCCAACTTGACGTTGCGCACTTGGCTCGCCCGAACTCGCGGTGAGGTTTGCCTCATGTTAAAAAAAGAACTTAGTCACAATTTTCCCTCTCACCGGACAATTTTCGATTCGTTCGTCGAGCCTACGTCGACCTACAGCCTCGCCGTAATGTATGCACGATTGTGCACGTGGCTCGCGCGCACGTCACTCGCGTTTAATTGTTTTTTTTCTGCTATCTCTTTTTTCACCTCGTGTGCTTTCCGCCCTATCGAACATCCGATCGTTCGGCCCGAAGGGCCCGAGGGGAGGGGCGAGCAAAGGAGATGGAAAATCGAGATAGCGAGAGACCCTTTTCGATTTTATATTCCACTTTTTTTTCTGGCTTTCCATCGCCATTTGTACCGCAGAGAGGGTCGCGCGCCTTTTGTGACCATCGCTGCAACCCCGACCCAGATAGAAGAAAAAAAAACAAAAAAAATGGTGATGATAAAGGGTAGATCAAGAATAGGGGGGGAGGTATTGCGCAAAAAACCTGGTCCATGGACAAAAAATGGGACATACGCGGCGTACGTTTTTAATCGAGCGCGTTACGCAGTCGTGATATGCAGATCCGACGCTCGCCTATCCCCTTTCTCGAGTCACCCTTCGCCCCGGTTTATTAACCGTCACCCAAATTTTTTTTTTCTGTTTTTTTTTCGACTCCAACCGATCCGAGGTCTTTTCTCAGTCGCTGACGCACCCGATCGGAGGTGTCGGCGGTGCCGTCGAATGATATAACGATGATCGCGACCCCTGTTATACCTTTTGTGCTATAAATTATCGTATGACGATCGGATTTGGCTATTGGGATGTTTCGTTAATTTTTTGTCTCCTCGTTTCGGGTTTCCAGAAGCGTCGGGGATGGCGACAAAAAAAGGTCGTTGGTACTTTGTCGTTAAATTAAATTCGTTTCAGCCTGAGCGAAATTACCGGAAACCCAATTTTTTTAAGTGACGAAATTTCGGAAAATAAAAAAAAAAAATATATATATATATATATATATATATATATATATATATATTTTTTTTTTTTTTTTTTTTTTTTCGAAAAACGTACCCCTTGCGTTTTTTGCGAACATTTTTTTCGATTTTGAAGTGGTATCGAATTTTCAAATGAAAATAATTTAGCAAATAAAAATGTCTACAAACTTTCGGAGCTTTTATTTAATTAGCAATTTATAGCGGCTCAGTCGTAAGCTCATTGAGCACTCTGGGTTTCTGGCAGTGCGCTCGGTTCTCGGCAACTCGACCTACACGGCGGTTGCGCGCGCGCGCGCGACTCCGGCAATAATCCATCATTTATATTAATTGCGCCCGGCGGTATACGGCATCTACCCTCTCGGTGGTCCATATTGAGAATATCGTTGTGTTTGCAGAGGCGCACAGAGAGAGAGAAAGAGCGAGGGCGATGCCAACAGCGATGGCGAGACGTGTACCACGCCCGCGCGCGACTCTTCATAAATTTTAATTAACTTGGTACAATCGGCTGCGCGCTCACTTTTTCCTCTCCTCATTCGCTTGGTACATCTGTAAAGCGCGCCAACTCTCCGAGCGACTTCGTACTACCCGCACCTAATTCGCGCGTCGAGCTCTGTCCGCCTTGTTCATATCTCGATCGAATATTGCGCCCAGTAGGAGGCGCACCTACCGCACCCTGCAGGATTTGCCGGTCTTGTTTTCGTTTTATTGCAATACGCGGATTCAATTTCAATTTTGTTTCGCACAAACAAACAACCATTTTTGTTCACCGTTCCGTATTTACAGTATAGGCTCTAAAGTACCGAGAGCGATTTTTGCAAAAATTAATAACAAATGGATGAAGAAAAATAATAATAAAATAAAATATGTAGGATACATAGAAGCAGCGGAATATGAAATATAAATTAAATGAAATAAATCGTATTTAATATAAATTTAAATCGAAATAATTATAAATCTGAGCATACGTAATATTTATCACGAGGGAGCGAGAAACGATCTATATATCTACTGTATATTTGAAATGTATCTTTATCTTATTATCGTCCAAAAAATTGTATAACCCAGATATATTTAGGTGCGGGAAGTTAGCCCCCCATTTTTCGAAAATGCATTTTCTGACGATTGTTCTGTATTGTTCTACGCTTGTATTATTTTCGTATTATATTTCTTTCTCATGGGGGATAAACTGACTGAGTAATGCGCCGATATCAATGATTGTAACTATAACCATAACCATTGGTACAGGAAACCATAACTAATAACTACAACTATAACTAACTTATCAACTAACTGGTCATTTATCATCAATTTACCGACAAAAATCAAAGTGACGCGATATTTCCTGTCACGAAGAAAAAAAATCTCTCCACCGACAGCGCCAATATATCTTACACGCGTGTGTCGTGCGATTAAAGCAAAGAGGGTTAAATAAAGCGAAAGGGGGGGGAGGGGGTATATTTGTCGAGCGGACAAACATGCAGCGCCAGGCCGAGAGGCAGCTCGTAATAATAATATGCAGAGTACAGTAATAATAAAGGCGCCCCGGTCGTCCTTGCCGACTAAGTCGTCGCAATCCCGTCTTGTAACTATCGCGCAGAGGAGCAACAGGAGTGCCAACAGCGTATCATCAGCCGGAGATGGCTTCCTGTCCTAATTGCTCGGAGCCAACCGCTCGTTATCACACACCACCATGACCGTCTCGTTCTCGTTGCGCTCGCCGCGTATCCACAAACCATACCGTGTATATACGGCACATCGATCGCGGACCCGCGTGTCGGATGTTAAATTCACTGAACCCCTATGACGATTTTTTTTTTCTTCCTCGGATCGTGTTTTCCGCCGACCGAGAGTTTGGCCCTGTCAAACGCGCGCGCTGTTATCCACCACCTCCCACTTTTAATATCGCAATCTTTCGCGAAGATCGATTAATTAACAGGCACTGCACTTTTTTCTCTCACCCTACGCTGATCGTCCACGAGTCCATCCTGATCCTCAGTCCTCCCACCGTCCAACCCAGCGATAAACATGAAGATGCGATAACTCGTCCCGCGAAGATGCTGGATACACGAGGATTATCGGTTTCTTTGAAGGAGAATTAATTTATTTACCGAATGTTTTTAATTGACTTTTTAATTTTTTCATCTGTTTGTCGCTTCATGACATTTTTTTGTTTTTTTGTTAAGATAGTTATTAAAACACTAAAGTTAGTTATTAAAGCACTAAAGTTAGTTATCAAAATGCTAATGCTGGTTATCAAAATCCTAGAAAGACCAGAATTGAGGTTTTAAGAGGGCCAGAGACATCGGTAAAGCTGGCGGTAGCGATGATCGCGGTTGGCAGCTAAGACGGACGCTAACCCCGCGGAATCGGTTCGTCGATCGCTCAGCCGTTTTCTGGTTCAACTTTTTCCCTCCTTCGTTCAAGCTTCTCAACATCTTTCTAACAGCTGATACTTATTATAATAGCACCGCGCGGCCGCTGCTCGCAACTCGCCAGCGCCTTTGCCGATTATTGACACCGCAGCGCGCCGATCGAGACGGAGACGGCGAGTCGGCGGCACTGCCGATCCTCCGTCCTTCCTCGCCACGAAGTAAATAACTTTGAGATACACACGGGCCGTGTATTTTTTTGTTTGTTTTTTTTCTCGCTTTGACTCGCGTCGGATCGTCGAGCTTTCACGAACCGGTCGCCACGCCGGACGATCGGCGTTAACATCGTCAGCTCGCTGCGCGTCTTCTCCGTGATATTCCCAGGTGAATTTAGAGTGTAGCGACGATCTCTCCGACAGTTAATTCAACGCTGGACGCGCGGGACCACTCGAAAATATATCTATACGCTCTCGCGTCTCGCGCATAAATTAAACGGTTATTACACGGCTAGAGAACCGGCAACTGCGCCGCAAGTCACTTTTGAGATTTCTCTGAAGGAGCTTTGGCTCTGTAAGTAGTTAGAACAAAAAAGTTTCCGGCGTGAATTAGCAATTAAAATATAACAAGCGACTTATAACTAATCGTATGCCGTATTAACGAATTTTTAGCTGTCATAGCAAAATGTTTAGCTGTCGTAACAAATTTTTAGTTACCGCAGCAAACGCTCTGGTAGCTATTGAAAACTAAATCCAACAAAACCGCAAATCTTGGAGTTTAACAGTTTGGAATTCATTTTTGTTAATTCGAAAATGATGAGTAGAAAAAATGGCAGCACTTTGGCGGTGAAGTTTGGAGGTATTTTTCGTTTTAATACAACGGCGAAAGAATGAAAATAATCCAATACAATAAAAAATAAAAAATACAATAGGGATGAGAATAAACCAACGCAGTACAAATAATAAAAGATAAAATACAATAAAAATGAGGATAAATGAAAGGAGTAGAAAATAATAAAATATACAATAAAATAAAAACGAGGACCCGTGCAATAAAATGAGAATGAGAAGCGGAGAATAGCAGCGCTTGGAGATTGATCAATAAGAGCTTTGGCTGACACACGTAGGTATAGGCCTGGGCGGCTGGGCTGCTGGGCGCGACGAGGCTTCGCAGCAATCACTTGATTCAGCAGCTAATGAGGGCGAATGGATCTCTCTCGGCTATCGTTCGTATGCGGTCACGTGATTTAATCTACCTCGTCCGGTCCACTCCCGGGTAAACACCGTCCTCGTCCCGCCGCCACCGCCGGCCGCCGCCGGTCAGTAGCATCTCGGGCGGCGGACTACTCGGAACACATCGGTTTGTTGGCCGCGCAGCCAGCAGCTCGTAAGCTTAAAAATTGGTAGCGCCGTTCCCGGTAGAGTTGGTAGAGTCGACAGAGCCTCTGCTGACGGGACTCGACGGAGTCTTAAGGCAAATATCTAGGGCACCGTGGGCGACGTTGAGCGGACTCTATTCCTTTTTTTTCGAAAAAATAGAGTTTTCGAGTAACTACGTATTTTTAATCATTTAATTTTATCTTCGTTTGCTGTTTCAAAAGTTGCCCACCATTTTCGCTCTAGGCCCGAAAAACGTCGTTTCCGGGCGCGGAAATTTTCCCGCAAAAATTTCAAAATAAATCGTCGACGTACTTTTAGAGAAATTCAAATCTTTGGCAGAAGTGGTGACGAATTTTCGAAAAAGAAAAAAAAACTAAGAAAAATATTCAGAGGGCTCTTTCGCATCGCCCAACGTCGTTCCAAAACGAAGAAATAAAGTACGAGGGTCACGATCCCCTGTCGATAAACCGTCGAATGGCCCCTGCGTGTAGGCAACACCGAACGCGGACCGTCGCTCGCGCGCGTCGAGTAATAATATCAACGTGGCGTTCGCGAGCGCGCAAAACGCAGTATCCAGAAATGAACATCCGCCCCGCTCTCCGGAGTCGTTGGATAATGGTCCCTTGCATCCACAGCGAAGTTAATGAAGTCAACCAGCGAACATACGGATCTGGCCGAGCGGGTAGATCGAGCGAAGAAGAACTGCGCGCGGGGCGGTGCGAGGGGCGAACCAGCGAGCGAGCGAGCGCTCTTTCGACTTGTTTATACTCGGCTCCGGCGCGCTGGAGGGGGAAGCAGAGGAGGAAGGTCAACGACCAAGAGCTCCACTCGCGGCGATACTGATATGAGGCAGGATCGGCGTCGTTATTGCCCGGCAGACCGAGGTCCACGTTGCGTCCCATTGGGAATCGCCGTAGTACCAACCAGCAGCGTCGTCGCATCTCCGGTTATAAGTACCGCGAGAGGGAATATATCGAACTGACTTTCCACCACCGGGATCGAAGCTGCGGACCGCGAAAAGCGTCCTCCTCTCGCCACGGCCTTGCCAAGTTCGTCCGGTGTGCGCGCGAGCCTCAACTCGCGACCACCGCGCTCGCGCGTTGTTGAGACTCGAGGGGCTTGTTGACGAGCTTGCAACGGTCGGAAATGGAGATGCGACGTGAAATCGTGATCGGTCATTTTACGGTCATTTGACCGTCACGTGACCGTCAATTGACCACTGGTGAAATGACCGTAACCGTGATTTTATTTAAATTCGTGCGAGAACCGAGAAGTGAAAGTATTTAAATTAAACTGAAAGTCTAACCGGTCATTTGACGGTCACGTGACCGTCAATTGACCACTGGTAAAATGACCGTAACCGTGATTTTATTTAAATTCGTGCGAGCACAGAGAAGTGAGAGTATTTAAGTTACTACATGAGAACTTCGTGGATAATGTTGCCATTTGGAGTCATTTTTTAGTCATTTGATTGATTGATTGATTGATTGATATTTATTAGCTTTCTCAGCTATTGGGTATTACATTGTGTTACATAATTCTCTTACACCTTATTACATTACATATTCTTCTTACACCTACATGGCACTTACTTCACTACTGCTACAATATACTGTTTTAACATTTTTTTTTAAATTATTCAAGTCGTTCACAATTCTTCACCTCCGCTGGTAGTTCATTGTACATTTTCACTCCTTCGTAAAACAGATTTTCTTGACGGTCATTTTTTCAGCCAACCGACGGTTGGTCCAAACCACCGTCACTTATTGCATCTCTGATCGCAAAACGTTCCTTTCTCATAGCCATATACCACGTCAACGCGAATACCCTGTTTTATCGACGCAACACTGACATTCGTGTGACGATAGTCTCGATTTAGTCTCGGAATTGAGAAGATTTTCATTCTCGATGGTTTGAGAATCACTGAAAGCTAGAAGGCAACAGCAGCAGCAGCAGCAGCAGAAGCAGTGAGGAACGTGGGGTCTACGCCAAGCTGTTTACTACGAAGGAGGCGAGGCGTGTCGTTGAACCTGCGGCTGGTGCTGCTGCTGCTGCGCTGCCGAGTCGAGAGCCAAGAAGGCCAGGCCGCAGCGTAGCAGCAGCAGCAGAAAGCAGAAAGCACGGAGCACAGAGAGCACACAGGCGGGCCAGGCGTCAGGCGTGCTGCTCTCAGCCTGCTGCTCGCGTTCGTTCCCTCTTTCCTTTGCCCTCGCCCGGTCTCTCGTTTCTCATCTCTATCACACTCTTTCCCTCAATCTTTCCCTCCGACTCTTCCCTTCCTCGCCGCTTCTTTTTCTTCAAGTTCGCCACTTTTGCGTTCTTCTTTTTCCTCGTCGTCGTCGTCGTCGTCGTCGTCGTCGTATCTCTCTCTCTCCTCTTTGCTCCAAGAGCGCGCGCCACGCCCGTGCGCGGGCTACTTGAACGCTGGCAAGATGACTTTGCCGGTTGCGTCTTTACTTTCTTCGACGATTTCGACGATTTTTCGCACTTGTCACAATTGCTGTTGTCGTTTTTTTTTCGACACCTAAAAAAATCCCGATATCAAAGATGATGTCCGAAGAGTGAAGTCAAACCCGTGTAAAAAATTATTTTACTCACAAAAAGTCGTCGCGATATAATTACGATTTTGGAAAATTCCCGAATATTTTTGGCATAATTCCTGCTGAGGTCGAAGTAGATGATTCTTTTTTTATGTATACTCTGATGTCTATGACTCCGGCATACCGATATAGCTACCTTGAAAACACTCAAGGATAAGCTTTAATTTTTTAAATATTTGTATAGCTAGTGTTTAAAAATACTTAGCATAAGCTTTACATTTTTTTTTGTTTAGTACGAGTATCTGCAGCGGCTTAAAAGAAGTTTAGCAGCGAGTAGGTGTAGGTTATGTCCCTCTCGGGCTCACGTATGATAGCGGCAACGGCTGGCAAGTATCCAGGCCGCTCTCGTGCATCGCCCGTGCGATATCGTTCCCATAACTTTCGAGTGCGTCGCGCGCGGGTTTTTATCACTCCCGCCACAAGACTTGGTGGGTTCGGGCGGGCCTCGTTTCTCAATCTTGTCTCTTCGACGATCATTTTTCTGTTTGCTCTTGTATTTAACTGCGCACGAGAGAAAGAGACAGAGGAAGGTATATATAATTATTATGCGTTGCTGCGGATGCCCTAGAAGAAAGCCTGCAGCGTTACATCCTGGTCAGGCCCGGCTGAGGCCCTGGCAGGGCCGCTTGTAACGCCATGGATTCTCTACCAGCATTGCGTAGCGCGTAGGAAGGATTTACACTCAACTACACAGGTTGTTCCGTTTTCAAAAATACTCGTAAACAACTATTGAATTATCATATATTTTTCAAGGTCACGCGTCGTTATCTCGAACCTTTCGCATTTTCCCTCATCAGAATTTCAGTCGAAGTGATGACGAATATAAAAAAACAAATCAATATCTCTAAAAACATCTCGTACCCCCAGTTCAATTTTTCCCCGCACCTAGCGCAACTACAGCGCGTTTGCATTCACGTGTTGCACGATGCGAACGTCGAATCGAGCGCACGATACGGGAGAATTACGGCTGTGAGAAATTGATCCCGGTTAATAACAGGCATTCGAGTTGCATCAGCGGGACCCGCGAGATATTATTAGAAGTTGGAGAGGGGGTGGGGGGTTTCGGCGTATCTGCAATGGCACAGCCATTTTCTTTTTTGCAAGACAAAGTGCGCAGGGGGCGGGGGAGGGGGGGGGTGTAGGGGGCTCCGGTCGCAGTGTTGGAATAAACGAGTGGATCGCGTGTCGTATCTCTCGATTCCGCGAAATAACGTGGCGAAGGAGCAAAAGCGAATTGCGATGCGATGGAGCAGCGCGCGCGGGGTGACTGGACGCTGGGTGGACCGAAATTCCGGCGCAACGCGCGGAGTGGCCGCTCGGTTTTGGCCCGGGTTCATCGGTGCTGCGGCGCCGCGGCGGCCTCGGCCCCCTCCGTGCTTTGACCGTTACCGTAATAAAAGGCAATCATCGACGATTACGCGGCGGGCCCGACGCGCCGGGGCTTTCGGACGTACGTCAATCCTGTCACCCTCGGCCGCGCTCGGCTCGCGGACCGGGACGAGCGATGCGCGAAAACGAGGCGAGCGAGCGCGACGTCAATTTTCGTGCCGCACGGCTTCGCTTTTACCGCGAACCGATATTAAATGTTTGCAGCCAATTCCCCCGTAATAGCTATACGCGATCTTGTTTCCAAATTATTCCCCGTTCCCCTCTTCACTTTTATATCACTCCACGCATCCCCCCCCCCCCCCCCCCCGTTCTCTCGACCGATCCGCGTCGCTTCTTTTTCCTTCGATACCACACGGATTCCCTCGTATCCGCGATGTTTTTACGCGCCCTCGCCGATATACAATTCCGGGAGCGAGTATAACGAGACCGAATTTTCGAGCCTTTGCGAGCGCTTTATTGCTTTTTTGCTGCCTGTAGTGGCGGGCGGAAAAAAAACGCCGAGCACTACAGCAAAAGTACAGAGTAATGATTTTTTTGTTACACGTCATTCAATTTTTTTTATCGTTTCGCAAATTTAGGAAATAAATACAGATGAAATGTGAAACGGTTGCGAGTCACAGCGAAGCGCACGAATCTTTTTTTCTTTTTTTTCACAGAATTTTAAAGCCGGAAATTGCCTCGCGTTTTTCGGATTTTTTTTTTTTTTTTTTCGATTTCGTAAAGTTTGAAAACTGTATCCGATGGGAAATTTCGCGCTGTTGACGAAAATCACCGTTGCCTGTCCAAAAAATCGAAAATTCGTGGAGAGAAACGCAAAAAATGATTTTTAATCTCTGGAAACAAAAGATGGCAAAAGAATCCATCCAAAAACTGAGCATCGCCGTCAGCGACACGAATTAAATACCCATAGCGACTGTGAAGCGTCAGCTGGCAAAAACGAAGCCTTTCTTCGCGATTTTAATCCAGAGAGACGACGCGGCCACTGCGACGTATGCGCCGAACGACATAATTAACCGCGTAAACGCGAAACGTTCGAACCCGGAGTCTCCGCTGCGCATCATCAGCAGCAGTTGGGCGCCTATCTGGCCGGGGGGGTGCATTTCGAGGCAACAGGGAATGACAAAGCTCGTGCCTACATTCTTGTATTTACACGACCGGTTATCTCGAACATTCGGGTCCATCGAGCGAGAGAAGCAGCAGCCGCCTCTGTGCATCGAGCTCATCCATCGCGGTGCTTCAATCTCTGCTTCGCGAACAAGGAGCGAGAACGTTTGCTCTGCTGAACACACGTTGCCTCCGCTCCTGCCGCCTCTGTCCACAAGCGTCAACACAGAATCCCCGGCAGACACGGCGGACGGCAGGAAACAACGGAGACACACCGCGAAAGCTTACTTCGTGAATTCAACCGGTCCGACGTGTGCTGCTCCGCGCGTTGTGTGTGCGGCGCAATTCCGGAATTGCGGCGAGAATTGCGGAATTGCGCGCGGCGCAACTGCGAGAGCGGAGACGACGCGCGCACGCTGCAACCGTAATTAATTATTGATAACGCGTTATGAGTCGGCGTGGGAACAGCGCGGTGCCCGCAGTCGCCCCGGGATCTCCGGCTCTGCGGACACAATCGTCTTGTCACATACGAATAATTCATAGAGTGTCCCGCGCGTCCTCCGCCTTTCTCTCTCTGTCTATATCTATCTCTCTCTCGGGACTAGCTGCAGTGACGCCGGAGAGAGAGAGACGATTCTCCCCTTCCCGAGTCTCTCACTTCGTCGCCGGCAGCGTCTACGTTGGTTCAGGGTTGTAAAAGACAAAATAATCACGAATGATCGTAATAGTTGTAATAATCGTAATCATTATTGAGAGTTCAAAGTGTCTCACTTAATTTTCTATTTTGACGACTCGTTATTTGATACATGATTCTTTTTATAACGATGAAAAGAGCTTCGGAACAATTCTGAGATTACATCTTGTAGAACGGCCATCTTGTTATTTTTTTTTTTTTACAAACGTCCATTTTTACCACAGCGTATTTGTTTTACCCCTTGAGATTATTATGTACGATATTATTAACAGCAATATTATCATGTGACACTATTGATTGCATATTACATCATAGTAATATCCAGACGTTTTACAACATATAAACTTGTAGCTCCAAAGTACGACCATCGACGCATAGATACGCCTAATCTAAGTGCCCGTGAATTTTAACTTGGCGGCGAATAAAATGACAAGAATGACGATACGACTTGGACGCTGCGCTCCGTCTGACGTTATACGCGCGTTCCCCGTCATAACGCGCGCAGCACTTCCGCACGATACCGACCGCTGTGGCCGCGATCATATTCCGCCTATCGCAGTCAAGAAAATATGCTTAATACGCCTGTCGACGTCCACACGAAGCGGATATATACAGTCGCGATATACCTGCCCGTAGGCCAGCCGCGACGCGCGCGTCGATAAGGACGACGCGCGCGTCCTCGTGTGTGGCCCGCAATCCCGTTCGCGCGTTTCTTCGATTCAGCTCAGAGACTTCGCGTACGGGAGACTAGTCGGATTATCGCTCAGAGTTAAAATTCATCGCGGTTGCTACGCGCGGTTATTCGTAATAACCTTTCGTATCGCGTCCATCGTCGTCATCGACCCGAGCGTTTTATCATTTAATTCGACTGTCACGGGAAATCATTGCGGATCGTAAAGTACCGACGCTATTTCCGGAGACGTCGAAATTACCCGACACACTTGTTTGTTGTTTTTTTTTCAGGCTTCCCGTTTCTCGATGTCGTCGTCCTCATCGTCCTCATCGTCCTCGCCGTCCTCATCGTCCTCGCCATCCTCATCGTCCTCATCGTCCTCATTGTCCTCATTGTCCTCATCGTCCTCGCCGTCCTCGTCCACGTCGGCAGCTGCAGCGACCCCGGGAGGAATCGGCGAGAGAATTCGTCTTTGGCGTACGATATCGGGTTTATGAGTCTCTCGCTCTCGCAGAATGCCTCGCGCGTCGCGTTCTTATGGCGCGCGGCTACGCTGTCAGTGCGCGCGAGAACACCATAGTTGTGCGCGCGCGAGCGTCCCGGACTCGCTGGGCTGCTCTTGCCTTGCCTGGCCGCGAGTTCCGCCGTAAATGTCAATTAACGGAATGTAAAATATAACCGTGCGATAGTGATTGATTTCGCACCAATACGTCGGTACTTACCGCCGCGTACATAGTTAGGCACCTATATAGTTTATAGCGCGCGCGGTGCGTGCGACCGCGCGAGCACCACCGGCGTAAAATCGGCCTCGCGCAACTTCTTGGGCCCCGCGCCTCGCAGCAGCATCCGCGCGCAGCGGCCGACGTTACCCCGAGACGGACAACACACCTGTCTGCGCGATTTACCCGCTATTTTTCCTCAATGTCCGTGCGAGCGCCGCTTGCTTTTATCGCCTCGTAATACCTTTATCGTCGCTATAGCATCCGCCGATCGTGTAGTTAGCGGGTATCGACACGCGATAAACCACCCAAAGACGTATTGAAGACTTTCATCAAGATAGGGGTCTACCCCAAGCCCTAGCGGAAAGTCTGCGGCGTCAGATCCGGCCCAGGTCGGGCCCTAGCAGGGCCAACGTGGCCCTGATCAGGCCCTGACCAGGGATAGGAAAAATATGATTTGATGTCGCGAAGAAAAGACTTTTTTGTTGTTTATTTTTAGGAATAATCGTGACAGGATCGTCGTGCATGAACGCAACGACGTGCGTGAATACCGCGTAGAGAAATAATAAGAGACGATGCGAAGAACAGGTGGAAGTCGCCGCGACACTGAGCTTCACACAATCGATACTAATCGATGATATCTTACGAGTGAGAGTGAGCCAAAGCTGCAGTCGTAACAGCAGCCGCAGCAGCAGCAGCAGCAGCTGGCTAGCTGCGGGTAATCGTAAATGCCAGTCGGAGGCGTTGTAAAATCGCAGATTTATTTATTTCGTGCCACTCCTCTTTACGCCTCATTCGCGTGAATTTTATCACTCTCGCGCGACGCGTTGCCTTTCGCTGTGTGCTCATACGCGCGCACGAGGAACGCAAAATTCGTCGTGAGAATCAACGTTTTTTTTTCCCCTCCCGCTAAACGATTTTAGGCAGGTAGGTTTCGTGACGATTCGTCGTCACGAAATCGTACTGTGCAACGGATTTCGACGAGGGAGTATAAGCAGCTCGTCTTGCGTTCTCCGAGCGGAAAGGCAAAGCCGAAGAGCGAGCGGCGCACGGCATAGCAAAATTCTCTCTCTCTCTCATCGTTTCTCTCGGTTATTCTTGGAGCGTAATCTCTTCGAGGGTTAAGCGCTCATCGAGTGAACGATAGAACCAGAGACGACGTCGGAGCGAAGGATGAGAAATATCGAGGATGCTTTCTCACTTCGTAACTACGAGTCGCTGACGCGAATCATTAATCCTCGGGGCGTACAACGCGGTCGTTGGTCCCACCGTGTCTATATAGGTATCGCCTGTACCTCCTACCTAAGCGGTACCCGTGGCAGCCAGGCGCGGTGCAGCTATTTTGCAACTCCTCGGTAATATATCTGAAGGCCCTTCAGCTCCAGCGGGTATAGTCACTATCAACAAAGCTGTGTCATTACAATTATCAGTCAAAGCCGCTTGCGCCTTCGAGACTCGATCCTCTGTACCTGGCCAAGGACACCACCCGCGTTGTCAAATATTTTACGCTGATTCGATATCCCTCGTGGAAAAAATGTGTCCCGGATGAAGACCAGCATGGAGTCCAGGATGAAGTTCATCATGAACTTCGAGTTTACGATGAAGTCCACGACGACGTCATGTATAGAGTCCAGGATGGAGTCTAGCATGGAGTTACAGTGTTTTGGGCTTATTTTTATTTTTAAGACCAGGTCGATGACATCACATTGACGCGCGACGACATGAGACCGCGATGAATTTTCATTCTCTTGGTGTTGCGAATACTTGGAACACCTCCGACTGTGAGACCCCGGGTGAGCATTCTATGAGGACGTACAAAAATCCTGACAGCTTAAACGCAATAATTTAATAGAGAAAACACACATCGGTAATCACTTAACGACTTACGCGCGCACGTCGAGCGTATGCACGTTCTGACCTTTACGACACGCGGACGGGAATTGCAGAACTGTCCTTCACCTTCTGTTTTCTCTCCCGCTTCGTATCGCGCAACCTTTTCGCATTCCTCACGCGAGTCGCGCGCGCGGGATGGCCCGCGAGGTGTGAAAGGTGCCAATTTAAGGTGTATACAATTTCTCGCGAGCGCCGCGCGCCGTACTCATCAAGCCGCGAATGCCCCGGGGCCGCTTTATACGTATCGCGTCGTGCGCGGCGCACATCGCCGTCCTATCGCATCGTACATGTCCCACTCGAGATTGTATATATAGAGGCGCGGTGTATGATCGGTAATACCGCTATTCAAAGCGGTAAATAACTATCGGCGGCTGAACGACTCGCGGCGCTGAAACGGGGTATGATGCACGTGAAATGGCATAGAATGCCGAAGAAATCGGGATACACGCCGAGAAATCGAGGGAGAATCCGTAACATGTGCGTGCTCGCCCTCTCTTTCATTGCCTGGGAAGGATCATTTCAGTTGCAGTTTGCAATTCACCGCTCGATCGGAAATGCATTCACGGTGAATTAGGTGCGCGCTTGCTTGCTTGCTTGCTTGCTTGCTGCCTCAGCCCCCAGGCCCATATGTGCAGCGGAGGTCTCTACTCTATGCTGCATACCGGTCAAGGAATGCCCCATAAGCTCATCTCTCGCAACTTGACTAGGCGCAACCTGCTACTCTGAAGTTGACGCCGAGTCTCGTGGCGGATCTTTTGACTGAAATAGGGACAGCAGTTGGGGATGAAGTTGGGGATCTCTTGAGCGATGCTACCTTACTTTTTCGGACTAGATGGTACAAGAAAATCTTTTATGGGCTAGATGGTTTAAAAATTTGTGGATAATTAAAAATGTGTAGAAGAAAAATTACTGCTTTCTAGAGTTGTCAATCATATAAAAAATTGCGGACGCAATCGGAAGGGTCAAGGGTCAGAATCCGATCAAAAATAGAATGACCTCATAGGTATCTATTGACGCACGAGTTTGCCAAATAAATATGGAATTTTTGTTAGCATCTAGGGTTTCATTTTTTACTTTAAGCGACCTATGGACAGACGGGTGGTGCAGCTGCGGCAGCGAGCAGCGGCCGATAGTGCATCACAACGTGTTTCGCAATTGTGTGCGTTGAATCGAGGGCGAGAAAGTGTAATTTGGAGAGGGAACGACGGCGCTTAAAGTCGGTAAGTGAAGAGCGGGGGCGGGTCGAGGGGGAGGAAGACGGAGAAGGAGGAGAGAAGGAGGAGGCGAGAGAGCACTTGGTTCGTCCAGAGGGCGAGGGAGCATCCAGCCGAGACGTCCAGCAACGCGGATAATTAGGCGTGACACCGCGCCGAGGTGAAATGGCTCGTGTCGAAGTGCGCCAAATAGTCGCGCTCTCGCTCTCCCCGTCGTCATAATAAGGCCCCCGAGGTGCCTCGTAATTTCCCCTCAATTAGTGTCCGCTGACGAGTTACGGGTTTTCGCAAGTTTCCAGGCATCTCGGTGTAATAATCATCGAGAAGTCTTCCTTTTTGGCGACTCGCAACTCCCACGTCCTTGACGGCGGCGCGTTGGGAGCATTGAATGCGCGACAGGAGTGTGAATCCTCGGCTCGTTGCTGCGACCGGGTAGCCTCCATTTCCGTTGCTCAATTAGACAAACGATTTATTAAAACAACTCGCGACGATTTTGAGCTCAACGTAAAAATGTTTCTCAGGATCGAATTTATAGTCCCAAGTTTGAACTCAAGTTTCAACTTAATTTCGAACTTACGTTGGAACTTCAGCGTAGACTTAACAAAAAAATACGTTATCGAATGATAATCTCAGTATTGCGTCTGTAAAAGTTAGACCGTCCGGTGTTGTCTCCAAATATCAAGCTTGACACTTGGTTTGTCGGTCAACAATGACAACGCCCGATCGCTTCCGAATCTAAATGCCATGCTTTGCGTTTCAACTAGGGAATTCTAAATATTTCCGTTTGCGGAGAAATCTCGGCGCGGTCAAGAGAAACGAAAGAGGATCGGAACAGACGAGAACGAGACTCGGGGAGGAGTTAGGGTAGCAGCTAGGATGGGATACCGTGGATGTTGCAGCTGCGGGGAGTACGTTGAGCGTCAAGTGCTAATTGGGTCCTGCTCTTCCTCGCTCGTTTCCATTCTCCGTCGTTCTGTTCCCCTGACGTTGGAGAGCTCCTCGGGATTTCGCACGAGAGAAAAGCCGAGCGGTATCCCATGATCCGCCTATGCCCGCAGTGAAAAAGGAACGAAGAGCGTCGCCGCGGGCGCATCGCGTGGCCGGGCATCGTCAAGGAAATGACGTGACACTGGGCCGGCCGCGCGCACGACGTTCTCGAACCTCGACGAGCTGTTCCTGCTCGTGCGGATAACATGACACACGAAGGAGATTCCTCGGTCTGCCCGAAGGATGTGCCCCTTAGGGGCTATTAGTAAACCTCATTAACTAGCGCCTACCCGGCCAACTAATTCGAAATGCTTGGCCGAGATAACCATAGTCGTCATGGTGCAGCTGACATTATCTCGCGGTGCCTTCGTATCACCGCCTTTCCCAATTAGTCAGAGCAAACCAATTGACGTACGGATAAGTGAATAACCTGCTTTTTCGTCCTCTCTTCCACCGTTGACTCTCGCGATACCCGGATAAACCACTTGATATACCGTAGCTCTGGTGTTTTTGCATCGAGTGTCCTGTAAATTGGCTGACGAAAGGTCGTGTGATGGGTCGACATATGTCAAGGAGCAATTTTTGTCGTGCTGATTCTAGAATTCTGGAATTCCAGAACGACGGAGGAATGACAACCGTAGTTCAGTACGATAACAACAACCTGTTTAATACCTATTTTAATAGACGAAAAATGTGTTTCTCATAAGAATATCATGATTACGACGTGTGAGGAATAAATAAGGCGTAATGAAAAAAGAAGGCGAAAATTTGTTATGCATTCACAGCCTGATCTGTCATCTGCGAGCAAGATGACGCGATTCGTGCGTACGCCGCGTGCGAAAATATTCAACACTGATCGCTCTTTCGGCGCATAGTTAAGAGATACGAGAAATGTATACGAGGGACAGGAAGCCCATGGCGTGGTATGCCCTCATGACGGCGGGACGCGTTGTTGCACCCGCGGTGTCATCGAGCTTGTCCATCAGTCCGCGCCTCGCCCGTCGCTGCATCCGTTCGCTCCTCGCATGCTCCTTCGCTTGCTTATTTTTTCTTTTTTCTTATTACTCACTTCTTATTTATTTTTTTCTTTCTTATCTCTTATTTCTTTTCCCTTTATCTTTTTTATCATTTCTTTTTACATTCTTATTATTTCTAATTCATGTTTCGGTTTTTCTCATCTCTTTTTTCATTTATTTACATCCCATCGACATCGGCTCGTGGACTCTTTGTCTGTTTCTTCTGTCTCATTCTCTGTTCTCTTTTCTTTTTCTTATTTTTTTATCAGTTTCCTTTTTTCTTTTATTCACATCCCTCGACATCGGCTCGAGGGCTCCGTCGTGCCGCAGCCTCTCTGGCGCCACGGCGAGATTTCCTCCGCTCCCTCCCTTAGCCGTCCCACACGGCTGCAGGCATCTCGACAACGACGATGTCGACGGGTGCAATGTACACGCATTAGTCGCATAATTGCCGCGCACTCGGAGCAGCACGGAGCCGCGCGGCCGCAGCGCCAGCCGAGGCCATAGGCATTGTCCGCGAGTTACTTATTGCTCCTCTGTATCGCGGCCCTCGAGGCATCGGCGCGCGCTGCTGCAAATACGCACTTCTTGCGCCTTACCTACGCCACTTGGGGCTGCGTCGCGCCTGCAGCCCTATTCGAAATAGCGTTACTCGTGAAGAATTCGTTAATTAAGGTGACCCGGGGGCTTTGGAATTTCAGACATTCGCTCGCCGCCGCTGCTGCTCCGATTGTTCCGAGTCGCTCGGCCTGGCGGAATATTCGAAAATAGAGCGTTTTACGGTATTAATAAATCGGACAGACAGGTAGGAGGTACCTGTACTCCATGTTAAGGGCGAATAATCGTATTGGGGCTACAGCGGGAAATGTTTGACGCTGCGAGATCGAGACACGAGCATTTTTTTCTCGTTCAATTCGCATCAATGCCAATGACGTTAATGGACATTAGACTAATAAGGATATCTCGCGTTACCCAAGAAACCGCTTTACCCGACCCAACTCGCTCATCGGGGCAGGGCGCATGCGTCGAAGAGCAGCTCGCACTCGGGGCGTATATTTTCGGCCCCGGCTATTTATAAAGTCGCGAAGCGATTTCGAGAGAGCGAGACACGGATAATACGAAGCCGCGGGACGTGTATTCCGCGGTCGCGAAGCGGCGCGTAACGAGTTGGACCGTACGAGAGCTGAGACTACACAACCCAAACCAATTCCAATCGGGGAGGGAGGGATATTCGCTTTGTTATGCAGGAAAAATAATTCTGCAAATATTTAAAAAAAAAAGAACTCCCGACCGAAAAGAAGTCGATATATGTCCGGGGTTGTCCTTTGAAATTTGGCCGTCGTGAAATGAAATAATTAAATTATGAAATGTCAAAAGCCGGAGCAGCTGAGTTTGAATTGCCTTTGCGACAAAACTACCTTAACCGTATTTATTAATTCGGAGGTTTTCCAACTTTAGCCTCTCGTCTCGTCATATTGGGCTGGGCATCGCGGCTTCTCACAGAGGTGAAGTCCTCGCAAGTAGTGCGTACAGTCGAAGCCCGGAGCCAGAATTAGTTTTGCGACGTTGCCAGGCATCGTGCGACGGCAAATTTTATGCACATGCCCTGCGAAAATCTATAGCCTTTGCGCGTATATTTCGTGACTTACCGAGTTGCATCGCGGATTACCGACTGACATTATCGAGCACGAAAGACTGTAACGTCGAAACAAATCCTATTTTCTCCTTTCTCTTTCTTTGCTCGAAAAAAAAACTCGCTCGATCCATCGCGACGTTTGATTGATTCGCCGTTGATTATAGTTGCCGGTGCAACTGCGAGTTACAGATATTATTATTATTATTATGCTAATTACCTCGTCGACGTTGACTAATGGGTTGCACCGTGAGGCGTGGCACACGTGACCCATGTTGGTATCTTCGGAAGTTAGCGCGGTTTAGTTGATGATGTTGCTGCTACGCTGCTGCTGCTGCTGCCGGAGATGGATAGTTGGCTGGACCTTTTCGGTCGTCCACCTTGGTCGCATTGCGATCCGACGACCAAGACGGCCTGTATTTCGATACCAGAGTTGTAAACCCCTCGAATCTTTTAGAGATTAAGTTGACGGTGCAATTGCTTTTGTAATTATTACAAAAAGTCCCTCGAAGAAGTCAGACGAAATCACCGACTAGTCGTTCCACGCATCGCCAAAAATTCTTTCGAGTCTTCGCGTGTCTCGAGAATTCGACGAAATGAGATATAGAAAATAAGTATCGATAGGTCGATAGACATTTTCGACGCGCCAGCGCCGAATCTCGCGGAAGAGCCGCTTCGAGGGTGCAGCGAGATGCAGCGGGATGAGCCGGCGAGTGAGTCGTTTGAGCCGAACTCTTGTTCTTCAGCTCATCGAGAACGAGGCTAACACACGAGGGACGAGGACGAAACGAGGCAAACCGCGACGGAGGCCCGGCGGCCGGGCGGTCTTGTTGGTCACGGTGATGGTGCGCGCGGCTTGTTTAAGGCCCCCGTAGGCCGCAAAAATGATTCTTCCGTGCAACCGCAGCGTCCAGCTTCCTCGCATTAATTCCCGCTATCTCCGCACCGCCGCTGCGCTTTTGCTTCTTGCCGTATGAATTCCCGCAGTATTTACGATTACGTCGCGAGGCTCGAATGATGCCTGGATCGAAGCACCGTATGGGCGCCATGGGTACCCCTATGGCCGGTTAAGCGCGGTTGAGCGACCGAACGATCGGCGGCAACGAGATCGGATCGTCGCGGCACCAAGATGAGCGAGAGAAAACGGGAAGATAAGAAGAGGCTGCGCGCCATATGTCGCGTGTATTCGCGGATACGAGTCGGGAGAGACCGTCGAGCGAAAAGATCGGTAGTCAATCCACATGGGGAATCGAGGGATATCTCGGCCTCCAGCTCGCGCGGCCTCTGAGACCGAATTCTTGGATGGGATCGGAAGGTGGGTATAACGAAACCGCGAGATCGAATTCCACGAGTCTCGCTCGCTCGTCTCCTCGCCGATGCTCATGCTGAAGCTCGCGCTTGGGACGCGCAAATATCGACCGCAAATACGCTATCCTCGATTTTTTGCGCGATCCCCGCGCTGCTCTCTCTCTCTCGAGGGGTTCGCAACGGATCTTGGGTGAACGATCTGGGTTACACGACGTGACTGTTTTGCTTTTGCCGAGGAGAGCGCGCGAGGGCCGATCCGACGTCGTTGGCCCTACGAAGACGCCGGGAACCGCGAGAGGCCGATTCGCCTTGAGCGCAACCGACACGTGGTGCTGGACGCACGGGACATTCGGGCTCAAGTTGCGACGGTGGCGCAAACGGTGAAGCCTTTTTTAACCTGCAAACCCCGACAATACGTTTTTTTCTTTTCTTCACTTTACCTGTTTTTACATTCGCGACTCGCGAAAATACGGCCAGAAAAAGTTTGTGTGCGACACGTGATTTTTGCGAATTTTTTCCGACTTTTCCTGATTTCTACAGACGTTGATGAAAATGGAAAAAAAATCAAAAAATGTCCAGCCACTGCCCATCGTAAGGCTACGATTTTTACATTTTTTCCGTCTTTGTGAAAAGGTTTTTCAGAATTATTTTTACATTTTTGAGATGTTCGGAAATTTGTTTGAAAAAATTATGGAATTTAAAATGTGTAAAAAAAACTTCTTTTCATTACGTTAACAGTAAACAAAAATTGGGGAAGCGATAGGTAGGGTCAAGGGTCAGACCCAGGTCGGCCCAATGTGCACTCGGAATATAATAATTCGAAAAAGAAATATCTTTTGCGGAAAAATTTGACGACACTATTTGAGCTGGAATGTCCCGTGAAGCCATATTTCGTACGTTGTTTGTACGCTGGACGCAGTGCTCGTGGTAATTGACTTTTAATCGGCTCGAAGGAGGTTCGCGCGGGCAGAACCCGAGGATGCGGTACCTGTGGGTATGAATAAGGTACAGGCGGACGAAGCGATAGGCCAAGCACGGATGATCCCGTGCAAACGTCCAGGGAAGAGATCCCGGGGGCCTCGGCGCTCGGGCGAGAATGAAGCAATAAAGCTGGTTGGGTCCGGAGGATCATGAACGATCGATCCATCGATCGATCGATCTACAACGACCCAAAGGATTGGACGAGTCTGAAAGTGGACTCTCGCCCCTCATTGGCTCATTGGAGCCTTCCGTACCAGTCGACTTCCCGGCCACACAAGTACAGTAGTGACTCTCGTAACTCCATCACCGATTCACGATCTGGTCAGGTTTGCGGATGACCAACGTCCGTTCAAGCGGATCAGTGGCGTAAACGGGAAACGAAACAACTGCTACCGCATGCAAACTTTTTCGTCGTGTCACGCATTTATGGGAATTTACACTGTATCAATTACAAAACAATGAAGCCCCCGCCTCTTCATATCGACTTTGCTGCATCGAAAGAGCCCACTTCAAATTTAATGGCTTTTTAACGGTTTCACGTTGCGCCCGAACACGAGCTGATCTCCCCTGCCGATTTTCTCGTCCGCTTCGCTGCTTCACGTCAATAATTCCTCGACCGATCAAGATTGGTCGAATAAAAGTGCACTTTGTTTTTGATGAAAAATTAATAAAAGCACAGGGATCATCGAACGGTCCGAAGTTGTTTCGCGTGGAAGCGCGGAGAGAGGATCGGGCAATGTAGGAAAAATGTGATTACGAGGGTGATTTGGAACGCGCTGGTCATACCCTGAGGTTGCCATGGGCACGAAACCTGTTTATAGATGGAAGATCGAACGAACGAACGAACTCCAACAGCAGCAGCGGCGGCGGCAAGAATCTTCATCGATCATCCATTGAAATGTAACTCTTGGCATTTCGTAATTAACGACTCCGCTCCGCGTCCATCGGCTTTGGGTTGTGTGTTGTGTATAGCGTTCGTTTTCTCTTAATGTCTCCACGGAAGGCAGGCGGAATATGGTTTAGCATAGCGTTGATTAAAATAAATACCATTAAAATGATATTTTTTAAGGTAAACCACAAAAAAAATTATTTGATTTAAATTTTTCTATTTAATTTATACAAAAAATGCAGTAAGTAGGAAATTGAGAAGTAAGGAAGTAGCCATTCGCATGCAACAGCGCATGGTGATTCAATGCGAACGGTAATTTAATTCTTTCACCATTTTGTTCTTAACCCAATTTGTTTTGCATTCGTTGAACTACCGATGTTCCGCGATTATGGCGGAATACTTTTTTAAACACAGTACCAAAGTACGAGACTTTCGGGGGTTTTCAGGGAGACGTCAGGAAGATTTTAGGGAGCGAGGCTGCGGTGCGACGAAGAGGGCCATTTGTCGAGATCTGCAGAAAGAGCGATCTTGATCGGCATTGTCGGAGGTATATGGAGTACACGAGAAAACCTCGAGAACCACTTCGCTTTCTTCGGCCCACGATGGATCCTTTTCTCAAGTATCAAGCGCGCGCGCGCGCCTCCTGCCAGTGGTAGGCATGGTGCAGCATGGCATGGGGGCCATCCGCCTCTCTTTCTTTCTTCTCGGTCTCTTTTATCCCGTTCTCTACCCTCGCGCCGCCACAAAGTACTCCGGCGCCGTCGCCGCACCGCCAAGGAGCATCGCGCTCGTGACCAATGTGGTCAGGCGGCTGCGCCCGTCGCGCGGCTCGAGGAATTTAATCGCTTGGCTCACCAAAAAGCCTCGCGAGGGTCGTAAACCCACCCTGTCCAAATATCGGTCAATCCTCAAGAGCCTCGGGGTCGCCGGGACAATCGCCGTTGGAGCTTAAGCCGACTCTCGAGAATCATCCGCACCACTCGACCTCGATTTCATTTGACTCGCTTTTTTTTCCACCAATTTTCCTCTCATCCAACATGAGAGTAAATAAGCCCGGTAATAGTAGGTGGGCTGCGGCAATGGAAGGCGATGGGAAGGTCAAGAGCTGTTTGTTCTCTTTTTTTTTGTTTTTTTGTAAAATTTGTACTTCCTTTTTGGCCAATTTTCATCTCAACAGTGAGTATGTTGCAGGAATAAAAGGGTACCAACGTGATATAGGTAGCCGAGTGTGTAATGAAGGAGACAAAACGACGACTCGTCGAAATGCTTACGGGCAAAACAAGAGAGCTAAAGACAAAAACGCGAGCGGGTAAGAAAACTCCCATGGCGGCCGCTAGTCGGCCGATGGGCTCCAATTAAAATAACTCGCAACATGTGCGCGTAACGGTGAAGAATTTCTTTCCCCGGCAGCGTCCAGCTTGACTTCTTTCTCGCCTTCTTTCGTTGAGTCGCCGGGACGTGTGTATCAACAGAATTCGGCCGTGCGGTCAGTTGGAAAACACCCGAATCTTAGATCAAACTCATTTGGAACAACGTCCACGAGTTTGCGGGGTCAAAGGTCACGGCGCATGAAAAGCAGGCAACGCACTTGTCGATCCTACACGTGACAAATGCCGGAATCGTAGATCAATATTGACGCTCTGAAGCTGCAATTACGAGCCGATGTCTATTTTTTCCTGTCTGATGGGTGAAAAGATTCCAAGCGAGGCCACATGTAGCACCCGAGTCGCAACCTATGACATCCTGGTGAGACAATAATTTACTATTGACACACGAAGGCCCCCCCTCTATGCTATATGCTGTTGCCTCGCAGAGTCACTAGAAATAACCTCTCCCCCTCTTCCTAGATCCCCCTCCAACAGTCAGAACTGTGCGTAATGGACGCGTAGTGCGATACGAGAGTCTTTGGCAAACAGGTATATCGGAAACGGTCGCCGTGGGCCTCTTTCCACGCCGTAGGGTCTCTTCGCCCCTTTTCCTTTGAAATCCCTGGTAGCGGTGGGTAATCGATTAATATCAATGGAATTAACGGTGTGAGCCGCCCATCGATACCGAACTCGATGGAAAAAGGCCCGGCGGCGACCCCCAGCCTACCTGCGCACGTAACTCCTACATTGGGTGTCTATGTATACTATAGGCTCGTAAGCCTTACACGTTGTTGCGACAGTTATACGTGCGGTTTGATCCTTTCTCCCACTGACAGTCATCGACAATAGCTTGTCATGGTACACCCGACACTTGTAACGAATCATCAGAATAGTATCTGTTCAAGGAGCATTGACTGTCGCTTTCGCGTCAGAAAACTTGCCCCAAACAAACCTAACGCCGCGTCTATGCAACACCGAGGGAAAAAGATTCCTTGATTGAAGACAATCCTTGAAATCTGACATGTTTCATTGAAATCAATGTTAAAAATTAAATTCACTCATTTCTTTGGAATCAATGAAATTCTGTTTCTCTGTGCATTTCGTATTACTTAGGTGTCGGTTCGATATTAATTTTTTTCTTGCTTTGGTTTTTCCAATTCCGTTTGAATGCCTCGATATTTGGACAATATTGTTTCACGTCGGAAACTCACAATAATATAGAGGGTCGTAAAAAAACTGGCTCGACTGACAGAGCGAAGGCTCGCGTCGAATCGCAATACATTTTAGACGATGAATGATTACGCAAATGATGACCTATAACCGTCGTCAATTATTATCTATCATTGCCGCGTGACAAGTATATTAACTGTCGTATATATATATCCCACGTAATACCACATCCGAAAAGAGTTGCACGACGGATACCCCACGGTGAGTTTATCCAGCTCCAGAGGCGAAAATCCATTAATATACATACAGCGTATAGAATTCAGCGCGGTATGGGAAAAACGCGAGGCCCAATGTTCCATATTCATGTTACATTAATAATCCACGATAATAGAAACAGATGGAAATCGAAAGCGTCTGGCTGTAACCCACTGTAATACCCACTGTGTTTCCGCCGGTGAGCGCATAAATTTACCTCTCCCTTATTCATTTTTCGTTTTACCACCAGCACGTTTTTCCGCGTTTTCATTTCACGCGACTCGCTTAATATTATATTTCGACCTCTTTTGTCTCGTCGTCCGTCGGTGCGGCCCATTTCGTTTGTCTCCCTTCTGTGCGGCGCACGGATAGAAAAATAGAAAAAAGGGCCCGAGACTCCTGCATCACCCTGTTATTTCTGTATCCAGTCGCGACGATGAGGCGCAACCCCTGTTGATGAAAAATCGCTCGAGTCGGGAGTCAAGAACCAAAACGAAAAATTATAACGAGCGGGAGCAACACATACCCGGCCACTCGTGATACCGGCCCATCGTGAATTGATAGTACGTACGGCACGAGAGCTTTTCCGTGAGTGCCATAAATCGTAAATAATATAATGTAAGTATTCATCGATCAGAGTCAGAGTTGAAAACGATAGGAACGAGCCCGAAGGGGGTGAGCGTGGCGCGTAAACGGTGCGCGCAACCTGCCCGCATTTATTCCTCTATTTTTCACTCCTCTGCGCCGCGCCGCCCGACCCTGCGCGCGTCATTGTCGAGATGCCCGTCGACAACAATGAAAACCCACTGAACACCGCTCATCAATATCCCGAGAGTTAGGGTTGCTAGTCACTTGGCGTATATTATAGTCGCAAACAAACGGGACGGAAAACGCGATCATCAGTCGCGTCGCACGTCGCGACCGGCGACGGCCAGGAGGAGACTCTTTTTTTTTTTTTTTTTTTTTTTTTCGAAAGCACAAACCGTTTTAACTTATAGAAAAATATTATACACAGATTCGATCCTCGCAATGAATCAATCAATTAAACATATTTCGTCAGATAATGGAACAAAATAAAAAATACAACCAACTTAATCAAAGCGCAATTAGGGAATTGAAGACCTCGATCCTTGAGGAGGATTTTGATAATGAAATCATTTTTTACCAGATTATTTATAACCAAATGTCTACATTACGACCATTGTCGGTAGGCAAAACACAGTTGCGAGGCACATTGGCGCACCGCTATCGTCACGAAGTCGGAACACCGATGCCCGTAAGGCCTCGCCTTAAGTACGCTCGCTCGATCGTCGTGCCAGTCTCGATCGAAGACACGCCCGATCGGCCGCGATAAATCGATCAGAGGTGCGCGTGCCGGCGGAGACGCTGCCTGACGCCGCTTGACGCCACCCCGCTGTTTGCTAACCGACAAACCAGCGGTCGACGGACGACCGCATATTTTATACACACAGGCGCGACCCATATTTTCAGCGTGTCGGCGATCCCGGCGCGATACGATTTCCCAAGTATTTTCCCCGCGGGCTCTCGAGCCGTCCAGCACCGATCGACGACGGGCGAGCGAGATCCATGTGCGCCGGCGTCGACGGACCCCACAAATAATACTTCCCGACCGCTAGCGGTTGACTTAACAGGACATAAGTTCGTTAATGCGTAATTAATTAAAGTCCAGAGGTAGACTAGACTATCCGCTGTCGTATCGTGCAGCTACAGCCGCCGCGAGGGTGCGACACCATGATCCGATTAACGAACAGAGGGCTCGCTAGTCGTATATCGCATTTCCTATCCGTCTTCCGTCGTATCCCTGTTATCGTGTCATTATGAATTGCGGTTGAGACATTACAGCCAGCAAAAGATTTATTAGCCTAACAAAAGTATTTGGTAGTTCAGCGATAGATTTGTGCTGTCGCTGTATCATGAAACAATTTGTTTCCCGAACTGAACCGTTCTCAGTGTGAGACAACAAAGGTCAATTTGTCTCGGCATGAATTTCTCGTCGAGTCAACGAAGGAAAACATGTGTTTTCATAACTTTGTCGGTTCTTACTTTGCAACATCGCAAAATATAAAGGTGTATAACACGAGATGCATGTGGAAGGTGCATCGCGATGAGAGACAAGAGCCGGCGACGACAGGTGGACACACAAGTTCGAATATGCATTACGTTTAACCTACTACGCTACGGATACCTGGAATCATCCTGAAGGCAACAACACACGTAATTGGTGCAACGATCTGAGCGTGTTTTTTTGTGCGTGCCCCGGTTTGTTCCCCTCTACCGGACACACACGGTCGTTTATCTTGACGCGATCGACACTTCTCACTCGTCCTGCGCTGCCACAGGTATACGTGGGACACAGAGAGAGCGCGCAGCACGTTCGAAACGATGATCCGACATCCGTGAAATCGGTCTCCCCGTACGCCGACTGTGTTCGAAATAAACCAGTCTTGTTCGGTGCGCGACAACGCGACAAGAGCATTTAACCATTCGTGCACGGGCAACGCGCTAGAAGAACGTCGATCAGCCCGCCGCCAATAAACCCATAGACGTGGGTTCGGTTACACGTCTAAGCACCGTAACGTCAAAATATCACCGTACAAAAACACGCGTCAAAATATCATACGCAATGACATCATCATCGGTAACTAATGAAGCAAAGAAAAGGATGAAAAGGCGAAGTATAGTCATGTAAGATGATTTTGATAATTAATTTCAATATGAAAATAGTTTTCGTCGTATGATAGCGAGAAAAGAAAAATTCAGAATGGTCGCGTGTGGCGGAATTGTCATCTCCAAAAGTGCGATCGGTTGTCTGAAATCTCTCTCATGATTATTCTCGATACAATGGCGATGGATATCGTCATAACAAATTTCACAAATCCCGCGCCCTTCCCGTGTCCTTTCATCTTTTTTTTTTTTTTTTGCTTTTACGCAATGTGTCTCGTCGAGGGATGAAGTGAAATGTACTTCTCTCCCTCGACAGATCCACACCCCTCAACACACATTCCTCTATACCTATATATGCAGACTGCTGTGGTATAATCGCACGGATGTCCCGCAGGAGAGCATTGAGATATCATATTGAAATGAAAGAAAAAGAGTGTCCTCTATTTCTCGTTTAATTTTCTTTTCGCTCTGTCGAGTTTCTTATAGAGAGAGGGAGAAAGATATCCATAGCGATTCGAATGAAGCAACCAGGACGAGGGGACGCGGTTTATAATACACAAAAGACAAACCCACCCTGCAACCGGACTGTCCTTTCATTTCTATTTTTTACATAATTGCTCGGAATCGACCAAACCGCTAAATATTCCCGAGAAAATAGAGAATAAGAAACCAAGAGGAAGCTGCTACACAAGTGGAGTGCAGCTATGTAGATTTATACCTGGCATTCCAGTTAAAATTGTCAGGCCCGCAGCAATTAAGTGAACACAATTGGTCCATTTATTTAAATGTACGAAGCTAATAAATGAATAACTGTAGCAATAAAAAATGCTTGGTGTCTTAAGTCGGAGACGATTAGCTGTTGCTAACGAAAACGTTGAACAATCATTCCGGATCGCCCAGTATATAGGAACCTATAGGTATAACAGTGCACAGGGCATTACAAAGTGAAGCCTTTTGCTTACTACTCAAAGCGAAATGGACCGAGTACCGCAATCGTTTCTGTCTTCTATATCCACTCGTATCCATTTCAAAGGACAATACGTCCTGCAGTGTCTTTGTACGACGATGGGTCGCCCGAGTGGCAGAAGTGGGGAACGAGGAGGACGAAGTAGGAAGAGAAGGAGTCTCGTTGTTGATTACCGGCAAGACGCACCCGAAGCATCCTGAGCGATGCCTAAGAAGAACGAGTGGATGTAAAGGGGATGAGATTTTTCTGCGGCCCCGAATGCCCGACGATCGCCCGCTGGATGAAGGCGGCGCGAGCGAGACGGAGGGACGTATAATGGAGCTGGGTGTCATCAATCAAGCGCGGCGATGAAAGCTGTGCGGTCGATCCCCGTGTGACGCGCGCTATTGAAGCCAACAAAAATGCCACCCAAAATACTATGCGACGCTGTACTTTGAAGCGCCTCTGTTATTCGCGCGCGCATTGTTCGCGACTACGCGACGCTATGTTGTACACCGTGAAAGCATCCCGCTTTTTTGCGTCACGAGCGTAATGCGACGACAGCGTCGCGACCGACGTTCAACACAGTCTTCTTCTTGCTCTTGGCTGTCTCGAGGCAGCGAACTTTCGACTTGGCGAAAACAAACATCTCGTGTCACTTGCCGTTTGTCCCGCTGCCGTTCTGCTCAATCGAAGAAATTGAGCGACTGGCACATCACGTACCCCGGACTCTTGATGGCACACCGAGGAATCTTTCGCGAGATCTTCCGGATCATGTGATGGATACACTTGGATAATGTCAAAGCTACCTACAGCGACCTTCGGATGGGCAGTTCACGATCTGGCGAATCCAGATCGTGAATAAGCCTGATAAGTTATCCCTTATTCTGGCCTATTTTAGGTAAGCGTAAGGCACACCGGACAAGGTGTACTATATACAGGCCCAGATCTGGGATACAAAAGGTAGACCTGATCAGGTTTTCCTCCTTCAGGTCCGGATTGAGCCTAGTGGAGATAGACCTGATAAAGTGTATCCTATGTACTATGTCCAATAGAAGGTTCGCTGTAATTCATTTTAAAGATCGACACCATTCATCATCGACGTACGGTCTAGGCATGTTTTACACCATCATTACCAGACTTCCGTGATCGCATGCTGAGCGGGTCGTGTCGATATCAATTGGACTTGAAGTATCCAATGTGGTTTTTTTCGTCTTTCTCCTTTTCAGTGATCCCCCTCGCTTATTTGACAGCCGTAGCGATTCATGTGATGATTTTTTAAGTTGTATCCACAATTTGACATACATTTAATTGCTTATGAGGCAAAAATAAGACACCGACGTAACGTACAGCGGAGGAACAATGTGTCGTAAATGAAAGACAGATGGCCCAGCGGGTCGGAAGATTAAAAAAGGCAAAGCGAGCTAGCAGCAAGCTAGCTAGGCTCCGAGGAACGAATTAGGTGTCCCGGAGCGTTGGCCGCCGGTTTCCGGTTACACGCTGGCCTCCCACGGACAAGAGATGGATGCATAAAACATTGATACACGGTTGAAGTTTCGGTCTTGCGCCGCGCTTCCCCGAAGGAATGCGGGAGCAGCGGCGGCCAGTGGCACAGCGCGAGAAGAGAGCCGAGAGGCCTGCGGCCGGAAATTCAACACCCCGGTGGCGAACCCTCGGGCCGACGATCCAGGGAGACGAACACGATTCGGCTCATGCGGGAATTAGGATACGTCCGCGGTCACGTTCGTCGCACCGAATTCTAATTTTAGCAAAGCGTATACTATGGCTTCTCACATTTTTCCCCACGACTACAGTAACGTGTAGCTTCAATCGCGGTTTCGCAAACTGCCACGAGAGACACGTTGGTCCAACGGAAGTCGGCTGATCAATGGACAGCTGCTAAATCACTAAATCGAATATATCAGCCAAGTAAAACCCTTCCATAGATGTGTAAGAGATGTAGATGTTTTTCTACAAAAAACTTGATATGCCAGCCATAACCCAGTTAACTCGGGTCAACCAAACTATCCACCTAATTATTGTTTCGTTTCGGCTACAAATAATGAGAGAGAGTTTTATTTCGTACTCTGAGACCAAAGTCCCCTGAAAAGTACCGTGCCGTTACACATATAGACGCAAATAAATCAGCACGCATACAAAATCACATCATCACAAAACAAAGTAAACAAAATAAAATAGAATCACAATCCCAAGATGACGTAAACCAAAATAAATCGCAAACAAATCAGCACGCATACAAAGTCAAATTATAATAAAGTAAACTAAAATAGTGAAAATAATAAATAAAATAGCAAGCCAAATAATCATATAAAATAAATAGTCACACCATAAAACAAAATAGTCATATAATCATATAAAATAAATAATCACACCATAAAACAAAATAGTCATATAATAAAGTAAAATAACAGTCACAGTCAATGTTGTGTCCTCCCGAAGTTGGTGGCCACAAGTGGACCAAAGCTGGCCAAAACCGGTAACTCTGCCCCGCGTTTCTTTCACGGTTTTACCTCGCCGGCTAATAAGAGCTTTTTAATTATCGCAGCATTCGAACGCTTCGGCTGCGGGATCGCTCGCTTTCGCTCTGTATCTCTCGCTGACTTCTCCACCTGACCATCACGCCGCGTGTAAAGTCCATAGATGCTACGGCGGCGGCGGCGGCGGCGCCCACTTTCGGTTTCACGAGGTTCCTTTCTCTCGCGCGCGGCCGTCTTCCCTCTAGAATTAGCCGTGGCGAACGGCCCAAAAGATTGCAGGGTTGCGCGGGAGAAGTGGGATACATAAGAGCAGGAGGGCGAAAGGGTCGGGCCCGGACACACCGAGCAATCCTAAGTGTGGGAAAACCACGAATATTTCTTCCACCGCGTTCACGTGACTCCACAGCTTTCTACACGCATAACGATCGCGAGTATCATCGACCGGTGAAGAAAAAAAAACTTGCGAGTGAGCCGCACTCATCTTAATCTCGATGCGTTATCGCCTTCTACGTCCAGACGATCTATTAGGGAGCACAAACTGCCCCATTCAGTCGCTATACAGCCCGATCGCACGATAAATCGGATTATTAATACCGGTAGGTCGAGTGGCTACGCCGATCGCGGCAAGAAGTTAAATATATAGCTCGATCGGAGCTCGCGAGCCAGCCGATCCTAGAGACAGTTGGATGGCGCGCGTAACGCTCGGGCGTTTAGTGCCTTACAAACGCGACTACCGATCTACCGGCAGCCGCGCGCGATCGATCGAGATCGATAGCGTCGCCAGTTCCTACATCCTACGACACGACGACGACGACGATTTATTCCCGCTTACCGGTTCCGCTTGTTTTGCAGGACGAGATATATATCTGTCGTGTGGGACGATAGGAACGAGGATTTGTCTGGCGAATCTTTAGTCGCCTTATCTATACCGAGCGCAAAAACAAATAGTAAATCTCAAATCTTATATATATTTTGAAAAGTTGTTTGTGTGGTTGTCTAGCGGAATTTCATTTTGAAATTCCGCTAGTAGAAAATCTGTAGCGTGACAGCAGGTCCAAGTCAGTTCCTATTAAATAATGCACACATTACATTATAATCACTCTGTCAATGTTATTACACGATGATCACGAAACCAATTGTACAGTCAACATTATTTCTAAATATTTTTGGGATTTGCACGGACGAAACTTTGAAGGCAGCTCGATTGTTTATTTATATCGCTCGCTGTGCGCACCGTCTGTATCGCAATTGCGATACATATGAACGATAATACGAACGCTCCGGGTTTCGTTCGATCTTTCGATAAATACACGTTTGAGTATCGTAAGAGTGGGCAATGCAGCCGGCCGCAGGTGCGCAGCGCCAGGACTCTTCTCGATCATCGCGTCTCCACGAGCGGCCCGAAAGGAACGTGTACTCTTTGCTGCTGCTGCTGCTGCTGCTGCTGCTGGCAGCAGCAGCACCAGGGGCTGAGACGCGCGCGTTTCGATCTCGCATTGTGATCGAATGATATAATACAAGGCGGCGAACAACCGTGGGAACGCCGAGCGAGCGGGGCCACCTGACGCACCACCACCGGCGACGACGATACGCTTTACATTTTGATGCCGATCGCTGTGACCGTCTCACTCCGCTCGCTCGTTCGCTATCTACACTTTTTCTTTCCGCACCTTGAGCCTCGAGGACTCGAGCGGCGAGTGAGCTCTCGCTGTACGCTCGGTAGTCGCTTTTCTTTTTTTTTTCTTCTTTTTTTCCTTTCTTTTTTTTCGCTCATTCCCCCCGCTCGCATGTGCGCTCCGTTCACGGCGAGGCGAAAAGGAAAGCGAACGAGCGTAACGATCAATTGACTCGTGTAAAATTATTTTCATAAATACATACGCGTCATCGCGTTAAATGCGTTGATGCGTGTTTACTCTCTCTCTCTCTCCCTTATTATCGCTTTTTTATATTGATGTATAACTAGTGCAATTGCGGGGAATGTGGACCACTAAAATATTACGACCTGTATCTTCTACTTTTAGAGATGAATGTTACTATGGTGGCAGGAAATGTATAAAGGCAGCAGGTATTGAAATGGGGCATTCCACCTAGTTTCGACCTGGGTCTGACCCTTCCGATTGGCTCCACAATTTTTCATATGATTGAGATAACTCTAGAAAATACTAACGTTTTTTTTTTTCATTCTATACATTTTCAGTTTTTAGATAAAAAAAATTATATCGAACGACATGAAAAAATTGAGTCGGTCGATCTCTCAACGACAGAAGAGAAAGACACTCGGACGAAAATGAAATAGATCTTGATCTGATCTTAAGAACGAAGTGCGCGGATTGAAGAGCGCGGAGTTGAATCGAAAACGCAAGCGACGAAAAATCGGGTTACGCGAGTCTGTCGAGAGTCGCGACGCAGTTCGGGTCACACCCCCGAGAGTATTATCGACGTTCGATCTATATAGGCGAGCGTTATCACTGAACTCTGACGCGGCTATACGACTGGCCGTGGTGCAGCAGCCGCGCGGTCTCGTAATTTACCGACGACGAGCGAGCAGCGAACTGCGCGTGTAGCGCGACTCGGAAAACTCTGTCCGCAAACACGTGACTCCTTCGTGGCTCCTAAAGAACCGCCACGCGGAAAGTAATATATCTTGCTGGCATTACACGTTCGGTCTCGCGCGCGCTCGCGGTGTATTATAACACCGAGAGGCTTGGATACATATCGGTATCACTTTCTTTTTTTTCGTCGCTCAATCTGTATGCACGCGCGATACCGATAGTGCAATCGATAGGCAAATAAATTGCCGGGCGATAACGAGATACTTAACTCCCAGAGGGCGCGAGGCTATCTCAAAATAGTCGTACTGTATCGGTTCTCGGCTGGATCCGGTCGGCTCCGGCCGTAATACGTGGATCGGTACGGGCACAGTATAGCCATACGTAAAATCGGCATTCTCACGCTAAATCTACCCGAAAATAAAATAAAAATTCCGACCGTAAAAGAAGCTTAATTAATAAACAAATTGGGTAAATAAAAAAATTGTGAAAATATAAATAACCATTCGCGCATCAGTCGGGAGTTTTTTTTTCATCGTTGGGCGTGAAGCTTGGAACGCAGGTTGAGCCAGGTTTTTCGTAATAAACCCTGTTTGGAATTCCTATATGGGGTTTGGATTTTCCAGCCGTCACGAATTGCCAGTCACAGAGATAAATACATAGTTTTGTCGAAAATAAGCCCGCAGCTCAGTGACGCGACGAGCCGCAGCGTGATATTCCCGACGTATATTCACATCCGAATATCAATTACATCACCGGCGTCGCTCGGGGCTCGAAAATGTCATTAGAATCAATAACATCGGGTGGGAACTCATTGGCTGGCATCCCATAGCCTTCAGGGCGCAACCTAAACCACCCCCGTTATTCTTCTTTTTTTTTTCTTCTTTTTTTTTGACGTCCCACACTCCGCGCGTCCGCTGTAACGCTGCTGGGCACACGCACAATAATAATATTCCACCCCGTCGATTCCCCGGCTCGGGGAACTTTTCGCTTTTGCCGTCTCACTCGGACACGCGATCTTCGCTCGGGACTCGCAGCCAGCGTTTCGTCCCGAGAACGAGACGAGGAGGGACGCGCAGAGAGCGTCGAGCAGACGGCCGAGTATTGTGTCGTGCGTACGCGGCATATCCGGCCGATGCTGCCGCGCGCGTCTTCATCTTCACATCTCGCTTCACCCTTCTTTGCTTTTTCACCCTCCGCTCCCGCGTCCTCCACGGGCGTCAGCCTCAGCCTCTGCATCAGCGTCAGTTTCATGCCCGAGGGTTATTTCACTCCGGTCTGCATGGCCTCCGGTCCGGACGCGAGCTGCGGCTCTAGCCGTAATATTACGAGCGTCGTCCTCATACCTACACGAATTTCAATTGTTTTCTTGTCTTCACTATCGCGCGTATATTCCAGTTGTCACTTCACTAGAATCGCAAAATGGAAATCCAGGTTCCACCGATTCAATAAAAAGTAATCTCGATTTTAGCGGCGTGACGAAATTTCGAAAAAAACTGAAAAATCATTTGTCGCGTTTTTCACATCGAACTTTCTGTTACGAAATCGGAAAAAAATTCGCGAAAAACGTACCCCTTGCGTTTCTCGCGCATTTGTTTTCTTCACGTGTTACAACATGATAGTATTGATTGTACGCGCCAACGTCGTGTATTAAAGAGCACGAAGGAGCGGATCAACACTGAAACGGATGAAAATAATATGCCTTGAAAAATGCGAGAGTGTGTGACCAAGACACTCCCGGAAGGATTTGAGCCGGCGAAATCCCGCTTTAGGGTGCCGCTCGGGGGGCCCTCTCCACAACAAACGACCCTCTCCTGCCGTACACTCCGATCGTTTACTGCGATGCTTTTTGCCACCTTAATTCCAGGGGATAAACCGGTTCTTCAGACTCTCTCGCTCTCGAATGTAGCCTACGGGAATTATCGACGAAGTGAAAACTAAATTTAATAAGTACTAAACACTACTCATTCCTAAAATCAGAATAGCCGAGTAAAAGAAATAGTAAAGAAGCAACGTGGCTCAAGAAAAAAATGGACAACTGCCGAAAAAGCGAGATAAATTGGCTAAGCGCATTTTAAAAACTTATCACCATTCAATATTCCACGAATAATCGTCAAACGGGTGAATTATTATGAACCACAAACTCGCGCCGTGCGACGAAACCGATTCCTACGGACTGGCGTGTCGAGTCTCTCAAGATCTCAAACCGACCCAGCTCCCGCCGTCTGAATAAAAGCAACGATAAGCACATTCCCGCGTACTCCGTCCTCCCTCTCCTTCTCTCTGTTATAAGCCGCGAAGAAGCCATAGGAACAGCAACAGCAGCAACGCGAATTGTTTCCGCTTCTTAAACCCCCGACAAATTTATTATAATAACTATCCTCATGGACGTCGCTCGCTCGCCCGGGATCTTCGCGTTTCCGGTCGTCTCCTCCCTCCTCCTCGCGCCCGGCAATATCGCGGCTCTCACGGCCACCCCACAGGAGTACAAGAAGACGAGGACGAGCAGGACGAGAAGCAGAAGAATAAGGAGCGGCGCAGAGGGGGAGGAGGGGTTGCTTGGCTTGGAAAGGAGGCAAGAGGGACGCAGGGAAGAGGGAGGAAGGGAAAAAAGGGAGGGATGCTGCTGCCGCCGCCTGCCGAGAAAAGAGGGTTCGGCTCGACGTGGTATTTACGACGTCATTTCCTCGCTGACTGTCAATAATTTCCCCGGGGAATAAGCGCGGGAACGCGTAGCCGACACTCGCAAGTCGGCCGCGAGTCTTCCAGTTATCTCGCTTTGTTTTCCATTCTAGCTTCGTTTTTGTTTCTTTCTTTCTCTCTTCTTCCCTTATCATTTTCCGACCCTTCGCTCTTCGTCTCGCCGACGTTTTCCCATTGCCGTTTCGCGTAGTTTGGGTCGCGTCACGTGCGCGCTTCTTCCGCTGTCCTGCGCTCTAAGCTTCCTCGTCTCCCTCCCCTCGTTTAGTCCTATCGCGGCTCACGCCGGGTTTCCTTCGATTTATCCGTGACTGACGAATTAAAACCGGCACACTTGCAATTCTTCGCCTGTCTTTTGCGGACCCAACGGCGTAGAGAATTGAAATATTTGGTTTTTTGTTTGACAGTGGATGAGACGTGGACTTGAAAATGTATTTATTTATTTAATGACGGGTTAGGCGGTCACCGACTGCCAATTTGTCCCGTCACTTTAACAATATTTTTAGTTTATTCCAATCAACTTGCCAATTTCTTTTTCAACATTTTTTCCGAAACGTCCGTTTCAACATATTTGATTGCTTCGACTAAACATTTATTTCACAGCCGACGACCGCCGGGTTCGGCTGACCCAATCGTCTGTTTTATCCGCGCGAACGATGGACCAAAAGCCTCGCTTCCTGCCTCGCGCGAAAGTCGCGCACGGGGTTGATGGCTCTCGCGGAAGTACCCAAGTTCCGTACTTTCGTTACGACCCTGAATATCGCGTCTACTCTCTCTGCCCCCTCCACCCCCCTGGCATTCATCCCCCCTCCTTCTTGCACCCCGTTTTCACCCCCGTCGCTTCGTCTCCGTGACCTAGAAGTCGTTTAATTTCCACTCCCCCGTCCCTCCGCGCTCGCCCCCTCGTCTTACTCGCGCCCGGATACCGCCGCATCCCCTTTAACTCATTAGAACCAATCAATTATACAGCTCACGGCTACCGAGCGCGCGGCACGAGGGCAGCTCGTCCTGCTTCACCCCCCGACGCCGACATCGCCGCCGCTTTCCTTTCCGTTCCTTCTCGTTGTCTGAACCTCCCTCAACTCGCCGTACACCACTGAACCCTATTATCGCCGTATCAATTAGGCGTAACATCAACGTGTCACCTCGATGCCTTGCGCGTTTTTCTTTTTTTTTTATATAATCCGTGCTCCGTGCAAGAAGGAAGAATAACGACAAGTGTGACAATACTTAAGTTGATGTAAGGCAATGGCTTAAATGTCGGATATAAAATAAAAATCACAAATTCTACGCCTAGCAGCGCACAAACTGGGTCGACCAATGTGTTGTGTCGTCAGTACCGCGATTCGCGTAAGAATCTTCGGGGTTGTAAATCCCGATACTCGTTGCTACGAGACGTTACCTCTGGCACACTGCACGCCAACTTAATCTTGTGCAGTTAGTAAAAGACACGGTTGACACTAATGTGAATAAATTATATTTTTATTAAAAACACAAACATTAACAAAACAGTTATTAACAGCTAATCGTACTTGGTTAGTGGCAAGTTAGAGAAATTATATGGATATAACGAAGTGAGAGAAATATTCCTAAGTGTTTGCAATTTGAGCTGGTCGCGTCCGTTGCTGCCGATCTGTCGATGTCGACGTCAAGTCTTAGACTCACTTCCGTGATCGACGATGAGCGCGTCCTCAAAAAGAGGGGACGCGACGCCACTTTTCGTCGCAAATAATGATGAATCTTATTGGTGAAAAAGTTAAAGGAGACAGTGGGCGGACTTTACTTTTCACCAATCACGAAAGAGGTGGTAAGGGTGAATTTTGGCTGGAAAAAACCCATGACGTACACGAGGTTTTTCCATCGGACAATTTACATGACGCACATACTCCTTTTGGCCATAAAGAATTTTCCGTTTGACTCGAGAGGCGAGCGGGCGTCGGGTTAATCCTTTTATTGGCGCATGCCGGTACTCGGAGGTAGTACGTGCACTTTTCAAAAATGCGCTTCTATTGTCTATAAGGGTCTTGAAGAGACCCAGGGAGAAAAAATGTGGAGGATTAAAAACAGAGGAAGTCGCGTCTGTTTACCAAATGTCAAATTGCCCTGCACGAGGTTCGGTGGACGTGCGGTACGTCCAGCGAGTCCGCGCGTAGGCTTGCAATCCTCTTTTTATGGCCGTCAGGACGGAGAGAGTGACTCTGACCTGACGAACCGTCGTGGGGCAAACACAAATATAATGTGTATTTATTATATTGTAAAGATAACAATATTAAATGTTTAAAAATAATTAGGCAACAGAGAGTACCCTCTATATTTTATATAAGTAACGTGCGATCTGTTTTTGCAGCGAATTCCGCGTTACATCGCATGTGTGATTCAGTCAACAGATTGAATTTGCAACGATTTTTTGGTCTGCAGCAACACATCTTTCGCAACTCAGTCGGCGACCTTCTCCACTACGAATGATGTTATTATATATATATTTTTTTTTCTTGATTATTTTCTTTTCTTTGAAATATGTACTTCATGCTATATTAATGCTAAATACCAAGGTGAAATATTAATAATTTGTGTTTCAAATGTATCAAACCAATGTATGTAAAAGGGATGTTCCCGTTGATATAAATAAATAAATAAATAAATAAAAATGTTTGCACACTACGTTAAGCAGTATCCAGTACACTTGATAGGACGATGTGCACATCTGAACTATTATATTTATCTGTAATCATTGCGGTTGAATTTAGAGTATTGAGATTCAACTACAAACATTCTATTAAAAAGTCCGTAATTCGAGACAACGTGACTATTGTTGTTGATGTAACTCGACCTCTGATTGGTCGTGGTCCGTGACGACCGGCAGTCGTTGTTTTTATTGGTATTGGTATTGTGTATTTACACCGATCCCCTAATGGTTATGGGCTCCTTATTACCTTCTCTCCTTTCCTTCTTATCCGTTGTGTTACCGGTTCGATTCTCGAGTCTGGAGCTTCGTCGTGCACCGCTAGGTGTCGGCATCGGACATACGGCTATAGTCGTAGTTCGTTAATCGTTGTTTTTAATTGCGTGAGATTTGACATTTTGTCACAATTTTTGTCGATATAGGTTAGGTTCTTTGGTGGCTTTATAGCTTTGCACTTAGGCCTATGGCACATTGTACTCCCCATGTTTAACCCGTCATACTCTCCACTCCAGTTGCCGATATAACTCGGCCAATGATTGGTCGATTCCCGATCTGCCCAACGAGCCAAATATCCTTACCTGAAACACAAATAAAAAATAATTTGTTACGGAATGAGTTACGTGAAGTGATGTAGAAAATAATATAACAACGACAACAACAGCAACAATAATAATATTAATATTAGTGACGATGATATTGATAAGAAAAATAATAACAGCTTTACTGATAGTAGCAATAGTAATAAATAGTAGCTGGAATCAGAGTCGTAAGCTGGAAAATCTGTGAAGTAGTTTTTTTTCTCTCTTTGAAGTTTCGCTCTTTACTGGCTATAAAACAATATTCGTTATCTCGATCTTCGCGTGGACATCGGGAGAAAAGCGTAAAAGTGTCTCGGTCGTCGACTCGAGTGTATAGAAAGCGGTGGTTGTGTACCATAAGGGCGTAAGGGTGTGTCAGAGCCGCTGCCGGCCGCGTGGGTCATTCGTTTTCTCTTGGGAGTCGAGAGCGTTGGCCAGTAATGTCAGACGATAAGGGCAGCGCCGGCAACACCAGTGAGCAAACCAGTAGTAGGTACAGAGCGCCCGGACTTTGCCCTCCCTTTCAGCCCGTGCAGACCGTTCTTATACAGCTCGTCGTGTGTTAGCCAGCCGTTAAAACTTATCGCGCCCAATCTCGCATTATTCGTCAGGGCGTGACGAGTGGGTGGACGATCTCCGAGCCAGCGATTTATATCCTCCGCACTTATTCGTCTTTACGCCGTGCGCTCGGTTTTTTTGAAACTACGCGAGCAAAAAAACGTCGTCGTGTACGACAAAAAACATTGAGGGATCGAAAATGATTGTATTTTCACGGAAAAAAAATGGTTCGCTCAATATTTTTCGAAATGCTATAGTTTTCACGAAAAACTTGACTAATTCTTTTTTTTTTTTTTTTTTTTTTTCATTAATAAAAACAAATGATTGAAGATTCTAATGAATAAACCCGAAACAATCGGAGCCGGAGCGGCAGCGAGATATTTTAACAATATAGATAGATGATAATGAAAAAAATGACGAGGCCGGAGAGGAGTCAGAAAAAAAATCGTCCTATGGAGTGTACAAACGTGATATTAATTGAATTTCCACGAGTCTGAAAGCTCGAGAACTCGTACTGGCTGCGCCACGTGCCCCACCTATAGCCACCCGCGCGCGCGGTGGGGAAGGAGGATGCCGAGCCGGGAGACGTGAAGCTGATAAAAATTCGTCCGGCGTATGAGTGGAATAGGAACCCGGGGCTCTTGCAGCTCGTTCTCCTCTTCCTTCGTGCCTCTCCTCCATCTTCTTTTCATCCTGCCGCGGGTGTTTTTTTTTCTCCTCGCAGGGTTGGTTGACTGGCGGCCGTGGAGCTTTTTCGGTGGAAAAAGGATTCGGCGAGGAGAATAAAACCGCGCGGGCACGTCCGCGTCCGTGGAGGGGGTGGGGGTGCGGCTCTCACCGCGAGGGCGCGGAACCTGAGATGGAACGAAGCTCGTAGGAAGAGAGAGAGAGAGATAATACCCTAGGAATCGTGACGGGGCGCGGCGTGTCCTATAGGTACTGCTATACCATTTTTCTCCCCATCGCGGTTTCTCCGCGTGCGCATGTGGATTTCGTGAATTTGGGTCTGTCGAAAAATTGTCTGTCGCACGATGAAACGAGGGAGGTAGATAAAAACGAGACGCGAGATAAAACGGAGCAAGACGAAAGCCGAACCCTGCGGTTGCTCGACGAATATACATGAGGTACCTATGTATTATAATATACATCAACGATAACATGAAGATGTATAAGGAAGTGGAAAGATGGCGGCGCTGGTGGGTCGCCACTCACGCGTCTGCTCACTCTGGGTTAAAACTAAAGAAAATTGTCATGCAATGCAGAATTTTTTAGAAGAAATTAAAATTGTTTAAATTGAGCTTAAGATTTTTATTTAAAAAAAAATCACAAAGATAAAGTTTCAGTAAAAAATGGTGTATTTTCGAGTATATAGAACAGATAAAAAAAATGATGGAGCGATTTGGAAGGGGTCCGGGTTGAACGCTTACTGAGTTGGCTAGGAACACCTCAATATTTTCGATAAATATTGACAAATTCATAAAATTCGTTGCATGGTTAACGTCACTGTAGTCTCGATACGTGAGGCTAGGTGGCGTCGTGGCGCCTACTGTTTTACATTGGTCGAATGACCTTCCGTCCTTCCTTCCTTCCTCCCTTCCTTCCTCGACGGTCTTTCACTCAGCGGGCGCGGCGGCGTCGCGGGACGAGAGCCTCGGCTCTCTGGAAATCGGCTTTGCGTCTCCCGCGGCGGCCGCGAGAACGCACGGACGAAATTCGAAGTAATAGGAAAACTCCAGCGGCGGAAAAGAAGTTCAATCTGGCCCGGCCGCCTCGTGCCCAGCCCCCCGCCTCCGCCTTCCGCCTTCCAGTCAGCCGGGCTTGAAGCTTGGAAAAGCTCTTTTGACTCCTTTGATTCCGAGGCGGTCGTGAACGAGCTTTGGCTCTCGCAGCTTTTTCCCCAGCAAAACCACCCCGACTGCTGCCCGCCGCCGCACGACTCAGCCTCCATAGCTCTGCCCGAGATCCCGCCTGGCCGCCTGCATCGCCGCCTTCCTCCTCCTCCCCCGTATTTTCCTCTCGACTCACGCTTCCTCGGGTGTCTCACCGGTTCCTCGACTCTCCCCGAAACTCGCCCGAAACTCTTCCCTTCGCCATCTTATTTTTAACCCCGCGGCGCGCGGGACGCGCCGCGCCTTCTCGTCTATCAGCGCACGGATAGTCGCGAGAGAGATCAAAGCCCGAATCGCAGTCTCCGAGTCGCTTACGAACATTACGAGTTTCCATTTTTTTTCTTCCCGAAATCAGACGTATTTTCTGCACACCGATTAGTGTGACGATATCAGGACCAGATCAGGCACAGGAAAGGTTGACCTGATCAGATTTACCAAGATTTCAAGACCAGATCAGACGTGGGAAGGTCGTTCGACCGATACCGGATTTGCATCATCTCAACCGATCGATAAATCATTGACAGTCCTTGCCGACACATCGGTGACAGTGATGATTGTCGATGACGCAGGCGCGGGCGGACGACGAAATCCGCCGAATCACGCGGCGTCTCGCACCTCATCCCAATGCAAAGGCGAACTGAGTCGCAACAAAAATAAAAATATCGGCGCCGACCGAAGAGCCTCGCAGGCGCAGTGCGCGCGCGAGTGTCAAAGAAAATAAAAATATACGAAAAAGCAGAGCAGAAAGTTTTCGCCCCGCGCGTCCCCCGTCGTCCTCGTCGACGACGGCGTCGTCGCCACCGCGTTCATCTCCTCTTCCATCTTCTCGCATTTCTCCGCGGCTCTTCCTCGTCCCACCTTCCTCCGCGCGGCTCCTCCACGTTTTTTCCCTCCTCCTCCTCCTTCGCCGCCGCCTCCTCCTCCTCCACCTCCTCGTTTTATTCGCTTTCTCTATTTTCCTCTCTCGCTTCGCAGCTCGCCTTGCGCCTCTTTCTCCCCGGCAATCGCAAATTTATTCCTGCGAGGCTGCGAGACGACGGGAAAGCGGAATCGCGAGTGCGCACGACTCGCGCTGCTCCGCGTTGTGCTCGGCGCGCTACTACTTTATACTCGGCGCGCGGCGCTATCTGTCTTTTTCTCGGCGCACCTCGCGTCTTCGCCTCGCGCGAGGGAGCAAAAGAGCGAGCGCGGAATCGATAGACGGACTCGGCCGCCTATATGGGAGCTGCAGGTACATGCTTGCCGTGTACCTATATGCCACGGCTCTGCGGGTATGAGTACGTGGCGCACATATATATCCGTCTATTCCATCCTCCTTCCACCGACGGCTCTTTCGGTGTTTTTTTTATTTCTCCCACTGCGCACCACCCGTTCTCCATGTATACAGTGAACATAGGCACCAAGTGCGCTAGTAAAGAATGAAGAACTGCACCGCGTACCCGCTTCACCCTCGCGCGCCACTCTTGTCAATATAAAGTGAGCACCTTCCTGGCACGGAGTTTCATTATTTCTTCGCCCCATTCCCCCCGCGCGCCTCCCTCGCTCTTTCATTCCGCGCTCTGCTTCCCCGACTCCGCTTCGAGCGCTCGCGCTCATCTTGAGTGCTTCGATTACGCCTCCACCTAAGCCTGTTGGATGGTTGCTATAAGGCGCATCTAACGTGCGGATTTCCGTGCGGAAATTTAGAAGGGCTGCGGGCTCCGGGCCCTTGCGATCTTGCCCGACTAATTACGAGGCCCATGAAGACATATCAGAAGGTTTTGGACACCGTTTCAGGAATCATCGCATCCCATTGCGATTTTTCCAATGGTCCTTCAATCCGTTTGAAGTGGATCTGGTTCCAACTTTCTCGCTCACGGAAATTCCCGCGCGTGATCCGCCGTTTCGACACTTTCGCGTCCGCGGCAAATTTTCCCTCGAATTTTCGCGGCGACGGCCACGGAGCTCAACACGGGGGCCATTATCCATCCTGATTGGCGAGAATCTTGTTAGCCGTTTCGTTTGAATAATCGCGCGGCGGGCGGCGCGCGGCGAGCTCGCTCGTTTCGCCGATTTTTCATGACTCTTGATATCCCCGTGTAATGACGCGTGGAAAGCCTTTCACCCCCCCTCCTCAGCCCGGCCGGTTCGCCCTCGGCCGCCTCAGCCGCTTCCTCCACCCTCCGCGGTTCTCCCTCTCGCTCGCTACTTAAGACAATAATAATTTCGGCGGAACGAAGAACCGCCGCCACCTCCCGCCGCTGGTGAAATTCCTTCGCTCTTCATCCCTTTATCCTTCTCCTCCTCCTTCCAGTTTCGCTGGCTTCCTTCTTCTTTTTTTTTTTGCCCCGCTTGATCCGGTGTTCTTATTGCTCGCCCGTGGGTTTTTCCTGTTGTACGGGACACGCAATCGCTCCTCGTTATAACCAAATTCAATTTTATGTTAAATATTCCCGAACAAAAGATTCACGGCCTCGCCCACACTCGCCCCCTCCTCCTTTTTCACTTTTTCCTCTCCGTCTCGCCCTCGTCCCTCTCTCGCTCGAACACAATTTATGATTCTCCCATCCGGAGATTCCGCGAAACCTATCCATTATCCTGCCCTCTCGCTCTCGCCGCGTATCCTTTTATGCCTCTCACTCTCTCTCCCTCTCGTCTTATTTTAATATAGGTACGTCGGAAAAGGAGAAGCGTAGCGCGCGCGGCGTCTCGTGACTCTTCCTGAAATTTACGTACGCGAATGGGCACCAGGCCCGTTTTTCCTCGCCTCCTCGCCGAGCGTCGCGTCTGCGGATTAAAGAGAACGACGAAATATCGCATCGCGCTTGGAACGAATTCTCGCCACAGTTTTTCTACGAGGTACGTAGAAAAAGTTGCGCGGTGAACAAAAAGTTGTGAACAAAGTAGAAGTTGTTCAACAGTTATGTACGATAGAGATTCGAATTTATTCCCAAAACGTATTACTGCAAGTCGGCCTGATTACAGCTCCACCAATCTGTAGGTTTTACGCATCGATAGTCGTCGACTCAAGAGCCCCGTGTGGGTTAGAGAGATCAGACGCAAGGCGGAGGGGCGAAAAACGTACCCTCGCCAAAAATGAACAAATCGCTAATCGCCTTTCCGCGCGACCTCCGCCGAAAAGGATATCAGGCTGATCCCGAGCGCAAACCCTCGAGAGAGGGAGAGAGAGAGAGATTTGCGCCCAAAAATCTGGAGGTCCGCAGCATCGGGAAAGTTTGACTCGGCTTTCACGGTGCTGCGAAAATGAAGCTCCATTTAATTCAATGCCTCGCGTTGAATGTGTCGCGTAGCGCTTACGGTGAGCGTGGAAAGGGGGCGGGGAAAACAGGAAGCGAGCTGGCAGACTTCGCGAATGGACTGCAAGTGTGAAGAGGAGAAACATACGAAATAGGCAATGACTGAAGAAAGAGACGATATGCATGCCCTGCGAGTGAGTTGAGGGAACGAAAAGGTGAAGAAGAGGAAACGAATAGGTAAGGAAAAGGGAAGGCAAGAGGGAACGATAAAGGAAGGGATAGGAAACGAAAAGGGAAGGAAGAGGGAACGAAATGAAAAGGAAAAGGTAACGAAAAGGGAAGGAAAAGGAGGAAAGGAAGAGGAAAAGAGGAGAGAAGGAAAATTAAAGGCGAGAGGAGGGAAGGAAAGCGCAAGAAGGAAAAGAGGAAAGAGTGAAAACGCGAGGGTCTGCCATCTTGGAATCGATGTCGATCAAGCGGAAGGAAGGAAGTTCTGCGCAGCACCGGAGGGCGGGCGGACGAGCTGTGTGTGCTCGCACACCCCCGGCTCCCTCCCACCAGGCTCACCCCCCCGAATAAAGTATACGGGCGAATCTGGGAGTCTCGGGGTTCGCGTGTTCGGCAGACTGCCGCGCACACATTCCCCGAGATAACTTCACACACACATACATCCGCCTCCCCTGTGCCCCCCGAGCCGTCTTCCACCTTCCCTCTACTCGTGCGCGCCTTCCCTCTGTCCGTGTGCGAGGAAATGTTTTGATTCGCAGAGGCGACGCCGCGCACGAATCTCGTATGTGGGAGTTCCTTCTTCTTGCTATGTTACTTTAGCCGCGCGCAGGGAGGGTGGAAAAGACGTCCCGACGGAAAAAAGGAAATGGCATTCGCCGCGACGAGCCGCGGTACCTCGGGAATAATAAGATTTTTCGTTGGGAACCAATTTTCCGAAATTCAATGGAAAACCTTTCGTTGCGGGAAAATAGGAAACACAATTTCGCTCCCGTTCTTATTTTTTTTTCACTCGCTTGACTGAACGCAAAATGGGCTTCGAATCGACTCGAAGACGATAGACGACATTTTGGTTTCTCGTACTTTTCGTAGGCCTCAAAGCTGTCAAGTAATCGGCTGCAAGAATGAATTATAAGTCATGAGTTCTAAGCTGAAAAAACCATTTTGTCACAACACAAAAGCAAAGTGACGCAGAAGCGAAAGACGTAAACCCTAATGACGTGAAACGAAGAAAAAAATGTAAGAAAAAAAGTAACTCGATTGGCGACGATATCGAGACTAAATTTCAGAGTCCTGATTGGGTTAAAAGTTTCTCGAGAAGCTCGAAGTCGGTCAGTGTGCCCCAGCAGCAGCACCACCAGCAACAACATGGCGGACGGCCGGCCGGTCGGTCGGCCGGCTTGAGCCAAATGTATATAACACGCCGGGGCTCTGGTGAGCAAGAGAGTTGAATGGCTCGTGACCTTGGCCCCGAGGCTGCCCCTGGCCTGGGGTTGGCAAGGTAATTAAATGCCATGGACGAGGTCGTGCCCGCTGCTATAACCGAGCGGAAGCGCCGCGCACACTTCTCGCTCGCTCCCCGCGCGCGATCCACGTTCCATCTGCCTCTGCTATGCGTGGATAGAGGCGAAGGGTATCCCGGGCGGGGGATGAGACTAATTGCCAATGCAAGGAGAGGCCGGAGCCACCCCTCTCGCGTCTCGCTGGCACCCTGGAATCTCCTTCGCGTGGAAGGTGCTCATTCCTCGGATCGCGAGCGTCTCAAACGTTTGCTTGGTCGCCATCAGTTGTCGTGTGCGGCATGGATACTTTCTATTCGACTTCGACTTAAGAAACCTTGCATGTTGCTGGCTCTCATCACCTTCTCATCCTTTTCTCATCTTATCCAACTGCAACGCCAACTCACTCTATACCAAGAGCTCGAACATGCTACTCGCTCTCATCGCTTTCTCATCCCTTCTCATCCCATTCTCATCCCATTCTCATCCCATTCTCATCCCATTCTGATCCCACTCTCATCTCATCCAACTGCGACTCCAGCTCCCACTATCATAGATAGGTGGAACAAATCTCCCAATATCGCAAGAGCTGGAACATACTACTCGCTCTCATCGCTTTCCCATCCTCTCATCCCTTCTCATCTCTTCGCATTCCATTCTCATCCCACTCTCATCTCATCCAAATGCGACGCCAGCTTCCACTATCACAGCCAGCTGGAACAAATTCCCCAATATCACAATCGCTGGAACATACTGATCGCTTCCATCCATGATCGCTTTCTCACCTCATCCAAACGCGACACCACTCCCACTATTACAGACAGCTGGAACCAGATTCGACAAGGATCAATCGTGGGCCTTAACGTGAGACCCGCAGGAATTAAGGTTGAGTCGAAACGGCGAGAACCACTGGCCCGGAAGTAGACCAGTTACAAATTAGCATCCAAGCTTTGCCCTTGGCGCTCGTCGGCGGAATCCCTCAACCCGCGGGGTTGCTCTCTCGCTCGCCCGCGCGTTTTTCCTCGCTCTCGTTCCCGTTGCGCCGCGTTACGTCCCGCTCCGTCTGGCGCGACGCGCGCGCGAGCTGCGAGGCATCGCCTGACCCACCCTCCTCATTCTCATTCTCTCGCTTTCTGGGTTATTAAAGGAAGCCGCCTTTGAGGTCAGGTCGCGCGCGGCGCGGGGCTTTAGGTCATGGCACTGCGGGGTGGTTGCCCCCTGGTGTCGGCCACGACGACGACGAAGTCGACGTAGTCGTCGACCCGGTGGAGAATAATGAGCGGCGAGGAACTTAAGCGAAAGTACTTTTTGCTGGGGAAAAAAATCCGCCGGCCTTCGTCTGAGTCGAGGGAGAGGAGACGTAGTTATAGTAGCGGTAAACGACTCTCTCGGTTATAACCAGAGTCAACGACCGAACCGAGAGTAATTCGAGCTTAGCGAAAAAAAGCGCCAAGCGAGCGCGGAAAGCACAAAGTGAGAGCTTTCAATGCTGCAACGAGAGCGCAACAACTAATTCTTAGCAAAACGTACACGACAAAAGCTGCGTAGTCCATGAGCATCAACAACGCTTTTGTTCGAGTGGGCAGATTGAGTTGAGACAAGAAAGTTCTTGCTGTGCCTTTTCGTTTTGTTTGTGGCGGGAAAGAAATAAAAAAATAAAAAAGGAAAAGAAGCTGGATAAAATGAGGGAAAAATTCGGTGGTGTCAGTGTCGAAAAATAATGTCAGGCCAATAAGACGAGACGGTTTTTGCTCCGCGCACTGCACGGGTTCTCGGGGATCGTGGGGTGTCTTTCATTCATTACCGCCGGTTACCCTTAATGGAATCTTCGTGTACTCATCTTTCCACTCTTGTCCTTCGTCGTCGTTGTCGTCGTCTTCGTAACCGCCGTGCTCTTGAGGATCTACCGCGCGTCCACTAATATCTGTTGTCGTTCGCCTGCCACACAACAAGTCGTTTGCAGGGACCCAAGTATTCCCGGCCCTCCGCACGTCCCTCCTCATCCCTTTCTCCTCCAGTAGAACATTTGTGGCATTACGGCCGGCCCGGCTAGGGCCCGACCAGTTCCCGAAAAAAAAACCTTCGGTTTCGTGAAGTTTGAAAACGCTATCCGATGGAAAATTCCGCGCTGATTCCGAAAAACACCGTTGCTTGCCCAAAAAATAGAACATTCCTTGAGAATAGACCGTTTTACGCTGAACAGTTTTATGCGAGCTCAACGTTTCTCGATGAAACTGCGATCCTACTTGAACGCAGGACAGACTCCACGACTATGGACAAAGGACACTCATTGTCGGTCAGGCTGTCACAAAAGTCTATCGAGTCAATTGATAATACGTTTGTAAAGTTTTTTTTTTCTTTTCTTTTTAATCTACTCCGCCATCTGGACAAACTGCTGTCTTCCGCTGCATCAGCTGCGTATCATGGCCCGCACTAGCCTCATAACGTACAGTAATTTAAAGGGTTCGCATTCGAGAAACGTTCAATTATCGCGACATGAAGACAGACAAATATTTTTAAACAATGGTGTACGGAACGCGCGCCGCTCGTATGCGGGAATGACTAACGATGTAATGATATATTGCCCGCTATATTGTTCGCTCCCGCTGCCGCCGCTGCGGTATATCCACTCTTTCCCTCTCTCTCTCTCTCTCTTCGCATCGCGACATTATATCTAATCATATATCTATGAAGAGCATATTAAAGTAAATATGCCGCACGGTTCGTGCTGCGCGCAATAATTAAAAGTGCATCAGCGTATCGGCCGCGTATATCTAGCTTCGGCTCGAGTCTCACAAATTATCACGAACCCTATACGGTAGAGGGCATTTCGTTTCAGGTCGACGGGTATCTGAGATTTTGGACCCAATTATTTTCTAAGGTCTAAAATTCTAATTTTTGATGTTTTTCAAGAAACAAGAAAAAATCCGATTATTTCTTGTCAAAAAATCTGGTTGTATCTTCTCATAAAAATGTGGTTGTTTGTCATATAAAATCTCGTTGTTTCTTGTCACACAAAATCTGGTCACGAAACACTGATGAGACTTTCTCAATTTCAACCTCGACGAGGATCACGTTTGTCGGTTTGAGCCGAAACGCAGCGTGCATTAAGATCCCTAGCCACGTGTAATTCCGGACTGTCGTGGAGCTCGGCGGATGTTACGTAAAACTCCGTCTACATCGATCGCGAGCCGGATGACTGACTGGCTGAGTGAATCTAGCTGCGCGATACTGAGGGACACACGGAAAGAGGGTGTGCGAGAACATTATACTTAATACAAGGGCGAGAGAGCTCGCAGCCAGCAAGGGTTGATGAGCCAGGTATACCCATTATCTCCGGTGTCGTGTCGTTCCACAACGCTCGTCCGGTTTCGTTAACTATATTTACGTTGAGGGGACGAAGCACGACGCGCGAGCGGCACAACCTTCGTTCTTGGGGGTTTTTTTTTCTTTTAATTTATTCCCGAAGTCGTGCCCCAGCCATCGGAGTAACGTGAGAACTAACGGGGTACGGGAGAGATGCGCGGTACGACACTCGCACTCGCGATAGACGCGATCCCGCCTCTCCGGTGCATCTGCCTCGCGCATAAGTGATGCACGGAGTCGTTGACTTTTTTTTTCGTATGCAGATTGCACTTTCGGGAAGGATCAGGAGGGACGGAAAATGTGGGTTCGGAAAGGGAATTGCGGCGGGGTTGGAGTGGTCCTTTTTTTGGGATCGTTTATTGGGCGTGGAGAACTTGACAATAATAAATAACTTTTACCCAATATATATATATGTAATTGTACATAACTTATATATCATGAATATACATAATTTCCATAAGAGCCGTAAGAGACAATTCGTGGCCACCAATGCAAACATCGGGGTGTAATTCGAGAAGCCGTGGCAGAGTCGGGTTTATTCAAAACGCGCGCGTGACGCCGCCAAGACGCGCAGTCGTATCTCTTTAAACACCACATTATACACCACGCCGTATCTTGATATATTTGTTCCCCGCAGCGAGGAACATGAAAATCTCTCGCTAGGCGCGCGCAGTGTAAATACGTGGCTTTTCGTGGAGGCCAAGGAAGATACACATGTCGCGGCCGAGCGAGCTGCGAAGCGTCTCGCGAGACGGCGAAGAGCGTGAGGCCCGCGCGAAGGACCCGAGGAGGGCGAGAGTGCGGTGTGTGGAGGCGGAGTGGGCGTAAAGGTGATGTAAAATGAAAATGGTGCCTTCCACGCAGATCCCTCTCGGGAGATAACGACAAACATTGGCCCGAGGCGCGAGGTATGTGCGGCGTTATGTTGGCGCACACTGCGACTGTCTATTTGTGCTGTTGTGTTTGCCCGGCTGCCCCCCGACCCCGCACAAATCTCCCACCACAAATGTGTGTGAATATAATAACGGCCCGTTGAGGAGAGATGCAAAAGGGGCGCGAGGGGGGCGAGGAGCGAGGAGGAAAAAAAACGTGTGTCAAGACACACAAGGAGTGACTCGGTCTGTGCTGCACGGTCAACACACAAGCGCGAGAGGAAGGTGAGGTCGCTACGCGAGACGAAAGTCAGGGCGGGTTCGCACCGTCTCGCTTTGAGCTCGCGGCCTCTATGAGACCCCTGGGCTCGCTCTCGTCGCCCAGAACAAATTTGTATGGGCGTGTAAAGAGTTGACTCCTGAAACGCGATACCGCGTGGCGTTCGTGCGGCGATCATATGTACGCCCGGCGTAACGCAGGGCCGACGTTCAATTAACAATGTGGATCGATGCGTTCGATTAACAATGTGGTACTCTCGATTGGGGTTCCTCCGGGCGAAAAGTGAGATGCGAGACAAACAGGGGACGTTATTGGCTGCATGATGCATGGGACGTTCCGGGCGAAATCAGCGGTGCCTTTTTTTTCTTTTTTTTTTTTTTTTTTTGAGGTTCCAAGTTGTCCATATAGACAACTTGGGACTCGTTTTCTCCGTGAGGCATTAAAAGGCGGCAAATTGGAAACCTGTAAATAGGTGGGGTTCGGTAGAAACTCCATTCTCAGATTATCCGCCACTTCAGAGCAGCCATTAGCTGTAAATAGCAATAGCCATTGTAACCGGATAAATATCAGCTGCTGTGGAAGGGATTATTCGGCGCTCGTAGCATCCACGGCGAACGTATAACGGTGCCTGGAAACTCGATGAAATCGCGCTGACCCTGGAGCGACGACGCCGCTCGGGTGGGACGTCTGACCCGCGCGCACGGCTGATCAATGCTGCTGCCGCGATCCTCGCCGCCGCCGGTCCGATCCCGAGTTCATCCCTCGCCGCGACTCTTGATCTTCGACCCGTCACCCGGCTTCGCCGTCGACGCGCGCTCTCTCGACCACGGAGCGCGCTTTTTTATACGCTCGGCCCCCGCCCAGGAGAAAAATACTGCACTTTAATTGCGCGCGCGAGCGCACAAGAGAGAGAGAGAAAAAAAATAGTGAAACAACGATATTCGCAAGCGTAGCGGAAATCTCACGGTTCATTGGCCGATTTTCCAAGCGATCCCGTTGCCCGACGTGTATCGACGTACCGACGTGTGCGGCTGCGGGCTGCAGTAAGGCAAACGCACCAATGCGGCTGGACGTGTTCCAGCGACTGGACGCATCGCGTGAGTGCAGGAGAATAGAATGGAATATTTATTACCCTGGTAGAAAATCTGTGGCGTTAAAATCGGCGCTGGTCAGGCCCTGGTCAGTTCCTGGTCAGTTCCTGGACAGGCCCTGGTCAGGCCCTGGTCAAGCTCTGATGTAAAGGTACAGATTTTTTACAAGGTACTCAGGATACAAAATAGGTGCAGAAGGAAAAAGCAAAAGAATTAAATGTCAGTAGTACCAAAATTACAAGGAAGATGGAGCTATACAATCTTCTGGCTGTCCCTCTTAAGACCTGGGAACTCACTCGTAAGTGTCCGGTGACTGGTGCGTGTGCCTTGCGTACCGCGAGTTGTTTCGCCTCGCCGGCGTGTAAGGCACCCGACACCACGGCTACTTATCCGATCGATAGGCTCAGCGAAACAGCTCGGGCTCGATATTACGTGCGAGGACGTCGGGGCGGACGCGGCTCGCTTCGCGTTACAGTCGAATCGGCGTTTTGATCATACGCGCCGAACGAGTCGAACGCGCGAGAATTTTCGAGGATATTCATTATCAAGCCGCGGCTCTCGCACGAGATAACGGAAGCCCGGAGATTGACCCTAAACCGGTCGATTAACCGCGCGGCGATATTTGCCCACGGTGATACCTCGCGGCGGCGGCGGCGGCCGAGCGCTCGCCCGTTGCTACGAGCAATTTGTTCGCCCATTTGAACTCTGACATGGGTGTGCCGAGGGATAACGCGCGCCAGCGCCGCGCTGCAGCTCTCTCGCGAGCAGCGTGCGCGCCTACCTTCGGCACCCGTGCGCTCCGCGTGTGAACGCGACGGAACGTAATGCCGAACCGGCCGCCTCGTAAACGCCTACCCGGAAGTCCATAGGAAACCCGTTCGACTGCGGCAAATCGAATGATCGGCCCCGAGTCTATTGTATTAGAAACTTTGGGCTTAGGTGCCGGCGATGCAGCCTGGAGCTGTCGTGGCTGGAGGGCTTGGAAACACTTGGAATATTTTTGTCATTAGAGGTTTTATTTTCTTAGAGAACATTTTTAAAAAAATTATTCTTCTATTATATTCTACAGTGAATCGCAGGACTGCCATATTTTTCTGTCACGCTCGTTTAAAAATGGTATTAAAAATGTATTAAATTTCTAACGAAATTCCGATACGCAACGTTTTGTACTCGAGTGGAAAAAGGATTGCGGGAGGGGTATGGAGGGCAGGCGGCGGCAGTGCCGCCAGCCCGTAATGTGCTGACGCCGTGGCTCATCCGCTCTCGAGGCCACTCCGACTCGAGTCTCTCCCTTTCGGGCCTCGTCTCGCGCGCGCCCTCGAGTCAGGAAGTCTAGGGTCGCGCGCGGCTCTTCTTGCCCGCCGCCACGTGCGAGGGCTCTGAGCGTCAACGAAGAAAGGAAGCTCGACTTCGAGTTGAATAGTGCGCGTCGACGTCCGCGAGTCGCAAAGGGAAACGACGCGGAGAGAACGCGAAGGGAGCGGATGACGAGCGTTTGTACGTGTTTAGCACAGAAGGCGAAATATCGACGAGGATCATCACAGTTTTCTCAACGACAACAGCGGCGACGAAAAATTTATACGACCGAAGAAGGTCGAAAAAAATGAAGTAAATTACATATAAAATTAGATGTAAAATTAATTTTTTTATTTGTCTCATCGAACTTTGTTTTTCGGGCGAATGTTTTTTTTTTCTCGATTTCGTAAAGTTTGAACGTTAATTTCACGTTAATTGACTTAACGATTTAATTTTGATTTAAATATAAAATTCCACATATCGCATTTTTCGAACAAAATATATTTGATATATTTTGAATACATTTTTCCGTATATCTGAAATATACTGTTTTTCCACATGGGCGCAGCAGCAGCAGCAGCGAGAGCGTTGAGTATGGAAAATGGGATCGCGACGAGAAGAGTCTGACGACGTCGTCGCACGAGACCCCGCGATGAGTCTGTGCATCGAGCCGCGAGCCCAAAGCTCTCCGAGAGTGGCGGCCGGGAGAGATCGAGTAAGCGTGAAAAGTGAAACCAAAGCAAAGGCGAGCGCGCAGCGCGCGAGTTACTTTCATGTCCCGACGCGACAAAGTGGCGGTAATGGCGTGGTCGGCTATAAAACAAATTAATCTCGTTAGGCGGAAGCGACTGCGCGTCTGGCTTCGACCTTCCACCTTTGCGAGCTTCTCCCGTTTACTTCCTCCAATCGCCTTACCGCCCGCGCTTTCGCGACACAACTCGGCGCCCTCGAGACGCGCGTTTTCTCACCGTTGCCGCCGCCGCCACTCGGCGCTTTGCAGCTCCCGCCGCCTTATTTAACGCCCGGCACTTTTCTCCCCGTTTAAACTCCGCTCGAAAAAGTAACTTTAGAGGGAAAAAAAAATTGACGAAAGCGGGAAACACAAAAATGCCGCAGGTGAGTCGCGCATCGAACGTGCTCGAGGGACGTCGCGACTTCGCGGGACTGTCGAAGCGGCAACCTTAAGAGAGAGAAAAATAAGAGACAAATATTCACAAATCAAAATTTAGTTAAAATACATTTTTATCGATAATTTTTAAAATACATTTTTTGAATAATTTTCTGAATACATTTTTTGGACAAATTGAAACAATATTTAGACATTGAAAAATAAAAACACGAAACACTGGGTGTTAACTTAAATTTTGATCCGTCACTGTGCAGGCCAAAGTCATTTTTCGTCGACGATAATTGAATTGCCGGCTCGCAGTGTAGATGAGGCAGCGATTGGCTGCGGATGTGTTCGAGGAATTAGCGTACGCATTCGTAAACGTCGCCTCAGGTACAGCGAGCACATCGCCCTCTGTGTATGGGAGTGGCGCGCGCGCGCGCGGGCTACACGAGTGTCTTGCGCACACAGAGACGACGTCGGGTTGTGTGTTTCGGCGGTTGAGCGCGCGGCCCGGTCGTGCATACACAGCGGTTTCGCCGCGGAGAGACGTTTTCTCTCCCGCGGTGACGCGCATGCGCACGCGAGGGCGTCAATACGTGCGGGATCACTCGGCACACGCTACCCTTTCTCGGTCCTTTGTCGCGCGCGGCCAACACAAACGCGATCATCCTGTGCACACCGCCGCCGTCGTCGTCTCGCGTCGAGAAGCTGCTCACCGACGGCGCACGCACGCAATACGCCCGGTCTACGTGTGTCGCCGCGCAGCACATATGTTTCTCAAGGTCCTTCGGTATTCGTGATTGCGACAATTTACGGCACCTGCTTAGATACAGAGCCAGCTCGGCGACTCGACGGCCGAGGATTTTGTCGCGGTACGATTGGCTCGCGAGTTCAGCCGTTACGACGATTTTTGAGCAACACTTTTTTTGTGTTGGCGCAAAAAGCCGCTGTGAATGTTGAATTTCGTTTTTTCTACACCATTTCTCAACACATTTTCAACAGCGACCGTCCAGAAAATTGGTTTTCAAACTTGGTTTTTGTTCAAACGTTCTGACGATTTTAGTCCAACACTTTTTTTGTGTTGGCGCAAAAAGCCGCTGTGAATGATGAATTTTGTTATTTCTTCACAATTTCTCAACACATTTTCAACAGCGACCGTCTAGAAAATTGCTTTTCAAACTTGGTTTTTGTTCAAACGTTCTGACGATTTTAGTCCAACACTTTTTTTGTGTTGGCGCAAAAAGCCGCTGTGAATGATGAATTTTGTTATTTCTACACAATTTCTCAACACATTTTCAACATCGACCGACTCGCCACACGTCATTTTCAGAAGTGTTGGAAAAATCGCGAGATTATTGCTGTAGAAAAATCCAGAGACCACCCGGTAAGTGTGTACAATACCGAAAAAGAATCTACACGCGGTGTGCACCCCGCGCGCCGCGCCTTTGCCGCGGTTCGTTCGTCGCGGGGGATGCTGCGCGTCTTGTGTTTTTGCACCCGCGAGCCCGGCAGAAAGGAAAGGATGATTTGTGCCCCGGGCCATCCTGCGGTAGTTGGAGCGGACTCGCGCGCTCGCAGATTCCAATTTCGTGAGATCCCAGCGGCGGCGGAGCCGCCAGCCGCCACAGGAGGAAAGTTGTGCTGCCCTCATCTAGAGACAGCCAGGCACCCAGCCAGCCTGGCATATCCAGCCTGCCCTACCCGTGTCTCTTGCGAAGCGAAAAAAGAGGGGAAAAAAAACAACAAACAAACAAGACGCAGGCTTTCGCATTTTTCTCTCCCTTTTTTGTCAGAGATAAGGGCCTTACCCTTAGCGAGAATGCCACGAAGAAAGTACTCTCTCGCGTCTGTTCGTCCCTCGCGAGACGCACAATCCATTTTCCCGTTCCTCACTTGTGACACACTCATTCGACTTTCGAGTGTTTTCGATCGCGAGCCACGAGCTATTATTTCGCGTCGCTGTGTGCGCGCGGAATGTTCTTTTGTCCGTCGGAAACATATTACCTCGGGGTGAAAAATCTGCAACGTTACACACGGTCCAAGTCAGGCCCTGCCAAGGCGCTAACAGGGTTAATGCGGCCTTGGTCAGGGCCCGATCGGGGCCTGACGTGGACCGTATCTTCTGTAGAAAAAAGCAGCAGGATGTCCGAACGTGCAAATCGCGAGCTTCGCCGTGGACAATTGGCGCGACCTGCAGAGCGCTGTTGGTAGGTACGGCGCGCACAAACATAACGTCATAACCATCCAATCTAGCCGAGGACTGCTTTAAAATTTGCCAACGCCTCGGCGTTGCTTTAAAATATAAATGGGCGAGGACCAAGCGACGAGAGCTTCGCTGCTGACAACGTTCCACTTTCGTATTCATGCGAAAGTTTCCTGGTCGCCTCGTTAACTTTACATAAGGCTACGCGCCGCTTGCAAATTCGGGGGCTCGACGAACCCTGCAGCCCGCGTCCTGCGCGGTCCGTCCGGGCGGCCGTGGGCGTCGCGTTCGGTACTCTCCCTGCCCTAAGTCGCATCTCCGGCACGTGGGCGGATGTGATGTATAGATACACGTCGCACGATGATGTCCTTCGCTCGCAAGCTGGACGACGCGACCAGCCGTGATTTAAAGAGTCTTCGCGATTAACGGGCACGTACCTGACGCGCTGTGCGACGTCGTGCGTTCCACTTTTCGAGGGGCAAAGAATTCAAAATTAAATCGGGATTAGCGTTCTATAAGAAAAGAGCGAAATAACGAAAATTATAAATTGGCCATCATTGTAACGTGCAATTTTGCCATTGATCTCTGTCAAATAAAGTAAATAAATAAATAAATAAATAAATAAATAATCATGAATTCACGTCGTAAGAAACAACAAAACGGAGAGTAGGAAGATAAAAAATCGTGAAAAGAATTGCAGGTTCCCTGAATTGAATGTTGTTTATTAATAACGTTAAATTTGTCGTGGGCTCGCGCAGCAAATTCCTCTCCCGTGTAACAAGGCCTCGGGATTTGTTGCGTTTTTTTTTATCCCGCAAGCAGAAGTTTATCCGATGGTCGACATCCCCGTAAAGTAAATACTAACAGCGTGCGGCGCGGGGCTGGGGCGAGAGGGCAGCCACCGCGGGGGGGGGGGGGGGGGTTGGAGACCGAGAGAAAGCGGGCAGCCGCGTGGAGGGTGAGAGCGAGAGCGAGAGAGAGGGAGAGAGCGAGAGCTGCTGGCCTCACAGAGGCAGGAACTTTTTAAGCAAATTAATCAATATCCGTGAGCGCCACGCAACCGGGGAAGTTTACGCGCGTGGAGCCGCTCCGCCGGCGAGTGAGGAAACAGGGAAGGAGGAAAAGCGTTCCGGCGAGGCGAACATCCGTCCTGCCGTCTAATTTCTTTAAAGTAGTTTGGCAATTTATTATTTTCCAATTTTTCCAAGCAGAGAAGCCGCGGAGCGAACAGAAGCCATTGGGAGGACAAACTTTCAGCTTGCTGCTGCTGCTGCTGCTGGCTGCTGCTGCTGCCGCCCGTTGCCGCACTATTTTTATGGCTTTATCTATCCAATTCTCACGTCGTCTCGAGAGTGTAAAAAATATTCGACTTTTTTTTCTCTTCTTTATAAGCTTTGTCGTCGAGTCACGACGAAGAATAATCTTATATATTAAGGCTCTAGTTTCCTGTGGTCTATGGGAGAAGGGCGTGTCCTCTGGTAGAAAATCTGTGGCGTTATATTCGACCCTGGTCGGGGCCTGGGCAACCCCACCTTGGCCACGCCAGGGCCCGAGCTGGGCCTGATATGAAAAAAAATCGAATTTTTCGCGTTTTGCTCGGCGAATTTTCTATTTTTCGGACAAGCAATGGTGCTTTTCGGAATCAGCGAGAAATTTGCCATTGGATAGGATTTTTCAACTTTACGAAATCGAAAAAAAAAAATTCGCAAAAAATGCCAGGGGTCTCGTACGGTGTGGCTCGCACAGAGACTCGCCGCACGAGTCCGAGAACCCGCGACAAAGGAGCCGCCGGAAACGAGACACGAGAAACGAGAAAAAGCGAAATAGCGCCCCGACCGTCTCGTCGCCGTTTCATCGCCGATAGTTCTGAGAGATTTCCGAACCATTATGCAAATTTCTTTGCGCCACCAAGCAATTCTCTTTCCGCCCGGCTTCGCAACGACGGAGAGAGAGAGAGAGAGCGAGAGAGAGAGAGAGACAAGACTTTTCCGGATCTGTTTATTTCACAGTTCCGGTCACGGCGCCTGATGCTGCAATTTGCGTCGCTGAGCCGCGTTACTATGTGGCGTCGCGGAAAATTTTTCCTCGCGCGCAGCCGGAAACGCGCGAGGAGCGCGAAATCGTCGAAAGAATAAAAAGCACATGTTACGGCAGCTTTACTCCCCCGTCCCGATCCGACAGTTAAATTTTTAACGAATCTCCCGGAGCAACGAGTCGCGACTGCGGATACCGAACTTTTATGCTCACAATAATGAGACGTTTCGCGTTTTACGAGTTCATACGCATTCGCGAATAGACGCCGCGGGACGGAGAAAATTTCATTTCGCATCTGCCACACTTGGAAATGAACCAGTATGACCAGTCGTTGTTTTTTTTTTTTTTTAAAGGCCCAATAAATTTGGGCCCTCGCGACGAAACTAAGGCAGCATATTTTTTTCCGTGGTAAAGAAACAACCAGGATCCTGGAAGATAATCTTTGGCGTTAAATCCTGCCCAAGTCGGGCCCTGCTCGGGCCAATACGGGCCTGATCAGGCCCGGATGTAATGCCAAGGATTTTCTACAAGAGCTGGAAGAAAATCTTGGGCGTTGTCCAAGGCCCGACTTTGGTCCGGCCCAAAGTCGGGCCTTGACCGGGCCGATATGGCCCCGATCCTCGCCTGACCAGGGCCTGATGGTAACGCTACAGATTTTTCATCAGGGACGTTAAATAAAAAAAAACAAGCGACAAGCGCCAGAGTTCAAACACACGATTTTTAACCCCTGCAGTGACAATCGAAGGATCTTCGAAAGCGCCCCGACGAATATAAAGACGACAAGGCGAAGGGGTTAGGCACAAAACGGGGAGCGCGAGGGTTCGCGCGACGAGGGTCGAAACGTGGGGTATCGGGAAGACACTTTCGCCGCGTTGGAGGACCTCGGCCCTCGTCTCCCGTGTTGCCCCCCCCCCCCCCCCCCTCCGCACCCCGCGAGAGGGATCCGGGGGCTTCTCAGTCGCGCTTTGCACCCCTCGCACATCCGCGGGATCCGCGCGCGCGGCTCGCGCGTCCTCTCAATGATTGTAGAGAGCGAGGCGAAGTCAAAGAGGACACGAGGACAAAGGAACGCGAGCGCGACTCTCGTCTATCGTCGCGTTGAAAGACGAGCATGGAGGAAAAAAAATAGGAGGGTGGGTGGCGTGGGCACGAGGGGGTCGGGGGGGGGACAGAAAAAACGAAGAAGAGAAAAGAAGCGAAGAGGTGCACAGAGGGAGGAGGAGAGTGGAGGGCGAAAAAGGAAGGAAATAGCGTTGGGTCGGGAGGCTGGCGAGGGGGGCGGCGAGAGGGGCAAGGGGGGGCACAGGGAATGGATGGAAAAAGGGTGCGGTGAGGTTGCATGCATAGTGAAAGAGGACGAGAAGATCGTGGAGTCGTCGCGCGGGTGAACTCTCTCCCTCTCCCTTTCTCCTCCACCCCCGCCGCCCCCCCCACCCCTCCCGGAACCCCTGTCGAATAAGAGGAGTAGCCGAAGGCACATGGGCGTAGTGCCTCATTCTCTTTCGCGGGGTTTTTCACTCTTTTCCTCGCGCGGGCGGCAAGACCGTGTTGAGCGCGCGCCCCCAGATGCCGCCGCGCGCTACGCGCGCCGCGGCACCGGGGGCCGCTTGTCTCGGAGCTCTAAAAATCGATAGCAACGCGCCGAGCACATAAAAGGGTTAAAACTGGCTGCCTCGCCTCTCGCACTCGTTTCTTTTGCGTGGCAACCCCCCCGACGCGCATCGCCCGGTGCGTCTCGGAAGAACGCCGGGCTGTGTGGAGGGCGGCGGCGGCGGCGGCGGCGGCGGCGGCTACGGCGGCGGCGGCAAGTGAAGCAGAAAGAGGGAGCTCGAGAGCGGCTCCACCTATACCTGTGTCCTGTACCTATGGATATATTGTGCCCAATACGGAACACTCAAATACTATGAATTATATATTTTTTTGTTTTGTTTTGTTAAACGGAAAATTGCATAATCGATTAAATAGGACTTATTGAGTGCCAGTGAAAAGTTATACAGGCTGTAAAAATCTTTTTTTTTTATTTGTGTCTGCCTGAGGAAAATTAATTAAATTATTTTTTTGCTTCTTGAAACCTTTATTTAAGTTCATTTTGGAACGTAAGGCGCTAGTGAAGAACGATAGAATCGGGTTTAAAAACAAACAAACAAAAACCGGATACCCAGAAAAAAGGTGTTCCGTTATTGGGGCAATTTTTCTCCGACGAGTCTTAAAACCGGTTGGAACCTCGATTTTCGAGTAAAAAAACGAAAAATCGCCGTTGGCACCTTCGTAGGTCCGTTTTTTTTTTTTCTTTTTTTTCTTTAAGCGTTCCGTATTGGGCCCTCTTCCCCTACCTGCCGCGCCGCACCTGCTATATAGACTTGTACAGAGAAGAGAGAGAGAGGGAGAGGGAGAAACGTACGGGTAGGAAAAGCGGAGCAAGTGCGACACGAACGCGGTGGAGAACGAGATTTACATACCTACAGCCAGCGGTACTGGCTGGCTGGCTACCGACGAGGCGGCGGCGGCGGCGGCGGCCACCCTTGTTAGTCCAAAGTTGCCTCGTCCGCGCGTTTCCTCACTCACCGTGCACACGTATTAACTCCGCTCCCTATATACCCACGTACGTTAAGGTATATCCACCGTTGTTGGCTTTTATCCGCGCTTAAACATCGCAGCAGCAGCAGCAGCAGCCAGCACGCAGGCTTTGCAGTCGTTAGTATATTGCCGAGGGAAACTCCGCGGGGCAAAATGCCGTATGAAAATAGTCGAAGGCGTTAGCCATACGACGACGATGACTCGCTGAGGGGGATTGAGAGATTACACGGAAACGAAATTTCTGGCTAATTAAACTCCTCCGCCTTGGCGAGTCGATGCACTGTTGGTTCTGATTTCAATTCGTAATCCGCGAATTTCATTCTGAAATTCTGACGTCGATTTTGGCGATTTTCGGTCCGGAGACAGATCTATGATTTCTGTCCAAAAAAATCTTCGCCAAAAAGTTTTTTTTTTTCAAAATCGAGTAAAAAGTATTGGTAACCAGTGTTTTCGGGGGTAGAATATGCGACTTGAGAACAATGGTATAGGTTACAAGTCGATATTTTCAAAAGAAAAATTCCGTCGTACATCGATGCAACATTGGATCGGTGTATAGGTCCCATACCCACACCTAATACCCACGACCACAACCAGACTCGACTTTGATTGATTGCACATGGGTGGAGTCAACGGAATCTCGGGGGACGCTACTTTCTGGCAATGGTGCTGAATCTCCCGCCCGCAGGACTTGCGCAGTGTCTCACACACGTGAGCCACACGCGAGCCATAGATCCCCAGCCGAACCTCGCGAGGGTCGTAAGGGTCGTCGTCAACACACCCTTACAGGAGCTCCCAACACATGTGTGGCCACCATACATATCAACGACGCGAGCTTTCCCAGTTTCCTCGGCTGCGCGCCGCCGTGCGGGAAACGTGTGTGTTAGTCGGAGGCGCAACGCTGCGGGTCGCCCGCGAGAAGGAGGCCACGTTTTTTCCGCCCTCAGCTCGCGCGAGGGGCTGGTGGCCCGGGGATGATTTCTTTCCCACTTCCTCGCGCGGATTCTACCCCCGTCGCACCCCACCTAAGACGCGCGTCGTGCGCGGCGAAGAAAAACGGGCTTCACCCCCCGCAGCAGCAGCTCCTTCGTCGTCGTCGTCGCTTCGCCCTCGTCGGGGCCGCCGCTGAATATTCCACCTGCGAGTATATAGCGTGTATGCCGAGCGAGAGAAGAAACGAGCGCGCGACTCGGGCCAACCCCACGTTTCAACGTGTCTACGGGAGGAAAATACGCAGCGGCACAGGGTGTGTGTCGAGGGGGGCGAGAGAGACTCGCGAGTATGCACGGGGGGTGGTGGCCGTATATATATATGTATACATATATATGGTGTGTGTATATATAGCACGTGCGCGGCCGAGAAAGACGCTCGAGGGGGTTGGAGGAACCGGAGACCAATCGGAAGCTCGGATTCTTTATCCACGCGCACTATTCCTGTGAGGCAGAGGGACGCTGACTCCCCCTTCCCCCGTTCGCCCCCCCGTCCGACCCCCGCTTCCTCAGAACGAGGAACGTGGAAAGCGCCCCACGTACGCTCAACTTCAAACTTTCCTCGCGGCTATTCCTTTCTTCCTCGTCTTCCGCGTTTCGTTCGATTTTTTTTTGTTTCTTCTTTTTTTTCGCTTCCAACCTCCTTCTTTTTCTCCTTCCCCTTCACGTCCTGTGTACCGTGCTTCTTATCTCCTCCAGACTCTCGCTCTGTATTCCCAAACCGCGAGCCCGACATCCGCACCGAGAACTGAACTCTTGGCGCGCCGACCAATCGCACGAGCAACGATGAGGTACCAATTGGTGTGAAGAGAATGAGGGAAAAAACATTGTCGAAAAAAATGAGGGACCAATCGGAAGGTGTGGAAAGATGGGAGGATGAAAATCGAACGTTTAGCCTGCGACCGGTTGCGAGGAAAGGACGAAAATCCAGCGATTGGCTGGTCCAAAAAGAGGCATTTTTTGGTCTCAGACCTGCGGAGTCGTTGGCGTGACACGAGGCGGAAGACGAAGATAGGGAACGCGGAGTGGAGGTGCAACAACACCTGGGAGGATCTCGCGGATGAGCGAGCGAACGCTGGGCCGCGATCGACGTGGGAGGGACTGCGGGGTGGAGGAGCGGGAGGAGGATAGGAGAGATTACGGGCCATCCTATATGTATGGTAATATCGATGGGGTGTGGGGGGGTTGAGGATGGCGGAGGCTGCCAGAGTGGTAACGTTAGGTAGCATCCGATCCTCCACCACCACCACCTCCACGCGTTCTTCGGTGTGGCTTTCCCCTTTCTGTCGGTTAGCTAGGGCTTCCCGTAACCAAAGGTGGAGGACGGTCCAGACTCCAGGGTGAGCGGAAGGAAAGGAAAGGGGGGGGGGGGGGGGGAGTGAACGAGACAATCGTCTATGGCACAGTCTCATTCCATCTGTGCTTTTTCCTCCAGGCACCTGGATGATTCGCCTGCTGGATGTCCGCATACCGAAAGTGTTTCATTTGTCCACCTCAATGTTCAGCCCTTCTCGTTGAATTTCACTGCGGGGTCTGATCTGGTCTACCTTGGATATCCCAGATCTGGACCTGAATATGGAATAACTCATCAGGTGTGCCTTACGTTTCCCCCATCTGGCCCAGAATAAGGGACAACTCACCAGATCCATCTTAGATTCACCACATCAGGTCGTCAATAAGGAATACTTTATCAGGTCTACCTTACATGTGGCACATCTGCACCTGATTATTAGGTCAATCTTGTTTATGTGACGACAGAGTTGCTCCACCAGATTTCTGGTCGAGCCCGTGATCCGAGAAACTCAGTTCGGTGTTTTTGAAGTAATTCCAAGAAGTAATTCCATTGATACTTAAAAAAATCTTTTACCCTGAACAAAAAAAGAAGAATCTTTTACTCCGCGATATCTGAGTTTTCTGGACGAGGCGTCGAGAGCATCGAGAAACAGTAGCGGCAAAAGCGGCGGCCCACGGCGGGGGGGTAGGGCAAAACGAGAAGTGAGTAGTAGTGAGTCGGCGTCGTCCTGGGCAACGGCTCTGCCACCTTATTGGATATGTTGAGCAATTTATTTTATTTTTCCCCACTACTACCCTCCGCCACTACTTCCACTACCACCACCACCACCGCGCACCCTCTCTCGTTGTCCTCGCCGCCGTCGTCGTCGTCGTCGTCGTCGTCGTCGACGGAGCAATCCTCCAACTCCGTTCCAACGTTCCTCACCAGCTTCACCATGCTCGCTTTTCCCGCTCGCTCCTCTCCTCTTCCCTCGCCTTTTTCCGTCGCCCCTCGACATGCACAGACGGCGGCGGCGGTGTCGGCGGTGGTTGTAGTACCTACCTCCACCTTCGCCTCGACCTTCCTCGCCAACCTCCGAATCCTCTCGCTCCCTTTCTCACTCCTGCTCACTCCGTCCTCCTCCTCCTCCTCCTCCCCCCTCACCGCTCACCCCGCTGCCGTTCTTTCTCTCGGTCAGAGCAGCGACTCCTCCGCACACATCGACGCCATTTTCCAATATCGCGTCAAGCAGCCTCCTCGCCCCCTCGCCTGCCTCTGCGCGCCAGAGTTTTCTACCTTCGAGCCTTCGTGCCCGCGAACGTACCTACCTCTCTTCCTCGCTGCGCTCGCGGGACTCGAGGGAAGATGGGAAAGTATATGGGCCGGAGGAAACAGAGTCGAGCGAGAGACGGAGGAAAAGGGACAAAATTTATATATGTATATATATGTAAAAAAAAGAAACGAGGGAGAGAGAATATGCCTGGGAGGAAAAGGGGGTTGCTGCTGCTGCTGCTGCTGCTTCGCTCCTCACATAGTGGTGATGCTGCTGCTGCTTACGGCAGTAGAGGAGTTGGAGGAGGAAGAGGAGAAGGAAGGAGGAAGGGAGGAAGGGAAGAGGGAGGCTAGGTGAGAACCGTACGATCACTCTTCCCTCTACCCGCAAATTGGCAATATTCATGCAGGGACGCGTACGCGCGGCGCGGCCAACCACCCCAAACCAGATTCTCGCGCGGTATCCGCGGAGCTGAAGCTCGTTCCACGCAGCTCCCGACAAGAGAGAATGGCCGCATATAGGACTCCAGTGTCGTACCGCAGGCGTCGCTTACGGTTTACGCGCGAGATTCCTATCCGGCTCAACGTTGGCCGTGCTCGAAGCAACAATTATCATTAAGATCCGGAGATGGGGATGAAGGTGGATTGTTGGAGGAGTTCGAGACACAATGCGGGGTACGAATGCCGCCACATTCCGGTGGAGTCGGTTCTGAACTCACGACCACCAGGGTGTCGAGCTTATTCAGTGGCTCAAACTGCAATCGGATGACGGAGGCTTGAAGTAAATTTGCAGGTCGAACCTCAGGGAAATTAAGTCTGCGAAGGCAAAGGCAAAAAAACATGACTTGGATGTCGTCATCCAACAGAAGCGGTAAAAGTCACGTGAGACACACGGAACTCCTTCCGTCATCGTCAGGATGAATTAAAAAAAAAACGGAAGGCTTTTCCTTGTTTGACGTGGTTTCGTTAAGAGTCACTGAACGTCTTCGATTAAGCGACGCGACTTTCCGTCGACGCCCACAACCTCTTGGTCCCGATATTTGAATACACATCAAGGGGCAGGAGAGGGGGGGGAGAACGAAATCGCATTCGGTGGGCACAGCTACAGAGAGACATTTTGGCAGGCTCGACCGCGCGTCTCTCCCGTGAAAGGAAAATAATTTGACATATTTTTAAAAGTTTGAATATCGCCTGGGAAGTTTTAAAGCGGGCTTCGTTTGCGCAGCGACCCTTCGTCCTCGCTCGCTCTCTCACGGCCATAGCTGAATATACAGAGCGATTCACCGGCAGGCGCGGGGCGACTCTCGTCGACGTCGACGTCACGACGAGGGTGAGAAGGAACGAGAGCTCAAGAGCGCAGAGGGTACACGACGGTTCGAGTAAGAGGCACCACCACTGCCTACATCGGACCAGGAGGGTCGCCGCGAGAGATTTCAAAGCGATTTTTTACCGAAATAAGTTTCACGTTAATTGCCGCGGGCTTACGGTATTCGATATTACAGTGAAACACGCACCTGTGTATCGGATTTTCAGCACCGACGAATTACACCAAACTTTCGGTCTCTCTGTCCCTCTGCAACTGTAGGAGGGCATCGTCATCCCTGGTAAAAAATCAGTGGCGTCACGTACGGCGCGAGTCAGGAACTGCTCAGGCCCCGATCAGGCCCTGATCAGGCCCGTATTTTCGTAGACACAGCCCGAAAAGTATCTCATTTTGTAGCTGTGACAAACAGCTATACATTCCGCATCGCGATTGTGTCGAAGAACAAGTTCGTCTCACGAGAAACAAATATGAATTCGCATGGAGAAACAAATATGGATTCGCATCCCTTGCTTGACGACAGAACGAGATAGGAGACGGAGGATTGAAGCAAAATGGGAATATTTTGTCTTTCGGAGAAGCTGCTGTTATTTGTACGGCTGGTACTTCTGGCTGCAGTGAACCGGGTTCGCGGAGGACGACGTCGACGTCGTCGACGACGACGACGACGACAACGACGACGATGAGTGTGGAAAGCGGACCGTAACGCGTGCGAGCAGTTAGCTTTATTGCCGAGCCCGCCGCGCGCGCGCGCGCGCCCGCGTCGGCACCGGACTTTTTAATATCGCTTTGGCGCGCTGGCTCGTCTGCCAACTGACAAAAGGATAAAAGAGAAGCGAGGCGTTAATGGAGAACGTTTTCGCTCTAACGACCGGGAAGAAAGGGAGGACGTGCACGTCGGTGGTCGCTCCTACCTTCTCGGCAGACTGCGTAGGTATATAGGTAGAGCGACTCCTTGGGCGAAGCCCCGAACAACTTTGTACCTCCTGGTCACGGGTGTCCTCGTTACCGTGGAATATGTGATTATACGTCAGGACGCGCCGTTTCTCGACGTGTAAGGCACTAACAAGGATATTTAGGCTCCTAACCTTCTACGATTTTGACAAAACTCAATTACGTCGTCAATTTGGTAAACTATGGGTTTTAAGATGCTTTTTTCGTTCCGGAAAAATGGGGTTAAGGCGAAGGTTACGTCCATTCACTGCGGGCCTGATTGTTTCGTGGCTGGCGCGCTCGGTCAATGATGAAAAAAAAACTTCAGAACAAAACGAGTGTTTTTGGAGTTAGAAGAAATGTCATAAAACATCCCGCATTCTTGGCTAAAATGATTGCTTTCAATGAAATAGAAATAAAAAATAAAGTAGTATTCGTCTTATTAGATATTCTGAGTAAAGTCAACTGTGAACCTACGAGTGGTGAATTCCTTTGCGCGACTTAATTCTTCTCGTAAATGAAAGCGGAAGGTTAAGTTTGCGGTTGATTCTGTAACTCGTGTGCCAAGGGTCACAGGTACCTTATGCCTCTTGTGCGTATAAGAAACGAGGAAGGATGGCAGAGGTCGATGAGAGAAGGGAACGTTTGAGGCGCGCGAGTAGGTCGAGGGGAAAGGGAAAAACTCCATTCTCGTTTCTTTTCATCCTCGTGCTTCGCTCTCAGGAGCTCGTAAGGCGCGTCATCGCCGTTATTGACGGATAAAAGCCGGTACGCTGAAGCACGTGAAGCCTTCGAGGAGAGGATATCAGAGAGGTCTATAAAATGAGCACCCCCATTGGGTCCAAAAAATTATTTAAATATCTAGAAATAACAGGCTTTTTATAGGCTCTCGAATCCCACTAAAAAAATGCTTAGGGTGTTTTCAAGATTTTCTAAGTTGTTTTCAAGATGTTTCTTGCGGCTGTGAGTCGAGGCATTTTGCCAGATTTTTTTTGCCGATGCTGCAATGAAAGTTCACAATGTCCCGAATGTACAGGATACAAATTCCGGCAATTTTTAGCAATTTTTTAAGGCGTTTCAAGGTGTTTTAAGGTGTTTCCAAGACGTCAATCTGCGACACTGCGAGACACTTCCGAAGCGCGGCGCAGGTGTATTTCGCACAATCACAGGTACACGACCGAGAAATCCGACAGTGGAGGGAGATCGAACAGAGACGGAGATATTATAGATAGAAGGCAGGTATCCGCCGCCGCGGATCATTGTAGCATTGTTGTGTACACAATGGACCGCTCGCCCCGTCTCTCTCCCTCTCTCTGTGTGGCAGACCCTCGACGACAATAGGGAATTCGCCAGGCAATACTCATCGATCCGTATAGATATACCCCGCACGATATTTCACCTATATCGACGCAACGACGGAGGGGGGAAACAGCGAGACAGGCGGGGAATGATTCCGATGCCGCATGCAGAAAAGAGCCTCGAGTGTTTTCTCGACCCATGAACCCTTTTATATTGTTACACTATAGTGTACACCAAACAGGTTATCGTTGCCGACAATAAGAGACACGAGATGCGCCGTATTGCAGACCCAACGCGGCCCGACAATTCACTTGTGGAAAACGAATGTAGCATTGAGTGACACTTGGTAAGAAAAGAGTTAAGAGAGTCATAAAGACAGTGCGTTTCCTAGAGGAGTTTTTAATGCCTGGCAGATTTGCATCTCTATCAGTTTCAACTGCTGGCAGAATCATAGTCACTTCGCGCAAACTATTTACATGGCTAGCAATTTAATTCAGGAAACACGCGAGCCTCAAACTAAAAGTTGACGACAGACAGTTACGAGTTTCTAAAAAAAGGTGCTATCGCCGGGGATTAATCCGGCTGGATAATACACGAGGCTCGAAAGATACTAATCGAAATCACCTGAGGAGGCCCCGAGCTGCCTACATTGCAGGCGGCCGTGTGCTCAGTCTCGGTGCACGCAGCCATCAGGTAGAGGTGTTCAAAATAGGATCGTGCGAACAGCTCGGAGCGTTGCGCGCTCGCGATGTTGCGATTTACTTGTGCGGCTGTTCTCCGGAACTCGGTGCGTTTCATCCGAATCGATTAAAGGCCGGTACGCACACATCGCGGGGCCCGAAGCCGAGATCGCGAATGTATATGAGAGAAGAAAAGGAAGCGGGAGAAGCGAGGAAAACGGCGCAGCGTATGGTAGCGAATACTTGAGTGCAATTAGTCGGTGCGTTAATGCCTTCCAGTTACAACTACTTCTGGCCTGCCCTCTCCCTGCGTCACGGCAGCTCGGTGGAAATGATGAAGAACCTGGTTGAGACTCGGTTGAGCCTCGACCGAGACTCAATGCGATAAACAGTCGTTCTCTTCTTTCGCCACACGACGACTCGCCAAACCTCGACGGCTGCACACTTCCTTCGCTCGGCTTCGCAACGCTTCGAGACACTTCACGCGCCCGTACGCGCACCGTGTTATTTATAAAGCGGGGCGCGCAAACCAATCGCGCTTCGGCTCACCGGTTCTCTTTCTGCTTCTCTCGCGCGCGCTCATCTGGATCTCTGGCAGCTCAGCCAGGAGACAGGTTTCTCGGCCGATTCCATCGCCCATCACCTTCGTCTCTTCGAGCTGTTCGCATCCATTGATCGTACGTGGAAGCTGAAGAAGTGAAATGCATGTGGCGTGGCTGGCTGACTGGCCGGTTGGCGTGTCACGGAGTGGAATTATGTGACGAGAGATATATATTGTCGAATAGGCGATGAATAAAATGAAGTGAAAAAGGGCCTCGGCGTAGCGTGAGAAACGGATGAGATTATGGAGGATAATTAGCGGAGGGCGTCCGTCTTGAGGCACATCGTGGCATTTCTGCCAAATGATAATTCCAGCCGTTTTGAGAAGAACAAGAGGAGGAAGAAGAGAAGCAAGTAAATTGTTGCTTTTGGAGAATGCGGGAAATGTGGCTCATCACCAAAAGCAGCCTCGATAAAGGTGCAATAACTGCATTGAGAAAAAATGTCATTGATTCCAAAGAAATGGATGGATTGAATTTTCTTCATCGACTTCTAAGAAACGTTTCATAGGTTGAGATTTCAAGAAAATATCGATGAATCAACGAGACTTTTTCCCCCGAGATTCTTCTTGGTGAAGCAGCAGCCACGTTTTGCTTCGAGAACGAAGCCGCGACGATGCCTCACGTTTTGTTTTCATCTTTTTCACGTGTCTACAATAGGCGATGAGCAATGGACACCGGGCCCAACGATGGGCCTATAGCTGCGCCGTCGTGGCGTCGTCATAGCTTCATAGAGCGCTTTACGAGCGGCCTTAAGTGCTTGACGATTATTCCCTTATTTTTGAGCGACGCCGCGCGCAGCTCCTTGTGCGATGTTTACGACGCGGTGGTTCGCGCTCGCAATAATCGAGAGAACGAACGACGACGACGTCGACGACAAGGGTCGTCTCTCCTCGGCTCTGGCAACGGGGTGACCCTAAAAGGAAACTCTCCGAGAGGGACAGACACGACGTCCTGCGCTCCAAAGCCACTGCCTCGTCTTCCACTCGGTTGGGCTTATCGCGTATGCGGGCTTCTTCCTCCTCGCTCTGTAGCTTCCCGTCTACACTCGAGCTCGTAATATTTAACAAAGTAGCGTGCGCCATGGTCCCTCGTTGCAGCTCTTATTCCAGGAACAGGAGAAAAAAAAAGAGGCCTGTATGATAGCCGATAAATAACACGGTTCTCGGCTACCATACAGGGAATATTTTCAATGGGGTTTGAGTAATTTATATGTCAGAGAAGAGGTTCGAATTTTTCGTTTTTTTTTCTCTTCATTTTCCTCGCCGTATTTTTCGCCGCCTCCGGTTATTCCCCTCCGCTTCATCTTTTTTTTTCACACAATTTTGCGCGCTATATTCAACAAAGTGGCGTGCGTCATGTGGTTCGACGTTACCTGTTATTGCGGTAATAAGAAAAAGGAAAAGAAAAAAGAAAATGGAAAAGGGAAAAAGAAAAAGCGCCCGTATGATGGCTGATAAATAACACGGTTCTCGCGATCATACAGGGAACATTTTCAATGGGGTTTGAGTCATTTCTGTGTCAGAAAAGTGGTTAGAATTGTTCGTTTTCCCTTCCTCCTCATTTTTCGCGGCTTCTCTCGATATTCCCGCTCCGCTTCATTTTGTTAAGCGCAATTTTGCCCGCTAAATTATGCCTCCGACCGGTCGTCCCGCTCGTAATATCATCTCTCCAGTTTCCTCGAAGTTGATCGGACCGCGCGCGCGCGGTCGCTCCGCGAATGTGTTGCACGCTCCGTGTCCGGTGCGCCCGGCTTCCTGGTACCGCTCTCGCTCTTGTTCGATCCCCGAGGGCGAGGAAGATCGGCTCGCCTGCGATGCACCGAGAAACCGGGCCTTATATATATTTCTCGTTCCCCTCGCGACCGCTCATCTCATCATCTAGTGTATTTTTTTTTCTTTTTCCTTTTTTTGTTCATTTCCCTTTTTCGCCCTTTCGCTCCCCGCGCGGCTGCGTCTTCTGCCCGGCACGTAATTCCAGTAATCGAACGGCGAAGGTCCGGTGCCTCCCTATATATATATATGGATAGCGATTACCGAAGGTCGCGCGCACACACGGCGGCCTCGCCACTGTGCGCCGCGCGCGCTGCCGATAATCGCGCGAGCGTCTGGACCGCCGCTGCGCGGAGGCGGCATATTTATATGGAAATAAGCCGTGAGTGCGGAGCCGCCGAGTCCGGCGCGCGGCGAAGGGAAACCCGCGGGAGCTGCGCGCGCAGCTTCGACTCGCCGCGCGATTTCTCGGTTGCGCAATCAAAGCTCGCGCACGCGCGCGCCGCGCCGCTAAATGGCTACCTGCCTGGCGGACGGTCATTAGGATTTCCACATAGATCGTTAATGGGGATAATTATCGAGCGGCCCCGATCGCTCCTCCCACTCTCTCGCTATGCCTCCCGACTTCTCACTTCACTATCCGCAGCTCCTTCCCGTTTTCGTTGCTCGTCCCGTCTCGAGAAGACGTCACTCATGCCTATTGGATTACCATGAAGACAAGTTGAATGCTAGAGAATATAATTGGAAAATCGCAGGCCCGAAGCGAAAAAAAATTCTACCATTTTTTGCAGGCTCGAGAAGACGTCACATCGGTGCGTTGGATTCAATTTGTATTGAAGCAAATTGAACGCAGACTGTGGAAAAAATAATTGAAGAATAAAGCCCGACCCCCATGGAAATAAAGTATACGTGGGATATATTGTAAGATACATAATTTTATATATTATATACACCGGCCAAAAATTCGATATCTCGTATATATCTATTATATATCCTAGGATACATAATGCGATGTACTACATAGATATATTTTAGATATAAACGCGATACATATCATGTACTATATATCAAGGTATATTAAGGTGCGCACCTTAATAGAGGAGTCTTAATTTCAACGTACCACACACGATCGCCACCGAGAGCGGCGCGCATTCCAACCGAACCTCTTCACTCTTTCCCCGGCTGCGAATCTAGCCTCGAGAATTGAAATTGAATTCCAGCGAGAGATGAGTAAGATATTATTAGGCATAGGTACCGACCTACCTATCTGCCTACCTACCTATAGTGCACGACGCGAGCGAGAGAAGAGAAAAGAAACGGTACGGTGCCATTTGTATTCATATGAAAATATTATCTCCCGTCGGTCGCCCCGTCGTCGTGCAGCTCGCTCTTCAGGATTCGCTATTGGGTTTGCATAGATACTTATGCATGAAGCCAACATTTCCTGGGCTCCCCCATCGGGCTCGGAGCCTCGCGAGCGCATTGTTATGCAACCTGCCTGTAGATCTGCAATATAGATCCCTGCAACAACGATAGCAGCAGCAGCAGCAGCAGCGGCGGCACACGGTGAATTTCATTCGGATTTCAAGAGCAGCATTCGTGTGCTGCTCCTGCGACGACGGCGACGGCGGCCTTTGCAGCGATTCAAGTCGCTGCTCTTAGCTGATAGAGCACGCGAAGGCTACTTGGTGTTTATGTACTCGCGAAAAAACTATCCGAGCCTTTTTCGTGGACATTCCATCAACGAAAATGCGGGTAATGCAGGAATGCAGGTCTCATTATATTGTTGAACGGTGATGGCAATCAGCAACAGCTATACCTGTCTGTATCTGGGTTGCTGTAAAATGGCATAGAGCATAGTCGACAGTGAATTCGAATGCGATGATAAAAACATCCTTTATAAAATGACTTGTGTAATTCTGCTGCCTTTTTCCGTTTAGGTGATTGAAAGGCTAGGAAATGGAAATACAAGTAAATTAATTGTGCGCGGAGAGAAATGGTTTGTACTTTAATTATTAACTCATGCTTCTTGTTAGCCCAGCAAAATTATTTATCCTCGCAAAAAGATTTCCAGATCGTAACGATCGACAACGACCATTACGATCGTCAGTACTCGAGCCGCCAACCCCCCCAAAATGTCGATAAATTCCTCTTGTCCTGTCTCCTAGCCGCATGAATGGCCACGGTGTTTGTTGGCCGAGACACAAAATTCTTGGGTGCGCGTATGAGGCAGGTCATGACGCTCACGCGGAGGGAAAAGGGCGAGAAAAGGGACAGCGCGCGTTTGTCCCACGTATGGGGTTACCTTATACGGACGGTGCGGGCCGTCGTCGTCGACGTCGACGGTGTGCGGTCGGCCCGCTCGCGTTGGCCGCGCTCTCCGCGCGCGCGGAAGAAATTCAAGAGGGTAATTTCGAATAAATTTAATCTTGAGCGCGCAAGAGGGCTTCGAAGGCGCCGCCTCGAGCGAGTGCCGAGCGGGGTCGTCGCGCACGACCGTGAAACCGGAGGGGCCCCTCAGGACGAAGGTATCCGCGTCGCCTCCGCAGCCGAGAGAGAGAGAGAGACGTTTATTTCGTGCTCTGGAGAGAAAGAGAAAGGGGACAACGGAGGGCGAGAGCAGAGCGGCTCTACTCTTTCTCATGTAAATTCACATCGGGTCCAGCAGCTAGCAGAGGGTCCTTTACGAGTGCGAGCACTAGGCCGGCTGAAGTTACCGCAGCCCGGCAGCGGCCGCGGCAGCAGCAAGGTGAACGAATAATAGGATGAGGATCGCTTGCGACGTGTAGCCGCCGCGGACGATGCGCCATCGCCGACTATACGGTTTCACGTGGGATAGGACGGGCCAGGCAAGCCCCCCGCCAGCGCAGCACTCGCAGGACGCGACGCTTCCTCGTCTAAGCGCTTCTCGGTTACACCGAAGCACGTGAGAAACGTTGGCGTTATACTTCTTAGGGGGTTTCGCGACTATACGACGAAGCACTAGACGAAGCGATATTCCGATATTTCGAGCCGCTTGGGACGTCTCGACGGTGACCTTCGGACCAAGGATACACAGGCTCGGAGAGAGAAGCACTATTTTTCACTGAATTTTAAAGCCGAAAGTTTCGCCTTTCGTGACGAAAATTCGAAAAAAAGTGAAAAATCGTTTTTTGCATTTTTCTCATCGAATTTTCTATTTTCGGGCAAACAACTATGCTTTTCGGAATCAGCGCGAAATTTCCCATCGGGTAGGGATCCCAAACTTTACGAAATCAAAAAAAAATCGCGAAAAACGTACCCCTTGCTTTTTTTTTTTTTTTTTTTTTTTTTTTCTTTTTTTTTTCGAAAAATGGTGTCGCCAATTTTTGGTGCGCGCAAAGATGGCACGAAAGGCCGAAGGGACATTGTAAGACGACCGCTAGTGTTTCGTTAATAATACAGGCAGGCAGGTGCGACACAAGACGGAAGAGGAGCTTGGAAGTTTGCAGACGCCGTGCGATATTAGCTCGAGAGCAAACTGAAGCTACTTGTTGCTGTTATATCTCAACGGGCTCGATGCCCAACACGTTCTTCTTCCTCCGTCCAAAATGACGTTGGCCTCAGTGCCAATTACGATTAACGGTAATCACTGCCGAAGACGAGACCAGAACAGAGCTCGGTCAAATGCAGAGACGATCATGCAAATTTCCGACAACTTGTTGCCTGCACGAGGGTTTGTGACGTCGCAAGGCTATTTTTGCACGAATGTCGAGCAAGGAGCCGACGTAACCAGCTGGCGAATTAAGCACGGAGGAGAAGAACCTGAAAATGAATAAATGATCAAATATATAAATCACAATGTGTCGAATGTCAACGTGATTAGCGCGGCGTCGCGACAGGGAGAAATGACGCGCGCGCGGTTACACAACTTTATTTTTAATTGCCAAAACCGGGAGGGAAATATTTGCCGTAGCGCGGAGTCTGTTTGGACTTGGTATGCACATAGTCTACGTTTCATGCTGCGACTGTCCGGATCCACCGTTAATCCTTAATGACAGGACGGACCACCTGTTTACAGTTGATTACGCCAATTATCCGTGCCGCGCGCAATGCCAGAGAGAATTCCGCTTCCCGAGTCATGCGCGTGTTTGCGTTTTGACGCAATTCTAAATACCGCTTCATATATTTGTTCATGCTGAATCGTTACTTGGATGTAGCGGACACAGCAGAGCTGTGCAATATTTAGCTTTCTCTAGCGGTTTGGAAAACCATTTGACCGACTTTTTGACGAATCCTCATTCCAACAATTTTATTACTTTTCTGCGAAAACATCATTGTAAATGGAACCAAAATGCCAAAAAACGACGAAAGCCTTCGAAGAACAATAAACAATAAACGATAAATAATAGGCACCGTCGTCCAGGGAACACACGAGCTGCCTATTACCTGCTTTCCGAACAACCCCGAGCCATTCCATCGGACACACCGCGCGCCATGAATGGAACTTTATTTCCCTCGGTCTTCTATTTACCCTCGGAATTAAACTGATGAGTGCGCTATTTGATTTCCATTGACTTCCTATTTCTACGCGGAATTCACCGCGCGCCGTCGCGGTCAATGGAAACTGCTTTCAATGGAAATTTATAATTTCCGCTGAACATCCCAATGAAAACGCGTGGGTTATATTTTTGCAAGGGCTATCTCGTTCCAGCTGCCCAAGTAGTTATCCACGTCCGACCGTGGACACCGATACTACTGCGAAATAATGTTGCTCCCCTCCTCCTCCTGGTATCCCCTTGCGCGCTTCTCCATTTACGTATAATAATCGTTAAACCGACATGACAGACAATATATAGCAGTGGACACGGGCGTTGCATACGTAAATAGACTCGATGCGATGAACACGATCTATAAAACCGATACAACGTCGGGAAGTAGACCTGCGACTCTGATATTAGCGACGCAGCCGTAGCCAAAATGAAAAAGCAAATAGTCACGCTCCTCGTTTTCGTTCATTCCCTGGTAGAAAATCAGTGCCGTTACGAACGAGAGTCAAAGACCTGCTCAGGCCCTGATAAGGCCGTCTTGGCCCTTCCAGAGCCCGACCAAGGCCTGACTTGGGGCCTGATTGGCCCGGCCAGGCCCTGAATTGGGCCGGATGTAACGTCAAAGATATTCTACCAGGGTTCAATTGGTTAGAGGACAAAAAAAAAATTGTGCGAACCGGTCGGTGTCAGGTTCCTCTGCGCCGGTGAGTTCGGCGCGTTATCGCTGCGCGTACACCAACGGGATATCTCAATTTTTGTTTGTCCCTTTCCGAGTTTTCAGCGAGCTCGCGTCGTCGTGTACACAAAGTGCGCGACGCGCATATAACGCGCGTCCAGTACGTGGAACTCGTGCGTATGCATTGATAACCGGTGCACCTACGTACGTGCACGGCGCGTTTGTCGCCCGGTGTCCAATGGGACACGCCTGCTGTCTCCAGAGCCACGCGCGGAGAGCAGGTGCGCTGCTTGCCTGCCGCGGCCGCTGCTCTTCTGGCCGGGGCAGGTAAGTCGACGGCGCGCGGTGGCTTCGCGCGCGCGTTTATGCCCTCCTCGCGCGCCTATTTATGTGCGTCGCGAATCTCCCGGCGGAATGCATACGTGTATAAGGCATCTCCACGGATATGCGAGCCTCGCGCGCGGCGATGTATTCCAAGTATTCGATATACACACCACCGCCGCGCGGCCCCATAACCGCGACACACTCGCGGCACGAGGATTCTCGCTTCACCACTTCCGACGCATCTGTGGCTGCGAGTGCGCGATATTTTACCATTTTTTTTTTTTTCATCCGATCAGCAGGATGCGAAACCCTCGCTCTTCCTTGTAAAAGGTTTTTAAATTTTTATTTTTTATTTTTGTTATTTTACATTACTTTACTTTGATTAAAAAAAAATTAGTAACTGAGCTTAAATGGGTTGGTGACCCTTTCATTTTCTCAGCATTTTTTTCAACAAAAAAAAATGGAGGAAGTTGGAAGAAATAGTAATTTTACGATTTGCAGCAGCTAAAACATTTTTATATGCACCACATGATTTTTGAGATTTTTTTTCTTCAGATTTTTGCCAATTTATATATGTCATGCGTGCCATGCGAACGAGCCCAATTCGCTCGAGCGAGACTCGTTATGTCGCGCGTCGACTCTGCATGCGCTCCGCAATTTCACCGCCGCGACCAATCCACATGGCCCGTCGCGACATATCTTCGCGCGAATATACACATCGGGCAATAATTTATTGATTAATTCGTGTCGGACGTGAGCAGCACGAGTCGCCCGAGCAGCCTCACGTTCGCAATCGACCAGACAGACGTATCGTCTGTCATTGCGCGGTATCTGTGCAGTCCGATGCTCCACATGTGCCGTGGTGATTCACAGATTTTTTACATTTTAATATATAATATATTCCGATCCTCAATTATGAAATTTTATTGAACATAAAATTGATTCGTAGCTATTGAAAAATTTTACTGAACAGGAATTTTATACTCTGTCGCACTGGAAAACTTTTCTTGAGCTGTGAGCTCCGCTCTGCGGGAAGAAACGAAAGACAGATAGAATTTGTGGTGTATAGTTTGTGATGTATTTGCCAGCATCGTATATTACGCTACAACACCAACACCGGCTTGCGTTGCACGTGCAACACTTGGGATTCGTGTGCGGCAAAAGAGAATACCGGTTAGGGCGTGCCAATCCCGCGAAGCGCGGTCCTCAGTTACACCCCACAGGCACCTAAGATGCACATATTTCTTCCCAACACAGCGGAGAGAAAGATGGACAGCGACTGGAAGCCCCGATAAATTACCGGCGGACCTCGGGGATCTCGTGGCTGGATCAACGATCGATAATTTGATGATCCATCCGCTCTACAGGCAGGTTCGTATATATATATATATATATTCTTAGCTATATAGGTAGCTCCACGTAATGGACACAAATGCATCGAGAAATAACACAGCTGTATCTTATGCCAGTGGGTTTTTGTTCAACTTTTTTTTTACATCACATTGCGACGCTGCCAGAATTTTCTCGTTATTTCTACGTCATATAAATTTACCTCCAGCGTACCCAAAAGAATCTATAGAGTTCAAATGGCCACCAAAAAATGTGCCGAGGCCTGTAAACGAAATTAGACTATTAGAATTGAACAATACGACAATAAAACGGTCAGACCGCTCGCACCAAAGTTGCGTCCGTTTATGGTTACACCAACCGTGTTCACAAGGCGTAGCTCATGAGAGCCAAGTAATTATCACCCAAAAGCACCTATTAAGTCAAGGACTCCGCCATAAAAGTTATTTACTGTCGCCAATAAACGAATTAAGCGCTTTTGAGGAAGCGGAGCAGAGTAAATGTTTATTGGGCCCTAAGACATCGGATCCTCTAAGGAACGTGGAACACAAAAAAGCAACAAAGAGGAAAATCGGACACAGATGAAGTGCGAGAAATTACGTGGGATCTAGAATCGACGATCCACCAATCACCATTGGCACCGTTTCGAGGTTAATACGACAATAAAACGGTGCGACCGCTGTCAGCTTTTTCGCGTTGCAACAAAGTTGCGTCCGTTTATGGTTATACTAAACCGTGTTCACTCATCGTAACTTTTGAGAGCCATGTAATTATCGCCCTCGCGCGTCCGCCTGTTCATTCAGTGCGCCCCGGTCTTTCCCCCCCTCCGACCGGCCCAACTTCCTCTTGTTCGTGCAGCGACCCGGTTTAACCCTCGTGCCTCCTATGCTAATCTGATAATATTCGGCGCTCATTGGGCCGACTCGCGAATGGTCACCGAGCGGTCCTCCTCGGTCTTCAGCGGCTTTGGGCACACGCGACGAGCATCGCACGCTCGTTTGCCCAACGAAACGAAATAATTACAGCTCTCCGGCCCTCCGTGCAGTACGCGAAACGAGAAACCGCCAAGTGTTAATATGGGCGCGGTTTTTGCATACAAAAATTGCGAACGCGTTGTCTCCTGTTATTTTTCTTTTCTTTTTTTTTTTTGCTCCGTTCGCGTCAACTTTTTGTCTCGTGCCGGGCTGCGAATTCTGAAGTCCGAGCTCGAAGCACGGAAATAGCTTCGCCAAATTTCCGTCACTGACCCGAATTAACGATGCACCGTGGACTGCCTCGGCGACTCGCTGGACGCTCTGTCACGTCCGTAATACTCGTTGCTTGCAGCTCTTACACCTGCTGTGCGCGAATGCGACGAACGCGAGGAACTCGAGACATTTTTGTGTTGGGGATCGAAATGATTTCGGGGCAGAGAGACGATCGAGTCACGAATCTTAAACATGAATCGAGATCGATCTTAAGCATAAATCAAGATGGATCTTAAGCATGAATCAAATTCGATCGGAAGCACGAATCAAGTTCGAGCTTAAGATTGAACTTACGACTAAAAATTCGACCCTTCAAGTGCCACCTGACAGCCATTTCTCGGGAAGTATGGTGATCCATTGACCGTGATGTAGGCCGTGTTAGGCCTAATGAATCCTTTCCCACCGAAACAGCGCTATACATCCCGAAGCCAGTAGGCTGGTGCCACGTCCGGCCTGGCTTAGATGAAGATCCCGCCGTAAAATTAAGGCGGTCACTCGTCATCACGAGAGGACGATAAATGCCAAGCTGTGTTCCCCGTGACATCGGCGAAGCGCCCGAGAATTGTGGCGTCGCCGCGCTGGAACGTCCGCGAGTTTACGCCCGTCGCGCCGCTTGCCGGGCAGGAAAATTGCGCCCGCGGAGACGGCAGATTACTCGCGAACGCGTATACGCGTCCGCGAATCATAATTCCTTGGTCGCGGCCGAGGGCTGCCCCGGCTGCCGCTCGCTTCTTGATGATGCTGTAGACTCCGACGAAACTGAGGCCTCCTAGCGTTTGATCTATTTTTGGGTGCATCGCGCGCGACCAGCAAACGTCCACCTGCACAATTTATACGAATCTGCAACATACGGAACCGAGGAGAGGACACGAGTTGCGGGTGCGGGAAATACGAGTTGCGGCCAATGTGGATTTAACTCGGTCGTGAATCACTCGCGTGGCTGGAAATCCGCGGCTCGGGGAATAAAGAAGACGCAGACTCGAATTGGGCTCGGTGCACGAGGGTCGCGAAAATCTTCGCGACTGAGCTGGGCGACAACTTTGTACGTCGATATGATCGATGTTGGCATTTCTAGGATTTATCTAGGTGGGAACGAGAAACCTTGTAGAATCAGCCGGACTTGACGTGAAAATTGACGGTGAGACTGGATCACTCGAGATATTCAACAATGACGGCAATGAGACAACGAAGAACAGTTGACAGTCGAAAGAAATAAAAATAATAGATAAATACAAGAATTTATTGTGATAACTAAACATTTTTGCTGTGACAGCAAAAGATTCGTTAATGCAGCAATCGATTGGCTGTCGGATCCTGATTATTTTTCTGTGTTTTCATCATAGAAAATATTTTTACCAAAAAGAAAAAATACTGTGCATATGTATTTATTATTATTGTATTTATTATACCGTGTGAACGATAACTTTCGCCTGTCATTTTACCCATGCGAAATAAATCAAACTTTGAGCACAGCAAGAGTCACGTTGCACCGCAAATTGAGCGAAAATACCGTCATTTTTCAGCCGCAGTTATGTTTGTTTAATTCATCGAAACTGACATTACCGTTTATGACATTGTTGATGACGTTTATGGCTGGCGTGTTGGAGTTTAAGTGCGAATCCGTTGGGATTTTGCAGGGAAAAAGTGCGAAACAGACAAACGGCTTGAGCTCGAGTGTCTGAGAGTTTTGCTGAGAGTCGGAATTCGAGAAAGCTGATGTCTTCGACATTCATCTTTGCTGTCGACAATGACGCTCGTATAGTGCCCGAACAAAGCGCGCGCATTTTCTCTCTCGCTCGCTCGCGCCGGATGCCAATTTGCACGGGAACGTCGAAGATTGGTTTTACTCGAGAAGCGTCGAGGAATGCAATAGACGTCGAGTTGTAACGCTTTCGCGCTGTCTCTCCGTCGTCATCCTCTTTCGACGACTCAAACACAATGTTCTTCGCGCAACCTCGCGCGGGTCACACGAGAATTTACGGCGCGGATTCGGAAACCGTCTGCCGACGGAATAATAAATATCGAGAGAACATTTTATGATTTTCAAACTGTGGATTTTGAAATCGCAACGTAAATGAATTAAAGGACTTCGAGCATTCAAGAACCGGTTGAAGTTGGTTGATAATCCAGGATTTCGTTCGAGGCTCCGATAAATTTTCGTGACTTCTCCGCGCGCTGAGATTAAACTATCCGAATTCTCGGCGTATTTGATTATGACGTACGACGCTCGGAGTGTCGTTCGGTGTTGAGTCGAGAAGGATGGACGAGGCGGGAGGCGCTCGAATAAAGAGCCCGGCGCCAAAATGGAACCGTGCAAAGTGCTGTTTCATAAATCTTGGCGGAAACAGAGCACGCGCGGCGCTCGGGGCCGCGGAGAAAAGTGTGACGATAGATGAGGAGCGCGCGGCTCGGGAATACCGCGTGGCGGTGGGGAGCGAAAGGGCGTATGACATTATGAACCGGGTGAGGAGCTACGATGGAGGTTCCTGAGCAGTACCTACGTACATACATTGACCCTGATACCTCAGAAGTGAACGCTAGCTCGGATGTCATAACAATAGGAATCAGGACAACAAAAAAACAACAATGTTTATGACGTTTCGACCACGACAACCCACTCAGTAAATAGACTTTTCTATTGGACGACCATTTGTGCTGCAGTCAGTGCAACTACAACTTCACCCTGACGAACATTTATTCCTGCTGTCAGGATACATCATGGAGATCAGGTCTACTTTAGGACCATCCAGTTCCACTGACATCAAGACATTTGTTCTTGCTGTCAGGATGATGGATCGAGTCCACTTCATGCCCATTTGCGTTACAACCATCGGACAACCATTAGTACTGCAATCATTGCAACTGCAACTTTATGCTGACGGACGTTAGTTCTTGCTGTCAGGATGGCAGGTCAGGTTCATCGTTGGTCCATTTGTTGAATCACCAGCGAAATATCGTCTTCAACGTCGCAACCATCGGACAACCATTAGCACTGCAATCATTGCGACTCCAACTTCACCGTGACGGACGTTCATTCTTGTTGTCAGGATGGCAGATCAGGTTCATTGTTGGTCCATTTGTTGGCTTACCAGCGAAATGTCATCGTTTACGTTTGTGTCGTGTGAACGAAAGCCAGCAGACACATCCACGAATACCCGAGGCAAACCGAACATTCTATTTTCGAACATATTCCCTGATACGAGAGAACGTCTGGGGATCCCGGGTATAATTTTCAAGCGGCGATATGCTGGTGATGGTGGGTGATGCCGGTGGTGGTGTTGGTGCTGGGCATAATGCAGGAAGAGTGGGAAAGAAAACGGAAGGATAAGCGAGGCGGCGGGAGGATAGAGGATAAGGGTGCAATATATCAGGAGGGGTTGGCAGGAGGGCGGAACCAGCGGGGCCGCGGAGCTCGAGGGAACAGCCTGGCGCGCGGCGATGCTTCCCTCTCGCTTCTCGCCGTCTCCTCGCCCGCTCGGCTCGCCCCGGAGCCAAGAAAAGTCTCAAGTAATCCGCCTGCGAGGATTATCCTCCGACCCCCGCGGCCTCGCTGCGTCTCTCCACTCCGCCGCATCCTCCGCGACCTCCGCGTCGCACGATCCTTCTCGGGATATTTTCTCGTATGCCCTGGGTTTACTATATTCCGCTCCTATCTCCTCGCGCTAATGCTAACCTTTTCTCACTTTGCTTTGAATTACGCCGCGGCCATGCGCGAGTCTAAACCAACGAGATAAGATTTTGCGGACGATTTTCACGCAGACTCTTCGTGGCTACTTTGATGGGATAGCGAATGAGCTGGTTTTTCGGCTTTTGGATATCACGCAGACCTCCAAGCGAAACTGGACTCACTTTGCAATGCTGCGATTGATGGATTAGGAATTAAAAGAGGGGAAAAGGATACCGCGACATGCATCATATTGATCAGATCTTGGTTAGGTCCTGATCAAGGCCACGTTGGCCCTGCTAGGACCCGAGCTGGAACTCACTTGGGCCGGATTTAACGCTACAGATTGTCTACTAGGGAAGCAGATTATGATTATGTGAGACGCTAAAATGGCTGATGTTTTTAACCCGAGTATTTTGTTTGCGCGTACTCGCATGGTAAAATTACTGAAAAAGACGACTCTCTCCCTCTCTCGCTTCATCTTCCGTGAGCTGACACTCCCTTTATCGATCCCCATAGCGCGCGCGCGAGCGAACCTTTTATCTCTTTTTCCCGGTCATATTCCTCGCTCCTCGCCGGTGCTCCACTCGTACTCCGGGTTAACCTAACCTCTGCCGAGCGTATCCTAGTTGGCCCGGCTGGCCACACGGCTCACTCGCCTTGCCAACCATCCACCCACACTGCGACCCTCCCGAATCAGCTAAGCGCTACCCACGCAACCGACCAAAACTCCACCAACAGCAACGAACAAACGGAATTCACGCGTACCCTACAGCAGTCACTAATCCCATTTTGGCCTGCGAGATACACTGCACACCACTCATCCGCGTGGATGATACTTGTACTTCTTGATGTCTACAATATTTATGCAAAACTGATGCTTAATTGTGTCATTTACACGTTAAATATCGCCAGTATCCTTCGGAATGCAATTATTCCAAATGGCTTTAGGTACGACTGACAACAGAAAAATGGCCACGTGGCTTTAAATGTGTGCGAATCCAAATTCGAGTGGTTTGGCATGAGTTACGTGGCGACAAGAGAACACTGTTCACTCCTCATACGTCATGCATTTTTTTCCACAGTTACGCCTCATCAGGTCAATAAAATGCACGTTTTTGATTGAACCACGAGGTAGTTTAATGCTCATAAATACACACAAATGGAAAGAAAATGATTCGCACTCGTGCAAGTCGCACTTTTTGAGATGACACGTTGGCGTGATCAGACGTTAACTAATTTGTTACTGACGATCGGACGGCTACGAGAATATCACGAGCAATAAATTTTCCTTTTACGCGCGCACAATTCACGTTTCATAATCCTTGGACACGTGTGGCCTGACGCGGACAAACCCCCGAAATCGATCCTTCGCTAATTGTAAATCAATGAAGAGTCACAAATTTATCAACGCAATCGCGATGACGCGGAGAATTCTCGTTCGCTTCCTGGACACTCAATCAAACGACACCCATTGTGATCGCCGTCTTCTTTGGTAAATCCGTCGGTGGACGAACGTTATTTTTTTGCAAAATCGAGAATTCACCAGGCGACGCATCAGAGCAAAAATTCACGTTCCAGTCACAGTGTTATTCCTTTGGTAATTTTCGCGTCTCCCCCATGCCGAACCCGCAACCCTTTCACATGTGCCAGAAGCGCGACGTCAGGTGCGGTCACTGAATTTTTCACGTCGTACTTTGAGAACAACGACGAATTTTTGAAACGCCGAATCACGTGTGGAGAGCGAGAGACGGAGATGAAGAGAGAGAGAGAAAGACAGAGAGAGACGGAGTGAAAGAACGAAGACAAAGAAGGTGCGGAGAGCGAATCTCGAAAGCTACAGAAGCAGAGACGGAGGCCGTCGAGGCGCTGAGCGTCGGACGGTCGGCACTAGACTTGGCGTCGGTTCGTTCGTTAGCGGGGCCCGCTTGCCCGCCCGTATTAATTTGCTTTTCTATCTCGCTCGCTCGTCCCGTCTAAGGGGAAAAGAGCAAGAAAGCAAACGAACCGGAGAGAACGAGAGAGAGAGAGAGAGAGAGAGAGAGAGAGAGAGAGAGAGAGAGAGAGAGAGAGAGAGAGAGAGAGAGAGAGAGAGAGGGATGGAGAGCGAGAGTGAGAGAGAAGGCGCTTGGTAGTGGAAGCGAGGGAGCGAGTGAGACGCGCGGAAAGAGAGAAAGCAAGGACGCTCCGCACCCCGAACCACCCCTCGAACGAGCGGTGGTTTGAGTCGCCCCTGGTCTTAGCTCCTGCTGCTGCTGCTGCTGCTGCTGCTTCTTCTGCTGCTGCTGCTGCTGCTGGTCTACCACGACGACGAGACGCCTGGACTGGCGCATGCGGCCTCTGTTAATCACCCTCGAATCTATCTGTCTCGCTCACTCCTGCCTTAGCCTCGGCCAACCCCTCAATCCCTCGCTGCGTCTTCTTCCTCTTCTCCTCCTTCTTCTTCTTCTTCTTCTTCTTCTTCTGCTACTTCTTTTTTCTTCTTCTTATTCGTTGTACGTCTTATATGATGTCCAACACCCTCCTTACACTCCGGACACTTCGGCATCAACCATTTTTTTACAGATTGGTTCAGACAATCATTGATGGAAAATATGTATGTAGTTTTCATATAGGATTCTAAAAGTACGTTTTGAATTGTTGGTCCAACTTTTATGGGCGCAATAGTAAGATTGGCATTCAATGACGAATGCTTTTTTGGACATCATAAGCGTGAAAATGAATCAGATGACCTCACGGAGGTTGAGACAACCTGAATGTGAATCAATCCACCTCACTGAAGTTGGCTCAAGCTCAAGGAGGTCAATTGATTCAAGTTCAACATCAGTTCCGCCGTATGTAACCTCGCCGAGAGATTGATCCAACCTCATGTAGTTAACTCAACCTCTCGGTACGGTTGAGCCAACGGAATTTTCATTGAGCCAACCATATTCGGTTGACATTCTTGTCTATCTTTCCGGCGTTGCTGCAGTATGTAACAGAAAGAAGGAAACGCGAATGGCGACATTGACCCCTCGCCGTGACGTCGCACCAAGTTCAAAGATCTCCCCGGGTTTTGCAAACTCTCGCCGCTCGCCGGGGCAAACAGCTCACTTGGCGAGATTGCAAAGAGCGCGCGGCGGCGGCTCTCGGTCTTTTCTTCCAGCTCCTCTCGCCGTTTTCGTCCTCCTGCGATCGCCGTCGCGCAGGTCGCCGCGTTCAACCGGTTTTTCTGTGCGACGCTCCTCGAACAAGCGCGCGAGAAGAACAAACGTCCCGAATCGCGCACGATCGCGCTTCGATCATAAAATTTCAAGTTAGTACCACATTCTTTTCTTCTCGCGAACGCGAGCGACGAATCGACGGACGGTGGATCGAAATTTTCTTCACGACGAATCGGGCGCAGGGAACGCCGAGCCGAGTAATAAAATTTTAGTGGATCTTACTTATGTCGCAATGGCCGCGTGCTCGCGTCTCTTTGAAACTGCACGATGCACCAGCGGGCAGGGTCGGAGAACAATTTCGCGCTGCTTGCGATCAATTAAACGACGAACTCTCGGACTCGAATCACTTCTCACGCGATGACTAAAAAGCTTTGAGCGGAACGTTTCGGGACGCCTGGCTTGCGAACGGGTGAAATTCGATGAAACCATTCTTCACTCATTGTCAACGAGCGAATTAAGACAATTAAAAAGCTTCCAAATAGGCGCACTAAATACCTCGAATATTCTTATACGTGTCTTAGCGATCCTGAACATTCGTCATTCTTCGAAAAATGTGGGCGTTGCAGATACTGACTCAGTCGGTAACAAACCGGTTTCGCTAGTCACTCCGCTATTGTTGATGCTTCGGACAAAAGCAGAATAGGTTTTCACAGCTAACAGACAGACGCATAGGAATCAAGATTTTCGATCTCCGATGATCGCGAGACGAGGTGTTACAGGTTGCCTCATTGCGTCCCATGCAATACACCACAAATCTTCCCGTGGCACGTGAATTTTTTTTTCGCTTTTTTGTCACCTGACTCCAGGCAACGTTGCTAAATTTACAATCGGGCAAGTGTGAACGAGCGGAATAGCGGGGCACACAAGGCGGATTGAGACGTTGCGGGAGCCGCGAAACGAGAACCGGGCCACCACTGTACAATGACTACTCGGCGGTCTGACCAGCGTCCCTGTGGCACACAACGGGACCCTTGTTGCGCCTAACGGAAACTATGGTCGCCCGGACTCCACTCGAGGCTTCAGCAGGAGAGAAAAAAAACAGATACACACACGTCGAGGATAGAAGAGCCGCTGATGCCTTTCGCGAAGCAAGCGTGTTGAGAAACTGACGAAAAAAAGATAACCCAAAAGGATCTCGTGTATCCTTTTAAAGAAGCTCACGTCGATTTACAGTAACGAAACGTGGAAAAATCATCGTCAAGTGCGCGCCGGTTTTTGTTGTTCGCATAATTCGCTACACGAGGCCTTCGCTTCTGCTCGCGCTCGCGGTGTCTCGTCTCACTTCCTCTTGCGCGCCGCGATGCAAATTCACCGTCATTAGTCATCTCCGCGGCCGCACGGCCAGTCCAGAACCCCCTTCGCCGGGGTCGTTATCTACGCGAGCGAGCGAGCGAGCGCCAAAGACCCTCGATGCATAAATTCAACATGGACATTTATAAATACACGTGGGCTCGGTGTACTCGCGCCCCATGCCCGTCTTCTCACTTCCTCGTTTACAGCGGTTGTCTGTACCACTACGTTTTACACGCGTTTCTTTTTTTTTCCTTTTTTTTCTTTAAGCAAACATTCGCAGTCTCCGTGGATGAGGTTACACAATTCGCGAATCACAAGCTCTCGTTTTGCGAGTCGTCAGCCCGGCGACGCAACCGCAGTGAGAACGGATTATATGAAACTTCGAATATAGGTTATATGAAACCAGGTAAATCCATCGACGCACCAACAAAACTGTAGATGAGTCCATGTTTTTGTTGAATTGATAGAACCGCGAAAGCGCAGGTCCCAATCGTCTCGCGATTGCACTTTGAAGGACCCACGCGTACTGAAGTACGAGGATGCATGTCATAGGTGCCTCGCTCGACGGTTTCGCGTACGTTCTACCTGCCTTCGCGGGAAGGGGTTAAACGAGCCTGAAGTACGCGCCCTGCATCCGGACCACCGAAGACAAATCCCCCTCCATATGCGGCATAGGTGGGCCTAGGAAGGGTAGGCATACAGAGTGGCGCAACCTGTGCCGTGTCTTTTGTGCGAATCACTTTTAGGCCTCCTTCTCCTACTTCACATCGGTGCTCTTCAGCGATCTATAGATCACTCGCACTCGACCTCGGGGCGACTAATCGCATATTTCATTCGCCGGGTCAACGAGTCGGCCTCGCTGCCTCGTTGGGTGTCCCCGGCTGTTACCTGGATGTCGTCCCTTCCTAGCTGCGATCACGCGAATCCCTGCCGGCTAACCGCGCTCTCGAGGAGCGGAAAACGAGGGTATTCAGCATTGGCGTTTGGAACTGTTGGTCGCGCGTATTGACATCCCAGAGTCAATCAATCGTAAACAAGCGATTCATTATAATGACGTTAATTCGTCTTCCTGAAAAGACGTGAGGAAAAAAGACACGGAAATATGAGCTGCATCGCTCATTCGTCCACTGTGCCTGTTGATAAATATGCGACTTTCACTCTATACTGACTACCATCAAATGTTCTCGTGGTCAACTGTTTTTGTTCAGTTGGTTACGTCTCGTCGACGGACAATGACGGCTGTATTTTTCGGTGCATCGATTAAACAGTAAATATAATATTTCTTCGTTTACACTATGAGATGTCATCAGTCTCAGTTTCAATCCAAACAGCGTAGCGTCAACCGTTCATGATTGAACATTGTCGTTTCGGAAAATCCGACATAGCGTGGAAAGATTTCCCGGTCAAACCCCTCGAGAGACCCTCGTTCGAGCCCTTCCTGCCGAAAACTTGCATATATGCAAATCTCCACAGGAAAAGGGTTGTGGGAAAGTATCGAAGAGGCTGCGTTGCCGGGACTGAGCCGAGCGGCTAGAAACGGCCAGGAGTCGGGTATAATAATGAATAGAAGAGAGAAATAATGTTTTAGTGACGCGACGATGCGAGGCGCGGAAAAAGGCCCGGACGAGATGCGAGATACCTCTACATAGGCATACCCAGAGAGGGAGGGAGAGGAACGGAGAAAGTAAATACAATAATAAAATACGCGGAGCGTCACCGGTCGCGACGCTTGGGGGTCCCGCGGGTGAGTGGCGTGCGAAGGCGCATAAAAACTAATGCTAATTATGCGAGAACATACCTGGCGCTGAAATATGCATGCTAAACGCGCTGCATTATGCGTGACAGACCCGTAAACGCACGGAACAATGGCCACTAGGTGGGTATAACCGTGAAACACATACAGCCTACCTACACACGGCGCGCGAAACGGAGAAAGAGAGGCGAGAGAAAGAAATATACATAAAATTTATGTGCTCGAGCTTCGGCGGATATATGTAAACGAGCGGTGCGCGCGGCATATGCGCAGCGCGCGCGCGCCGTGTGTAAGCGCGTGAAGTGTCGACGCGTCCGCATGGCGAATTGTGTGAAAAACCCCGGGACGCGACGCGTCCTACTGTCTTTCGTCTCGGTGGGTATGCCGCATGTCCCGAGGATTGTTTTGTCTCGCGTCTAAACTATCCGCGGGTTTTCGTCGTCGGTTGCGCATCGCGATGCAGTCGTTCCATCGAAATCGAAAAAAAATTCGCAAAAAACAGGGGGTACGATTTCTCACGAAAAAAAATGTCGATTTCGTAAAGTTCGAAGACCCTGCCCGATGGGGAATGTCCCGCTGATTCCGAAAAGCACCGTTTGCCCGAAAAATAGAAAATTCGATGAGAAAAGCGCAAAAAACGATTTTTCACTTTTTTCTAAATTTCGTCACTTTACTAAAATTGAGGTTAATTTTTTTTTATCTTTCGAACCTGAATTTTCTTCTTGAAATCGAAATTTTTTTTTCGCGAAAAACGCAGGGCAACTTTCGGCTTTAAAATTCTGTAAATAATTCAGAAATCAAGATATCGCGTTCCGCCTTACGACATTCTCTTCGTTATACAGTTTTCTTTCGAACGAAGTTAGAAAATCCAAAGAAAGTAACCTGGATTTTGGTGAAGCGCGATTACCGGGTTATTTGTTTCAACCAACGTGGATTTGCGACTTCGATCACAAAGTACCAAAGCAGCCTACCGCAAAATCTTCGTGTTTCGCGCGTCTACAATCGCAGAGACGAGTGAAAAAAAGAAAGTTGAAGTCACAGTGGAGACCGTCGATTGAATATTCGTGACGCCCTTATCGCAAAACGCAAAGGACGTTGTAGCTGCCGCGCACGACGAGCGGAAAACCCGAGGAAGACAGGAGCTTCGCCACCGGCAGCAGCAGAGCCCACCAACCCCTTTCGCAAGAGACTCCGGCGTCTCTCTCGTCGCAGGCGTCGACCCGCCGAACGACTTATCGATCGAGCCGCGCATTTTTTGCCATCGCAGCAGCTTTTTACTCCCGATATGGAGGGCGCGCGAGGGAGAAAAACTCATGGACGCCAAACGAGGCGGAGGCGGAGGATGAGAAGGAGGTGGAGGAAGAGGAAAAACGAGAGAGAGAGCGCGCTGCCGGCGTACTTGACTAACTGCGCGCCGAATATATATACTTATATACATTAGCGGCATATATGTGTATTACTGATGGTGCCGGAGAGGAACGAGGCGGGAGGCGGGAAGCGCGGGGAGAGCCCGTTGGCTCGCTTAAATTACCCGGACGTGCTCCGGCAGATAAGGCTCCCTGTGTACGCGCATAATGCGAACGTAATGTACAGAACGCGAAGTCTCCGCTCTCCACGGACGAAGTCTGCGCGGTGGTGGTGGTGGCGATGATGGTGATAGTCCTGGTGGCGGTGGTGGTGGCAATGGCGATGCAAGGCGGACGAGGATGATGATGAGTTGGAGGAGGAGGAGGAGGAGGAGGAGGAGGCTGGTGAAGCACGAGCAATCGGTGGAGCGAGGAGGGAGGAGAGGAACTTGGGAGAAGGAGGTGGAGGAAGAGGAAAAGGGCTCGGCGTGTGTGTTCGGCGTCGGGCGAAGGACGTGGGTGCACCGATATGTATTCACCGAGCCTCCGGGCACATATTGACCGGTGCGTATCGCCAGTAGCGAGATAAAACAGTCCGCTGTGTCTCGTCCCGCTGTTGTATTTCTTGACGACACTTCCAACGTCATTTTAGACTGTAGGGCATCGTTTGGCATGCGTTTTGGGAGAGTCGTGGCTTCGGTTTGATGTGGGTCTGGGTGAACGATGGATGAATTCCGGGCATAGATGCGGCATGATAATTAGTGGTTTTTGGAAGCTGTTATCAATATCCATTGGTTCGGAAAAAAAATTCCAGACGATGAAAATCATCTCGATTAAATGGGGTTAAGGTTGGATGTTAATTCCTGGCGTTCGTTGGTTGGCGACCGAAAACCCAAGTGGTTGATTAATAACGTCGGAAGCACCAATAAATAAATAAGTTAAACTGAGACAAATAAATGAATAAGTTGAATAACAGAAACAAATAAATGAATAAATTCGTGTAACCAAAAATCCGGGAGAATCGTAAGGACGAAATTTAGCGAAAGCGGTAAACCGCTTTCCAAGCATCGTATTATTGATGCAGCATCGCTTTCGATAATCCAATAGCCGGGAGACGGTGAACGTTGGCGCGCGAGTCGCACGTGTGCGAAAAACCGAGGGGTCGGGTAGCGGCGCAATTACGTCGCAAAGTGCCATTAACGACGTTGTAATACGAACGCACAATGGAGGTCAAGGTGGCCGCGCTGGTCGCCAGTGCAAAACTCGTCTGCCCGGCTGTACCGGCTAGTAGTATCATTAGCCCGGATACCAAATGTTGCCGAAGACTAGAACAAAAAGGGGGAAAAAAAGACAAAGAAAAGACTAGAGACGCGCGGAACGGGACCCCCCCCCCCCCCCTTCCCGGTGATCCTGTATAGTCGCCGCGACTTCCACCACGGTGTACCCGCTCATTGTAACCAATAATTACCCCGTCTAGATGCTATGTACCCGGCGTATTGTAATTAAACAAAGGGACCCGCCGCCACCGCCGCCGCTGCTGCTGCCGCGCAGCCGTCGCCGCGCTCGAGGTTCAGACTCGCGTATTCCAAAGGGTCTTTTCACCCGGGCAAATGGAGCTCGCTAGTGAAACCGTTTGCCGTAGATTAAGTACCCAACGTGCACCACTCACTCGGCGTCGCACGCTGCGCACTCGCCGATTGAACCACTTCTTTCCGTTGCGACCAATCGATGAGATTGTTTTTTTTTCGTCAGCCGGATCGTTCGAAATTTTTTGTTCATGGTCAAATATTTTAAAATCATTTTTGGGGTTATAAAAGGGCTATGGAGGGATTGATATTATCTTAGTATGGGATTTGTTTTGTCTTTGTGATCGCTACTTCGAGTTTGTAGAAGCAAAAGTAGACTGTGACGAAAAAAATGATTTTTCTTTTTAACTAAATTTTGTGCAGAAACAACTTTCTATGTAGGACGTAGGTATCGATAAAGTTGGTAAAAACATAAGTGGCTTTCACTTCTGGAATTGAAATATCAGAAAAGTTGGAAATTAAAAAATTTGTTAAACGAATTTTTGGACGCAGGTTCTGTAAAAAATGATTTATCCCTTTTTACAAAATCTAATAATTTTGCTAGTGGAAATATAATATCTGTAATGAAGTGTAACGATAAGTACGAAAATAGATGAATTATGTCAGAATCGCCTAAGCAAAAAATCTACGAGCTCCTGTTTACTCGGACGCTATCTTAACTAGGACTGAATTGAATAACCCAAAAACGCACGCACGCCTCTCGTTGTTTTGCTCGATTGCTTATTCAGGGCACGTTCAATGTTTGCGCGAGAAAAAAACTTAATCTCACAACGATGAAGGGATTATCGATTTTTACGAGTCGTCTACGGTCGCTGCGAGCGAGCAAGGGCACGCGGGTCACCCCTAAACGACGGAGCAGCGGGCGGAATGGGGTTCGTGAATTCTCCGGTGGTGGAACCACCTGCCAGGGGCCACGAACTCTCGCCAGCGCCAGGGTGAGAAGCAGGAACGGATCGAAACTGCCAACCCCTGCTACGTCCGACCATCAACCAATGATAAAGTAGTTTCTTCTCTTCTAGAGCGACGTTGGGTAAACGGAAAAAGTGTTCGCACGTTTGACGACGCTTTCCTTGGGCGTCCACCAATAATATCACCTATCAGAAATTATACCAGGAATTCCTTGTATAATTTCATTCTATACAAGGAATTCTTTCTGTAATTTTCAACTTAAAAATCGTTGTTAGAAATTCGCTCGTAAGTATTTTTTTATCGCACCGTCAAATAGGCCCAGGAATATTTCTCAATTGCCACACGATTGTTTACTCGATTTGTATTGAGCTCGACTTGAAAACATTTGTCTCGCGACTCTGCAATTGGAAATACGAATCAGCAACCAATTATCATCAACGTCCATTACGTCCTCTGACACCTAATTGTCCAATAAAAAAATTCAGCCAGCTGCGACAAATGCAAATTCCGGCGTCTCATTGTCATACCAAAGACACGAAGATTGAATCCATAATTTCAGCGACGAAGCGTTTATCGAAATTGATCTGATTAAGATCCGCTCACAGCTCCGTCGTCGCCGACTCCGCATAGCGGAGCCTCGGTTAAACGGGGCAGACGCGTCACGCGACGCGCTCGTCAGACAAAGACCGTGGTCGATGATCCAAACTCTACATCGGGTTGGCAGTCGCATAATAGGTGGGCTCTTGTGAAACCGCGACGAAAGGCTCGCGAGCTAGGAGAGCGAGTTGCACGAGCGGCTGAATCGCGTGTATCGGCAGCGCCGCCATAGCTTCCTCCGGGCTCCGTTCGAGAGCGCACCGAGCGAGCGCAATTAGTTCGTCACGCCGGAGTAAATTCGCTAGTCAATTAGAGCGCGGGCGCCCATTGTTTCGAGTGCGCACCGCGGAATTGTGGGTACCGAGCGAATGGCAGCTCGACGAGGAGGGGGAACACGACGTCCGTGGCTCCTGTAGCGCGAGGATGATTTCAATCCGGGGTGAAAGAAGAGGGCGGTATCGTCGTCACGATACCACCAATTTACGCTGTTTAGTCGTCGGGCTTCTTCCACGGGTCGCACACAGCCTCGTACATCGTAATTCGCCCGTCGTCGTGGTATGGATTCTTGTATGCCGCACTCTCGGATTCACCGTGTGTGCCTTGTAATTATTGTGCGTTTTGGCGTAGCAGCAGCAGCAGCAGCAGCACTCTTGCTAATGGCCTTGATGACGACGGTAGGGATTTCATGTGGCTGCTTTCGCTGGCGGATAATGATAGTGCTTTCCCGCGCGCGGTGGCTACGGTGGCGGCGGTGACGATGGTGACGGCACATTAGCGGCATCACTTCCAGTTGATGACTCTCCAAATCAAAACCCTTCGCTGCGAACTGACTCCACGATGATAACTGATGCTTGCTTCATTAAATAGCAGCCAATGTATAGCTTTAGGATGGTTACAAAATTTATGCCGAATTTACTTACCGTTGGGGACAAATGTACAACATACCACGATCCACGATTGCAAAATCAAGACTGTACCACTACCTACTATTGAATCCCAATTTCATCATATGAATTATTGTACCAGCGCATAGTATTATTTTTCCTATTCGTTCTGATAATACCATTATAGTTACATAAGTGCGAACTTATTACTCTACTTCACAATTTATAGTACCTTTTGTACTTACAGGGTTGTACACGCTAGTTACAATAAATAATAATATTATTAATAATAATAATAATAATAATAATAATAATATCACATGTGACTCTTGTCAGTCGGAACAAAACTCCTCCAGAAAAACTCTTCAGTATCCTCTGTATCTTCACTATTGACTCTCCAAATCAAAACTCTCCGCTGCGAACAGACTCCACGATGATACCTGATGCTTGCTTCATTAAATAGCAGGTAATGTATAGCTTTAGGATGGTTACAAAATTGTGGCGGAAATTACTTACCGTTGAAAAGAAATGTACAACGTACCACGACAGCATCATGTGTGACACTTGTCAGTCGGAACAAAACTCCTCCAGAAAAACAAGACTCTGCACAGCTCTAAAGCTTGTACCTGTTTTTATGAGGGATATCCAACTGCGCCCGAGATGTGGCTAACCGTGTCGTACGCGACAGCGACAACCCCGTATCCATAACGATGACGAGATGAGCCGCAGTTAGCAGGTTTTCCATTAGGGTATGTTATGTATCCTTCGCCCCGCAACGAGCATAGCTGTTAACACGAAGGGACGGACAGCTTGGTATGGCAATCAAGCCGAGTTGACGCGAATAATCAACTCGTCTCGTCTCCCGTAATAGCTGTAATTAAAGCTTCAAGAAGGCATTCAGACTCTTCGACAGTCTGCGCAGGTTATCTAATGCCAGTCGTATCGCAGTGGGATGATTACACTGCACGCGCCGATGCACTCGGGTATCGTTCCCGGGTATTTATTAATCACTCCGTTATACGGCAACCTCGCAGCGCGTCGTCCATTTTGCACTCTGTCTATTCATCGCGGAGCGCCGTCGATATGCAACAACAACGCACGTCATTGTTTTTGCACACCGACGCGCACCAGAACGGACAAGCGGCGCGCGAGCAATGAGATCACACAGCACGGACAGACGGACAGTCGGACCGACGTACAGACGTGCACGTTGCATCGCCATGAGCGGCCAACGAGTAACCGTAAAATACGCAGCGAGAGTTGCGTATTTTACGCTCGGTGGGACTCCCGCGGACAGGCGGCGGGTTTATGTTACCCGGGGTAACTGAAAAATACTGGAAACTCATTGATCACAAGGCGCAACCTGCTGGTCTTAATAAGTGTCGAACGAATGATGTTGTAAATTGATTGAGAAATGTGTCGATCAACATTTTTGTTAAACTCGATTACACACTGTCACTTTTAATTGCTTCATTCACCAGACTTCTTAGAGTAGTAACTCCTTCGTCCACCAGACTTCCTAGATTCCCCAGGCCCAGTGGTTGTTTTCGAAGAAGAACTCCCTCTCCGCTACCCATATTTTAATTACATGCTCGAACCGCACCGCCTGAATTAACGCGTGTGCCATGTATATACAAACCCTGAGTGCGAAACTAGCGTCACGCACAATACGCATTGCTTCTTTCATACGCCCTGCAGTCGTTTATGCCAAAGCCGTTTGTTCGCCGGCTCTTTCGTACCTTCGCGGAAGACAATTCCGTCGCCACCCTCCTTCACCTTCCCCTCTCTTCCCGCAATCATTGTTATCATCCTTTTTAATTGTGCACGCGCGTCATCTTACACTCCGGCCGTCGCTTTAGCCTCGAACTAGCTGACTGTCTGCCGTACGTCATTATACCCTTCTTCATGGCGATTCTATGCAGCCCCCCGCGTTCCTTTCGAGCGAGTCTCGACGGGTTCGGTGACTCCTCTCAGTTTACTCCATTCCGCTGTGCTTTCCCGTTGCTGCGCACGTTACACCCAACCCTGAAAGGTACTTAGCAGACTCCTCGTAATTGTAATCACACTAATGTCTCTCGACGAGAGACCCACCCACCCTCCTCGAGCTGCGCGAATGCAATCAACACATGAACCACTCTCGGCCCCAACCTCGGCAAATTTCGAGCTAACCAATATTTCGCGTTGAATGCTGTGTCCACTTTCAGACATTTCAAAATTTCGCAAAAAAATCTGGAAAACAGCCTTGCAATTGCATATACGAATAATTTCCATGGATGGATTTTTCTTCACAACTTTGGTTCATCGGTGTAAATATAATTTGAGTTTCCCGAAATTACGTTTTCCTGAACTCGACAACGAGAGTCAAGTGGGACGGATACGAACGAGTACAAGGAAATTGGCACGCCGAGGAGCCCCTGACGATTATTAGCATATGCGGGGACGCGATATCCGGTGCAAGACCGGCGTCCAGTACGATCGCGCGCGCCCGCGCTGTTTACAGGTACAACAACGACAAACGCCACATAACTGGCGCCCTCGTCGCTCGCCTCGTCGCCAGACAAGCATCAGAAAATTGATGACAGGTGACCAGGACCTCGCGACTCGCTCGACGTCAACGCGCACGCAGTCCGACGAATATCTATTACGCGTTAAAAAAAGTATTGCGCGAGTTTGGGAAAACGAAAGTTCAAGCCAAACGCCGCGCCAGCTTCTCTCGATTCTTCGTCCCCGCGACTTCATGTCCACGCGTCGGTTCTACTTTCCCCCGTGCGTCGGCCGCGCGGGGACGAAATTGAAAAAAGCTCGAGCGCGGGTGCCGGTCAGAGGAGTTCGCGACAATGGACAATGGCGCAATAATCTACAATAGAGATCCGCCCGCGGAGATTCCTCAGTCGAATGAATAGGGCCCCTAGGACAATCATGTCGTAAACTCGCCTTTCTTGTAGGCAGGCGCGGGATCGGCAGTGGCAGTACGTCGGCCCTCTGTCTGCGCGCTGGACTTGTTTCCCCTCATCCCCCCCGTCGTCCCTCCTTACCCTTTCTCGGACTATTGGCTGTACCTTCGGCCGGCCGAAGGAGCTGCTGGGCGGACAGCGCACAGCGCGCTCTTGGATGTGCGGCGGTGGCGCTACCAAAAGAACCTTCGTTTTAGGGCTTTAGGCTTGGAGTGCGGATTGTAACGCAATTCCGGGGAATATGGACCACTAAAGTGCCATGGCCTGTATCTCCTACTTTCAAAGATGAATCGTTATTATGGTGCAGTTGTAAATTTTTTCTTTTTAGAGGGTACCATTTTTTCGACAATTTTCTGGGGGCCATTTTTTCAGGGACCATTTTTTCGAGGGGCCATTTTTCTGGAGGGCTAGTTTTCCGGGGCCATTTTACAGGGAGGAATCCGGGAGAGTTCCGAGCGCGCCACGTCGCCCCGCGCGCTGCGAGTCCGCGCGTTGCGCTCTCGCGCAGCTTCGGACAGCTTCATTCGTCACGAGGTGGGTGTAAGAAGTCACGTGTCACGCATTATTATCCGCACGCGAGAGCCGTGTGTGCCGCGCGCGAAAGTGACGGAAAAATGTTTAAGATTTACAACGTGGCCTAAATACCGCCGTATTGCTAAGTCGCTCGTAAATCATGGCGGCCCGAGTGATTTATTAACCGAGGCGGGTGCACCGCCGACGTACCGCGTGCCCTCGTCGCGAGTCGCGCGCGCGGCAAACGCGAGAAAGAGCGCCCGCAAAACATATGGAAATAACGTCGAAGCGCGCGAGCGCGCGAAATCTCGCAACGACGAAGGTGGAGGAGGACAACAAAAACACAGGTTCCGCCCTGATATGTATTTATCGGGGATGCCGCGCATGCTGATTTATGAATGCAAAATACAGTGATGGTCATTTCACGTTGACCGACCTAATGCTTGATATCCACTTCTGGAAACAGTTGGGTATCCCTTTAAAAACTGTTTGGGATCGCTTCGGACTCACTTCCGGATCCAGTCGGGTATCCCGATCGGTATCCAATATGCGAGCATTAGATTTCACTTTAGGAAACATTGTAAGTTATAACGGACATCGGACTGGATCCGGACTTGATCTATGTGATCATAGGGAATCCGGTGCGTAACCAGCTGAATACCAATGAAAAATTCTGCAGGGGTTCGGAGAGGCAACGACATTCGTTGCCTCTCCGATCGTCGCGCGCAGCATTCTCGACGGATCCTTTCACGCGGACGACGCGTTCCGCGCGCTTTCAAGGAAAAACGATCTCTCGCGCGCGGCTAGTTTCGCAGCCGCTGTGTACGCCGCACAGAGCCGACGACGACGACAACGCGCGCAACCGCCGCATCTGCGCCGCTGCGCCGAGAGACGACGAGTGACGGACGTCTGAATGCAGCTCAGTGTCGAGCATTTACGCGCGCAATTCCCGGGGAGAGCTGCGTGCGGCAATTATGCGCGCGGAGCGGCAACGACATCGGGCCCGCGCGCACCGCACCTTCTTCTTTACCGACCGCGGTAACCGATTCTTAGGGTTGCGAGCGAGAAAAAAATATCCGTAAACCCGCGGCGAGAGCCGAGCCATAGAGAAGAGTCACACGCGAGCGCGGCGACTATTTGTCAGCGAGTGAAAGATGACCACGTGCTGCTGCTTCTGCTGCTGGGTCTCCGTTGCGATCGCTGCGAATGTCGCAGGCACCGCATTACGGATCGAGCTCGTCGCCGACTTCAGCCAGAGACTCTCATGGTCTCCTTTTTCCTTTTCTCTCTTTCTCTCTTTCTCTTTCGCTCGCTGCAACGTCGCGTTTGTCCCGGCGTCTCCTTATTCTCCCTCGCCTTTTCTATATCCATTTCCTCGAGGGACATTCGTCGCTGTCCTCGTCGTATGCTATTCGACTCCGCGCGCCGGCGTTCGGCTTCGCTTCCCTCTTACGGGGGCCGCGCATTTTGCGCTCTCCTCGCGCTGCTTCGGGGAATTCTCGGACTCTACCGCGCGTCGTACAAATCGCTGCGGTAACATCAAAAACGTTTAGATAATGGTCGTGCCTATGCGTGCAGCAAACCGAGAGCTGCGGCTCTCGGTGCGCACGACGACGACAACGCCGCGCAGGCCAAATCAACGTCCAACGCGATTTCTCGCTTGCGACGAGACTCCGGTGACGTCGAGGACGTAAGTCCCACGTTGATTCCTGACAGAGTGACTCGCGATCGGTCAATCGGTCGGTCTGTTTGCGGTTGGACGTTTCGAGTCGTGACTTTGTTGCCTTTGCAATCGAGTCGAGGTAACTCGACTCAACTGTTAGCTGACTCTAACACTCATTCGAGGAGAAGTCAGTAAAAACAATGTTTACAAAGCTAACCATGAGGAATTATTTTATGTACTTTAGCTTCCTCGTGGAGAAATCTGTGTTAAAGTAGCACTGAGTATTTTTTTTGTCTGTGGAAAGAAGTCCCATGGAAATTGAACCTGTTTGTAGATCCATTCCAAATTCAATAGAAGTCGTCCTTTAACATAGTTTTATTTGTAAAAAAAATCTTTAGCTCGAAAGCCACTTTTTTTACAAAAACAAAGCTTCCTCCATGAGGAAGCGACAAAAAAAAGAGCTTATGATTACCGCGAGCGATACCTGCGCCTTCTCGTTGTCGCGCGTTTTCATTCGACACGCCGAGTCTCGGTGGCTCCTTTCGGACGCGCCTACATGATTATTACGCGGCGCACTTGCCGCGCATATCCGAGGACCGTATGGGACGCGAATGGTTTATACGGCGAGGGTACACAGCTGCGCATTTTGACGTGTGTCTCCCGTGTGCACCACCTACCACCGCCGACGGCGAAAATTGCCCTCGCGCGCCTTCGGTACACACGCATAAAGGTCGTTATTATTTGTCATTAGTACCGTGGGTTTAGTTGTTACCGCTTCCGGCCCGATGACGATCGCAATGTGGGTTACACCGCGCGCCGCGAGGAGGAGTAATGATTCGCGTATTATGTACTCATTTATGTGAGGCGCCGTTTTTTCGCGAAGACGACGGAGCGAGCGCGCGTGTGATACATTTTTTTCGACCGCCGGGCGGCTACACGCCGGATCCGATATTTTTACTCGCGCTCGGTGCACCTGTGCACCCGAATACACCTCGCTGGCATTAACGGCCGCGTTGTGTGACACGTTAAAAAGTACGAGGCTCCACCTTCGTGGCTGTTGTACCTCCATCCGCAATTGCGAGCTTTCGTGTCACACGTTGGCGCGCGAGTTTGACTTTACGCGGTTCGAGTGGATCCCGGGAAAAAAAAAACAGTTCGGAAATTACTCTGAGAAAGATGAAAATTCGCTGGTAGAAAATTTGTAGCGATGCGTCAGGCCCGAGTCAGGCCCTAACGAGGCCCCGATAAGGGCCTAACCAGGGCCCGACCAGGACTTGACCAAAATTTGAATTTTTCCACGAGGTATTGGATAAATTGCCAGACCGCGTATCGAGTTAACCGTACCGAATGTGGCGATCGTTGCCGGAAAATGTTCTCCACGCACCGCAGCCGCCGCCACCGCCGCTGGTGAGTCGAGACCGACGAACTCTCGCCGATCCTGCGGCGTCCAGCGCGAGCTGCAATGGTGGTTACTACCCACCACTCGGCGCTATTAGAGACCGCGCCGAGACCGCCGGTTTTACGGTGCAGTAAATGTAGTGTGGTGCGACTTTTGAATTCACTTAGACGAGAGCCCGACGCACTCGGTGCGAATTAAAACGCCGACTTTGTTGCGAGCCTCCTGTGTTTCTCCCGCGTTCTGCACTCCGGTCTCGCCTGCGGAGAGTAAATGTCGGGTTCGAAAAGCAGGCGGAAAAAAAATTCCCGACTGAGAAGGAAGCTTAATTAATAAACAAATTGGGTAAATAAAAAACTGTGAAATAATTTTTCGTTATTAGGTGTGAAAATCTCCGAACGGGCAAAATTTATTATTTGCAATTATTATTTGCAAGATCAATTTTTTTTAATAATTATATCTTGACGTTGTGGTATTAGTTATCAATCGTGATTTTATTACAAGTGACGTTTTGAAATATCGCACGCAATGTAGACGTTTTAGTGTATAATATTTTGATGTTGTGGTATTTAGACACGTAGCCAGAATGAGATATCGCGGTGTATCGCAATCAGCCATGGATGTAGGCGGGATTTTTTTTTCCTCCCTCCTGTTTCTCTCTTTTCCTTCCGTCTCACTGTCGGCCCGCCGTAAATAGAGATACAATCGGCCGGTACGTAATACTCGAGCGAAGTCGCGAGAGAACCGAGGAGGAAATGATTCAGACTTGAATTGCGAGGTATACGCGCGGCAGTTTTGTGGAAGATCGTTTCGAACGAGCTATCAGCGCGTCGAGATCGCGGAGTTTGAGTCGCTACACGCCGGAGCAGCTTTGCTCGCCTTAGCCGCGAGTTACGTCCATTCGCCGGGAAAAAGAAATATACGTGCCATACGTACTACGTATATCGTTCCCCCGGGATCTGTATGAACGCTGCGATGGATTTCTTTTTTTTTTCTTCTTTTTCTTCTCTTCGGTACGGCACTGCGGAGCTGCTTAGGAGCGAGAAAAATAAACGACCCCAAGTACTTCCTGCATTCGTCAGCCTCGCCCGAAAATGAAAGAAGCCGCGCGCGCGTTGACCCGTTCTGCGCAGACCCCGAGCGCCAAGCACGATAATAAACGGCCGTGAACACGAAACGCTCGGATCTTGACGCACACAACTTTTAACACACGATGATCGGCGCTCCTTTTCCGTCTCTGTCTTCGCTTGTGATTTTTTCGCGTTTTTCTTGACTAATTTTTTTATTTTTCGGGCAAACGACGGTGTTTTTCGGAATCAGCGCAAAATTTCCCATCGGATAGGGTCTCCAAATTTTACGAAACCGAAGATTTTTTTTTCGCGAAAAACGCAAGGTATCTTTCGTCTTTAAAATTCGGTAAAAAAAATCAGAAATCGAGATATCGCGAATTTCGCCTTATGACATTATCTTGGTTATAGAGTTTTCAAACGCAAGTTTAAACTTTGGACTATAAATTCGCCCCTTAGCGCGAAATGCCCCGTATAAGCGTGCACATGATTCGCTCTTTTAGCCTGTTCTTGCGGTCAACTCGTGCCCCTCGCGGTGGAGCGAGGAAGAATTAGTTATGAGCTTTACCGCTTTACTGCTTTTATATCGTACGTGTGCAACGCGAACTGTACGCTTGGCAGAAAACGGGTAGGCAGCGGTAGCAAAAGCGGCAGTGGCGGAAGAAACTCGCCGAGATTTCCTTACTTTCCTCCCGAGTCCCGCCCACGTGGACTCAATTTACAGCTTCGACATCGAATGTACCGAGCAAAACGTGCCAACTCGGGCCTTATTTACTCGGATAAATAATATGCTGCTGCACGTGGGCGAGTCGTTCATTCTTACTCCGTCCCTCTCTCTCTCCCTCCTCTGATTATTCTTGGCAATGGTAACACGCGCGGTTGCTTGTTCGAGTCGGCAATAATTCTCGAGACGCGATCGTCAATATGACGAGACTTCTCCAATCCTTCTCGGGTCATTTATGTTATTTGTCGCACATACGTGCGAAGTGAACTTTCGTGTCTTGACTTCCGTGCACCAAAAATCCCATTATTTCATTGCCACAGTTGATGATTCATTTTCATACCGAATATTCCAGGCGTCTTTTTTGGAGTCTGGTGGGCATCGAGCTTACGTACCAATTTCATATTTATATTTTTCACATCAAAGCTAATTACAGTTTGATTATTGAAACAAATTTACGTCCACTCTGGATGCTAGATTTTTGAGAATTTATTCAGATTTTTAAATCCTGGCTAACAATATTTTCGTTTTGAAAAATTGAAACCAACTCAACCTTTAAAAAAAAAAAGAACGTCAATATATTTTTAGAGCTGGAACGACAACGCAACGAATCGTGGAGAAAATCCGAGAGGTCGAGGGTCAGAACGCCCCATGTACATCAGTTTCCAAATTCTACAAGCACCATTCAACTCCATAAACAATATTATACAGCGGACTGGTGCGGAATTTATTGCGTGTTGTCGCTCGGCATTGTCGAGAACGAGCCGGAGATATCATGGAAGAAGAGGAGAAAAACAGAAAAAATGGAAACTGTGTGCTAGAAGAATGCATCATGAGACGAAGAAGAAACAGAAGAAGAAGAGGAAGAAGAAGAAGAAGTAGGTATAAGAAAGTGGTTCTGCGCTCGCCGCATTTATATTTGTGCTAGCCACCGTAAGAGCAACCGCGGTTCACGGATCCCGAGAATATATTCACCGACTAATTGAATTTATGAGCTCGACAGAGCGAGGAAGCTCGCGAGGCGCGGCGCAACGATGCACGTGCTTTCGGATGCTGCTGCTGCTGCTGCTGCTGCTGCTGCTCTTTGGATCAGATTCCCAATGTGTGTCTCAAGTTGTGTACATCGCCATTAGCGGCGAAACTACTCGCTCGTGTTCCCGGGACCGTGCGGGCTGTGCCCACCGTACCGGGGGCTACCGGTCATATACCGCGCGATTTATCGCATCCACCCCGCACCGCCACTTGGGCCCACGTCACTGATTGTGCGCGCTCGCTTAACGACGCCACGAGAATGTCGAACCGAGAGTCACCGAAAAATTTGTCCAGCCTCCCGCTTTGATCCGCCGGCGATCGCGCGCGAAACGACAACGTACGACATTTGTGGAGTCTTGTTTAAAAGAAAAAAAAAAAAAGAGAGAAAAAAGAGGCTGCTGAGCTCTCCAGACCATCCGTGAAATTTCATTCATCGCGGCGGCTCTGGTGGGATTTACAACTCTGGGGCTACCGGAGTTGTAAATCTCTGAGTCTTTTGGAAATAAAGTTGATGGTACAATTGGTTTTGGGATTTGTTAATCAATAATATGATAACGTGGAGTGATTATAATGTAATGAGTTGATTGTTTAATGACCGCAATGAATTTTTATTCTTAGTCAAATTTTACGATTATTTGAGGTTTTCCTGGAGGACGAAAACCTGATCAGGTATACCTTATGTTGCCCAATCCTTGTGAAATTTCCTTCTAACTCCTGATCATCGTTTTAAAAGCAGGTGAAAAACCTACTCAATCGTTAAACAAAAACTGCAACCCCTACTTCGCATCGCACGAGCTCAGCGCAGCACCTTTGAAAAAAAATGTGACGCCTAGCAACGCGCCCAGTTCGTCTGGTTCGCCAAAAACGGGAATAAAGCGGGACGCACGAGATGGAGCAGAGCGAAGTGGAAGAAAGTCTATTTACCGTCGTCGTTGCGCGACGAGATGTGGCACCCGAGTCTCTAAAAGGCTAGAAAGTGAGAATAATGCGACACTCCGCGTCGCGCTGGTGAGACTGCGCGCGCTATCGCTCTCAAGTGTTCCGAAAAACGCCGGAACGCAGCGGACGAGAGAGACTGAGGCTTTCGTGCCTCGCGAGAAGAATGCAAAAGGGGGAGGCAAATATAGAGGAACTGGGGAAAAAAGCTTTGAGCCCATAGAGCCGTTAAAAGCGTCGTATTCTTTTGACAAATGCTTCGCGCATTTACTCGTCGCTGCTGCTGCTGCTGCTGCTGCTGGTGATGCTGATGTCGCTGTTTCCGAGGGTGGCGGTAGCCAGTAGCTGTTTCGGCCTCAACAATGCTACGTCCTCCTTCGCATTCTCGCGCGAAAAGCGACCAGGGGCTCCTTTGGATCTCGCGGAGAACTCTTTCGAGCCTAATCCACCGTGCGGTACACTGGAAAAAATATACACTTATTGATGCACTGCGTACTGACAAAATGGTGGACTTTGTTGCGACGCTCAAAGCAGAATAAGTTAGAAAATTCTTGCTGCGCCGTAACTGGAAATTTAGTGTTGTGTTTTTTTAATGTAATAAAGATATCTCTCTGTATTGTATAAATATTTCGTCAACACCCTCGCTGTGTAGGATATACATTCCATGTCAAAATGGCCTCCAAGTCAGGATTTTTTCTGGGTCCCCCCTAGGAATTTTTCTTCCTAGTTCAGATGAAGTTCGTGAATTTACTTGGTCCGGATTTGAGGTGAATCTAGCTGAAACATATATATTTGTCGAAAATTGCAAATCCCTTGAGACTTTTTGACTTTCCTTTACCTAAAGGGATGACAAAAAAGGCAAATAATGATTTAAGCGATTCAATGAAATCAGAATTGTTTTAAGATCATACTTACTTGAATTCTTTAACGCAACATCGACTGGGGCGCTGCCTGGATTGCGTCGTGATTACGCGATCAACTTGATTAACGCGAGGGATCGTTAAATTTTCACAAGCCTCCGTATAATTCCACGGTTAGCCACGCACTTACGCAAATTCCATATACTTATATTGTTACACATTGATGAAAAATTTGTGAGATTGTTGCACGCGGGATCATTAAAGAAGTTGATAATTTTTTTTTTTTTTCGTCCTCCTCCCTCGTGACCTCTTCTTCGTTCTCGCACTCTCGCGAGTTACGATCGCGATTTTTTTCCTCAATCGAGGCAAGCAGGAGATCTCTCGACGCGGCGAGAGGGGGACGATGCAGGGCGCTCTATAATCAAGCGAGGAGAAACATAACGAGCACGCCATACCGCGAGGCACCGGGTTGCGCGCTGATTATCTTATTACTCCTTTTGCCTCTTTAATAATTGTAATAAAGTCCTGATTTTTTTTGTCGAGAAGCTGCAATCACGCACCGACGTTGAGGATCGTCACCGATGCATATATATCACTCGGAAAAATGTGCGCTGGACTCTGAGCATAGAAGGAGTCGACCTCTCCTTAGGGAATTTTTCCCCAGGAACCAATAAATAGGGGAAGGGTGGTCAATATGGGACGCAAAAGGAAATGACGATCCTAGAAACCCTTCTAATAACGTTCATTTCTTATTTTGTACTTGAAAATGAAGTATCAATAGGTTCTAAATCAGGTTTTTTTTTTTTTTTTGCCGAGAAAACAAAATCATTTTTCGCCTTTCCCTCATCGAAGAAGATTTGCGACGCAGAAACGAGTACAGCGAGTGTTGGGTTGGAAAAAAAATGAAGGTCATTGTACCATCGGCAGGTACCGAGAATGAATATTCAGCGAACCTCGGAGAGTCCAGACTGCTAATCGGGAATGCAATTCAGGACCCCGGCGTCAAGAGGAGAAAAAGGACGAGGAGAGCGAGGCAGTCGGGGCGACGTGACGCGACCAGGTGAGCGACAACGGGAGAAGGAGGAAATGGTCCCTCGGCTGGATGCCCCGTCGCTCGTGTACTCTCGGGTTTTCTCCGCTCGCGCTGCTGCCGGGCTGGCGCGACCCGCGGTGAGACACGTAGACGCCGTCGGACATAAGTACGCGTACGTGGCCCGTGGGTTCAACTGAAGAATTCTCAGTCCCACTGCATGATGAAGTTTACACGTCTGCAGCTCCTCCGTGCTTCTTCGGCCGCACTTCGTCATTCGACTCTTCCCCAAAAGTGAGTTACGTTCTTCAGAACGGAAGATTCGTTCGTGGAAGAGGAAGAAGTCTGCATCGCCGCTGGTTTCCGAGCGGCGATGCACCAAGAGGATCCGGCAATAAATAAGGCAATTCCTAGTTTTTATTCTGCCCAACGCAGAACAACAGGAAGAAGAACAAAGTACGAGCACCTGCAAAAATAATACTAAAAGAAGTCCGTACCCTAAAACCTGTCTATTTAGCCTTGTCTATTTTTTTTCTATTATTACCTGTTTGTGTCATCTCATTTCATAATCTTATATTTTGATATTTTGAAAAAAATATTTCTGAGGTCGATTTTAGCGAAAAGTTTTTCAGGCACACGCGCCAGCGCGTGTAATTAGCCTATTTTAAATATAATTTTTATTAAATGCACCACTCAAAAAATAAAAACAAAAAATGCGTTAACCGCGTTTCTTCATTTTTCAGGAAAATTACCTTAAAATTTTACTGAGAATAAATACTCTTTGCAGCCATTAAAACATGTACGTATCACATTATAGTTACTCCATGTCACGATTATTGATTAATAATTACAAAACCAATTGCACCACCAAGTTTATTTCGAAAAGATTTCAAGATTTACGACTCTGATTGAGTGTAACAGTAGCTCATCGTTACAGCACTAAATTGAGAAGCAGTTTTTCGAAGACACCTTCGCCGCGGAGGTCCGCACGGTTAAAGATTGTTTCGTATCGACATTCACGAGGAAAAAGAACACGGAGACGATGGCAGTAAAATTACAGAGGGAAGACCGACGATGCGTACGGGACGAGATAAAATCGCAAGCAGAATCTCCATGGCCGCGGCGATGAAGAATCGCGTGCGTGCCCTTTTATTACAAAGTAGTCAAGACGACTTGTGTGTCGAGACGACGCCGCTCGCAGACCCGCCTTCGTTATATCGAGTTCGCGAGATCTATCGATCGATCGATCGATCGGAGGATCGGCGAAGATCGAGCTGCTGGTAGTTACGCGCCTTGCCATTAGATTGGAGACCCGGTGGTTGGACCCTGTTGCATTCCGTCGGATCGCAATTAATTAAACTGCCTACACGCGACGATATTAATACGAATCGTGTTAAGCGCTGAAGCTGCTGCTGCTGCCGCGTCGCCCGCGCTGATTCGATTTAATCTCCGTGTATCGCGATACCAAAAAGACACTGTAATCGTTCTTCGATCCTATGCGCGAACACGTCAGCCTTATTATTGCGGAATAAACGTGGAGGCCATTAGAGCCATTTTTCGCGCTACGTGGAAAACATTTTCTGGCAATAATCACCACATCCGGTGCAACCAACTCGGTAAAAAAAAATGTCCAATACCTCTAGAAAAAATCAATTCCCCGATTAATATATAAAAATTAAAAAATTAAATAAAAATAAAAATTAAATTTTCATTTTTATTTCAATTCCCCGATTAATATATTAAATTTAAATCACAAGGACCATAAAAAATTACAAATGTGTATCAAACTTCGTAATTTTCGTGGGATTTAGTCAGTATTACGTTGATCTTACGCGTGTTAGAAACGTTAAAAACACAAGTTTATGCGAAAGAGATTCCGTCGCCAGTAATTAACATTTTTAACGGCGAATCTTTTCCTACGGCTCGACGTGCTCCGGCTCCGCAAGCCGGATATTCATTTGTACCCCGCAGGTGTTCGAGATTACAACTGCAACTGGTTACCGCGGCAAGCGATACGACTACGCGGCACCGAACGAGGCGATGTTTATGCGAATTTTCCATGCGTTATTTTATTTTAATCCGGAGACACGACGGAGACTAATGTAAGCCGAGTGCAAAACGCGCGTCGCGCTCGCTGGTTATCAATATTATTACGGAAGCGCGCGGGATAGGTGGGCGGGCAGCGGCGACGAGGGGAGATGCGGCGTTCCCCAGTTGCGGCTGCCGATCCGATCTGTCGTACACGGTGGGAGTTGCCGATCCACTCGCCGTAATTCCTACGCCGGCTCGATCCATCATGGGCTGGGCTCACCCCGGCCGGGGATTCTGGCGACCATAGCGCGAGCGAATCGCCGGCCCAACTCGCGCGAACTCGTTGCGGACCAGAGTTGTAAATCCGTATTAGTTTCAGGAATAAATGTCACAGTTCGTTTTGCAGGTGCGACGTAATAATAGAAACCTGTGGCGATTGTAACATGACGTATGAACTTTTGGATTGCTGCATAAATACTTCGTTTCAGTACACATAAGCCGCACGGAAATAAAATATGTTTTGAAAATATACATATAAGAATATTGAACTTTTGGCTGGAATTATTTATGGGGGATTCACACTGGTTTCGATCTGCGTCTGACCCTCAACCTCGTTCACAATTTTTTGTGGACGAAATCAGCAAGATAACAGATCATTGGCTTCTTTAAGCTGGTCTTGTTTAGAGAAGACGTTAAGCAGGAACCCCTCCGAGTGCCGACGCATCTCGTTGGGCTACCCGACCCAACGTGGGCCCACCGATCGAATTTTTACACGTCGATGTGGATATATTGAAAGAAAAAAAAAGCTAATAGCGTTTGGAGGGCGTAAATTAATTCGTAAATACAACAAAGATCGCAATCTTCAAACGCAAACTTCTTATTACGCGCTTCGAAGTCGAGTAGCGCGCGTGCATTATTTCCGTCCGAACACGAGTGCAATTACGGCTTAATGCTATACTATTATTTTCGTGTGCTTCTCCCTCGTTGTTAAACATATTGCGCGCTCGTCGCTTCTTCGTTCTTCCTTTGCGCTTTATTGTCTTCTTCGCGCGCACATGGCTTTATATTTCGCGCTTAAAAACGTTCACATAATAAAAGCTAAACGGCTGACTTCGCATTCACCGTTGAATCCTCGTCGGATGAAAAAATTATTTTTGTTTTCATTCCACCGTCCGTTTTTAAATCTCATTGATTATTGGGCGATCAATTTTATTTGTTTCGTTTTACCAGAAAAACCGCCGCGACTTGCTTATGATTTGTTCACTTTATGATAATTTTGTGGTTCGTTAATTGTACAACAATTTTACGATCTGTTAATTTCGTGTATATCCTAAAATATATCCGGCCTATCGAATTTTTCGGACGAAATATATTTTGTATATTTTGCATATATTTTGTCCGTGAGACAGATATGGGTCGCTTGATTCCAATCGCTCGATCTCAGTGCTCACCACCTACCGTCGTGGAGAAGCAAAAAGATAATCGAGTCCGACGGAAAAATTGAGTGAATTGCCTGGTGATTTCGGCTGTACAAGCCGAAGTCGGTGACGCCCGTGCGACACACCGAGCAGCTGCGCGAATAATTTACGCAGAATCGAGCGCGCTCCGTGCGGTCACCGGCAAATTGAATTCACTTCTTTGCATTTTGCGCGTTGACGTGTTTCTTTTTTTCGAGAATATCGCGTTTCGCCGATTGCTCGCTTCACCGGGAATCGCTTAATCGTCCGACGAGACGAGCCGCTGGCAGGCTTTGAATAAATTTATACTTTGTCGTCGACGAACGCCACATTCGCGTACTATGCGAGTCGAATTTCACTGGGTTCCGACGTGTGGGGCTTCGTAAATTTAGTCTTAATCTTAGTTCCAGTTTTATTTTTGTTCTTCATAATTTTCCATTTTTTAATTTTTTATTTCTGATGCAAATCTGATTTGTAAAATTTATTGATATTCCAGAATAAATTTTAAACAGATTAAAAAATCAAAAATGATCAAGTTTTAAAAAAAATTTCGTCAAAACGAAATTGCGTTAAAAAAACACTGCGAACTCTGATTCTGCCATATGAAAAAAATGTAGCTCAATGTCTTCAATTTACCGCCGCAAAAGACACCTTAAAACATCTTAAAAATCGTAACATTGATTTAAACACTATGAATTTTGATAGCGTCATCTGAAAAAAACCTGGTTAACTTCAGCCTCACGAGTTTAAACCCAATAGTTTCAATAGAGTCATAATTCGGAAATAGATAAGAAACAATTTTCCGCGTTCACAGTTCAAGATTTCCCGGACGCTGCATCGAAGCCGGCGCAAGCATAGCTGTTTAACCCATTGAATTACAAAGGCGTCGAGTGGTTGTGTGCAGCATGCTCACCACGCAATATGGTAATGACGCCGGCTCTCGATAATATAATATTGCGAATACGGCGCGGAGCGCACGTTGCGAGGAAGTACTCAGCCGCTGTACACTCGGCGCCCGCTGTATATAACATCAACTCTTTGTTTTATTGCTGTTTTTATTAATCGACGCGATGCATTTATCGAGCGAGCCGAGCTGCGACGGCGGCAGCTGATACCCGCACACTCTAAGCGTGTATTTATAACATATCCCATATAACATATGTAGTATTTATACCACATCCCAGTGGTATTATAAGTCGCGCGGTGCGTTGAACTTTTAACTGTACAAAAAGAATATTATTCGCGTTATTTATGACACAACGCGGCAGAAGCTTAAAAAATAATTATTTATATTTTGCGCACTGAGGTCTCGCGTATCTTGCGTATTGAGCTTTTTCAAGCTTGGATTACCGCGTCAGATTAAAATCGCGAGAACGAGATCGAACGATCCGTCCGGGTGGTACAGATCCGTTAATTTCGCTCACCGCTTTCCTCGCGTCGCCCCGTTGCCCGCGCTGTTTATTTCGCGACGACTTATGGGGTGTCCTTTGCCGCGGCAGGTGACTCTCGCCGCGGCCAACTGTTTAAATGTGTGTCCATCAGCACCGTCGGTAGCCCATTACCCAGTGTGAACGATATGTGGGTCACTTCTCCTTGAGGCGCATCGGTTCTTTTCTTTTTTTTTTTTTCTTTTTTCCCTCCCTCTCTTCCTTGTCCGCGTTCGATCGTTACACGCCGATAAATTGACCACACATTTATTATAACCATCTTCGACATCGCCGGGCCACCTGACTTCCTTCGCACAGCGCAAAAACAAGTCGACATCGGACTCAATGTATGCATCGGATCGACGGACGATGAGTCGATAGTCGTTCGTTATTTATTGTCCGAAAAACAAAAACGGTAGCTGCAACGTTGAAGACGTCCAAATTTGTAAAACTTGATGATGACTCAATTCGAAATGAATGTTGGATCTGATGTGATATTAGTAGATATTTATTTATATTTATTTATTTAGATATTATTTTTTTTGCAAGCAAAATTGGAAAAAAAATACATGAATCAATTATTTTTTTGTAAGACTCGATTATTTACTTTTGTCAAGAAATGCCGCGTAAAAGTCACGGCTGAGGATGTCGCGCTATTAGGTTTCGTTCCGCGATTCACGGTGTATACAATAAAACCAAGACGAAGAATTGCGTGCGTGTGCGGCATGAGGAAATCGGTTAACGAGCGCGAGGAGGAGAAAGGAGAAAATACTCCATCGTTGAATCGTCCCGAGTTAGTCCCGTTCTGAAGAATTTTCTCCGCAACTCCTGCCGCCGATTGATCGTAAAGTAATACGCAAGGCGCATTACTTTATGGTGTTCCGTACATTGCGGTTGTGGTCCCGGCTCATTTTGCACCGAATGCCCTTACGCTATGACCAGATTATTGCGATGCCATAAACGAGCTTCCCGGTTTATCACGTTTTTTTTTCCTTTTTCCATAGGCGCAACCTGAGTTCATCGGGATCTAATTCGTCATAGTTATCGTGAATATTTATTCACAAAGCCTTTGGAGTCTTCGATTTTTTTTTTTTTTTTTTTTTTTCGTGATCACCTAGTCGACGCTCGGAAAGAGAGATGAAAAATCTCGGTCCATAACGATGATAAAACGGGGTGAAGGAGGTTGAACGAATTTCCGTCGTAATGGTCCAGCCGATTTGTCGTCCGGCGACCCCGAGCCGCGATCCTCGCGCGAGGTGAATCGCTTGATAATAGCAATTCGACGATGACGTACGTCTTCATTATCCACGAGATAGGATCAAAAGAGCGAGTGATTATAGTTATTCCACTATATCTTCGTTGTGGCCGATCGTCGTTACGGAGTCGCTCAAGCGGAGCCTCAGAGGTGACGGTGCGACGCTCCGGTCGTTCGGTAGGCGATTTGCGCTCGTTTCTCCCGGTCATGCGGGCTTCTTACTTCTTCTCGCGCTTCTGTATCTTCGTGCATGTATCTTTATAACTTACATCTTTCTACAAGATTCATCCAGAGGCATCTTTACACATCATCGTTGGATAACATCTTGGATAGGTGACAAAACTGTTTGCTTTAGTTTTGATGTCATCTTTGATTTGCCTGACGATACTCAAGCCGGTTCTGAGCCGGTTCTGAAGAGGTTGAACCCTGCTACCGATTAGCGCCGCACGTGCGAATAATTCGTCGTTCCTGAACCTGATTTTCGGGGACCAGGTAGACTGATTGGTTCCGGACCAGACATGAGAGATGCCTAGGGAGGACAGGTGCCTAACAGGTATCCAACAAGAGGCCTAATACCCCCGGTATCTCCGTCGAAGGAATTCATTTCTAGGCGTGACAACGGAGCCGAAAAAAGAGCCTATGAAATTTGGTCTCATTATGGCTAAATGATTTTTTAAGGAAATTTCAATATAACAAATTAATATAATCTTGCAAGAAATTTATTAATAAGGACTTCCGAATGTTAACAACTGATTTTCTGGTACCCGGAAATCCTAATCACATGGTAACTTTGGACTGAACAGACTCAACGAGACCAAATTTGAAACATCTCTTATTCCGCCCTTCTTTTTCCTTTTCCTATTAGCACCACCGCGTCTGCATGGAAGAAGACACGCGAACCGCGAATAAAGAACAGAATCACATGGATCGCGCGATCAACGCACGAGTCAGAGCCGAAGTGGCAGGCAGCGCGCGGGGGGAGAGGCGAAGGGAGGGAAGCAAACCGTATTGTGGAGTCCCTTTTCGCTCGACGTATTTCGCGAGGGTAAGACAAAAAACGAAGCAAGTAACGAGCCGAGGTCGAGAGGTGCTCGGGAAGAAATTTGGCGTCGCGTCGCTCTCGAGTGAGGCTGCAGAGCGCTGTTGCTGTTGCTGCCCGGTCGGAGTGCGTCGCGCGAGGGTAAAAAAATCCATACCAACAGCACACGGAGGGGGCGGAACCGGCGGCGGACTGGAGAGCCGCACTCGGCGAGGCCGCGGAGGGTGCGTTGCCATGGCGACCCGCGTCAACGGGGCCCCTGGCAACCCCCGACGCAACCCTTGGACCATCGACCGGCCCCTCGAAACATGGCGACTCGCCTTCCTCTCGCCGCCGCGCTCCCCACCGGCGAACGAATGGCAGCGGCTAAATTCCATTTTGTTAATTTCGAATACACCGCGTGCTGCGTCGCCCGGGCTGCTGCTCTCGAGCCCCCCCGAGCTTCGGGGGTCAAAGTCTCCGAGGGAGTGGAAAGTACCGAGGGGTCATGGAGCGCCGGAGTCCCGGTGGCTCCACTCCGCAAGCTCTCGACCCGGCGCGCCGGGCTGCCCGGGTGGCGGAGGCTCTGACGATCGCCATGGCAACAGGACCATGGCAACTAAAGAGGAACTTTTCCAACTTTCGCGGAGCGATGTGGAGTCCGGGATATGCCGAGTGTTAAAGGTGCTAGCGGATATCCTTCGTGGTAGACACGAAGGACTGTTTTTTTGATGGATTAACGAGTCGCACCAGGAAAAACGTATCGTCGCCTTCCGTGCAGAAATTTTCAGTGGGATTCAGCTGGTGCCCCACCTGGATTTTTTACATCTCTATGCTCGCAAATTGGATTCCGTTCGGGATTTCTAGGATCTTTAGGATCAAGAGGATTTTTTTGATTTTTAGATCGAGAAGAATTAAACGTTAACAAAATAAAATACACGCAAAATGCACGTAAAAACAGGACCAACATGTTAAACCTTTTGGGTTACGTCGCAACGTATCTCGGCAGTCGATAAAGAATAAAACGTGAGACAAAAAAACTGATGGTCCGCAGACCACACGAAGAGGACACGTGTCGAGGTACCACGAATCAGGTGGTCCAGGAGGTCCAGTGGAATTCGTCGTAAATTAATAAGTGACAACGAGGACGGAAGCTCGTTATAATTATTCGCTTCGTTAAATATCGCGTCGAATATATATATTTTTTTCTTCCTTTTCGCTTCAGACGTCGGAGTAAAATTTTCACAGTTCTCCGGGATTCCGTTTTAGCCGGATTTCCCTCGTTGCCCCGTTCCAAGAGGCGAGAGACTCGGGGGATGAAAGCGGGCGGAGGACGAGGATGAGAACTGAGGATGAGGGGGAGGGGGTTGTTGCTAGGGAATACAGCGAGAGAAGGGCGTTGCTGAAGGGTGGCGCACGATCGAGCTTTGTGGGCTCTTTTTACCCTCGTTCGCGGAAGCTCCGGGTCTGAAGCTCTCGGCTTTAGCCCCCCAGGGGGGCGAGAAAGGAGGAGTCGGAGGGTAGAAAAAAAATCGCGGCGAGACTTTTGAACTCAGCCGGGAGAGCCGGGAGTCGGCCGACCTTGAAAGGGTCATTACCAGTGCACACAGGAGCAACTGAATTCTCTTTTTTTCCTCCCTTCCTCGCGCCCCCCGCGCTTCTCTCATCCATTTAGATCTCTCTTTTTTTTCTTTTTTTCTTTCGTTTCGTTCGTTCGTTCGTTCCCTTTGCATTGCTATTCAGGATGAAAGCTAAGCTTCGCGCACACAACGAGAGACTCAATGCGAGGCCCAACCCCCCCCCCCCCCGGTCGCAGACTCGCGGCGCTCTTGACCTTGAGGCGAAGGTTCTTAACTCGTCTTTCATCGTTAAAATTTATTCAGCCAACGCGCGCAATGGGACGCGATATTTCCACCGTCATATTTATCCAATCCAATTACCGGCGCTACGATGAAAAAAGGAAAAATGTTAATTTGATTCTTCCTTCGTCCGTAATTAGTCAACCTGTAAGTACCGTCCGACGTTATTACGCGACGTCCGGATTTACGTCCCGCTTGCGACGGGTAACGAGAAAACGTCATCGCGCTCTCCGATTATCCGTATTAAATCGAAGCGACGGGGTAGGTACGAAAAAATACGAGCCAATTTGTAGCGATCGTGCGGAACGACGACGTTTGAAATTCAAATTCGTTGCTGCGAATTCTTGATGATTGTTTCGATCTCTCGTCTCTCGTAAATTTCCGCGCGCGGTTGACGAGAGCCGCGATCGCGAAGCTCCGGAATGTAACGAGAAGTCGCGATTGGTATTCGGTTGTCAAAGAAAGCATTGCGAATGCGAACGTAATTGAAGCGTCGTTTCGTGGTTGCAGTTTAAGAGAAATCGACCGTTAGTCTTGTGACTACTATGAGACCCAGGATTTTTTTATTTTTTTATTGTAGACAGTAAATCGATGCCTCTGATGGCCAACAAGCGACTTCAAAACAACAACGAGTAGATCTAACCCTAGAAGTTCGCCATTTGACTCAAACTAGACAATTCTACAGCCAGCCTAAACATTTGTAAGAGGTGATGAAATAAACCACAACTCGACCATTGAAAAACCTTAAAACGTAACAAAAATCGACTGTTAATCTTGTGACTCCCATGAAACCCAGGAAAGACTTCAACTCCCCCATTCGCTTTGTGCAATAATTTTTTTGTTAACTTTCCACCGCCATACACAAGATTTTTTCATGGGACTTTATGCATCGTGGCCATTATTAACGTGTCTCTCTTTCTCCCTCCCCCGATTTCCAACTTATCGCTTCAATCACTCCGCTGATTCCCATTGAATAGTTAACGGCCCCTCGGCCGTCACGAGTAGCGGCGAACCCGGGAGCGGATCGCAGCGCAGACCCCGCTGGGAGCTGCACACAGGGCTGCTGGCGAAATTCAGAGGGCCAGGAAGGGAGAGAGCTGTGTGTGACTTAAAGAGTTGGCCGGGTCAAAGGAAGGACGAGAGGTGAAAAGGCCACTCGTAAGCCATGCCCCGTGGGCTACGGCGCGAGGGTGGCAACCGCGCTGCAAGGATGTGGGGAGCAGGAAGCGAAGTGCTCAGGACGGCCGTGGGGCGGCTGATGATCCTGGCCAGCCCCCCCTGTACACGGGATCCTGCCTGGTGATACACACAAAACGGCAGAACGGACGGGCGTTGGTGCCGGGATACTCGGCGCATTCGGTGTATCAGCAGCCGGAGGCGCAGCGACTCGCGAATGCAAACGGGCGCGGCAGCCATGCTGCGAGGGTGTAGCCAAGGGGTGTTGCCTTCCGCCGCTCGTATCCATGACAACACGTCGCGTTCTGCCCCGATCGACGAGCCTCGGAGTTTTTGGACGAGCTGCGGAAAATTTTCGCTGGGATCCGGATGCGCGAGCAGCCGCTCAAGTCGGGATCCATCGTGCTTAGTAATTTCCATCGACACTGATAGAAATCGATGAAATGGACAAAATTCCGATTTTTGTCCGTTTTATTGGTTCTAAATGGACCTTTTAAGGATGTAGGAGCGCGAAGTGTTCAACTCGCATAAATTCGAGAAAAATGCGAGAGAATTGCAAACACTTCTCGATGGTCTGAAAATCTGAAAAAATGCATGCACACCAAAGGTACTGAAAAAATTAATTTTGAATAACAATAATTAAAAAATGTTAATAACAAATTGATTTTAAAAAATTGTTTAACAAATATTTCGTTAACCCGTTTTTTTGCATGAAAATGATTCCTTTATTTTTCTGTATACGTATGAATTTTTTCAGATGTTTATCTCATCTTTATTTTTTCTAAGCGGATTTTTATGCGGATCGAGAATAATAAGATGGCACAAAATACACCTTATGACGATATGATCCACGATCGAAACTGATGGAAATTTGAGTCAGTTCGACGTGAAAAGTGGATGAACACGACGTAAGTCAATTGTGTATCCGTTATGAAAAAAAGGACATTAGTTTGCGTTGTTTCCACTTAATTTTCCAGATTTTACGGAGTCACCGCCTATGTCGAGAAACATCTTAATCATCGTTTGCCTCCTCGTATGGAACTCATTGCGCGAAGGGACAAAAAAAATAAGGAAGCGCATCAATATGGTATTCCACTCCGGGCGCATAATTACCAATCATAATTATCGTCATAACAAATTACAGGTACCTGTGTGAGTTTCGTTCGAGTCCAACGGAGTGTTGGTTTCACTACCGGTTATCGCGGAGACCCGCAATTAACCCTCGCAATTTATCCCGCGCAATTAACGTAGCCTCTACTAAAATATATAGGCAGGTGTGTATGCCTCTCTATACGGCTATCTAATATATTGCGTAGCGTGAAATATACCGTTGAAATGTCGTTGAATCCGCACAACGAGGGCTTGATGATCGCGTGTGTTAAAAACGCCCGTGGATTTCTAGCCAAAAAATCTTTCCAACAAAAAATGCCTTGCTGAAAAATCTCTTTCAAGAAAAAATGTCTAGCTAAAAATCTGTTTCAAACAAAAAATTCCCAGCTGAAAAATCTCTCTCAAACAAAAAATTCCTAGCTAAAAAATCGCTTTCAAACAAAAAATGTCTACCTAAAAAATCACTTTCAAACAAAAAATTCCTTGTTAATAAATAATTTTGAAACAAAAAATTCCTTGTAATAAATAATGTCCAAACAAAAAATTCCTTGTTAATAAATAATTTTCAAGCAAAAAATTTCTTGTTCATAAATAATATCCAAACAAAAAATTCCCAGCTAAAAAGTCAATTTCAGAGTTCCAATCGCACGAAACTTTTGGTCGGGAGTTTACCGGTGATGCATGGCAAAATCAGTGAGGCTTATGCACCGCACGTTGTCTCCTAATACGACTTCTCAATTTCGCCGTCGATAATATCGCGGGGCACGCGTAAAGCGTCATCATCCCGGGATTACGCGGAAGTCGAACGCCCGCGGCTTCCCGCCCGATCGGCGGTTCTCCCGCACGCCCAACGGTATTTCAAACGAGCGCGCGCCTAACGCACCCGGAAAAGACCGCAACGCGCGCGCGAGCTTTTGTATAAATATTTATTATTTACGCGCGCTTGAGTTCTCGTGTACCACAAGAGCAACGCCGCGGCAATGGAATCAACAAGAGCGCCAACGGCCACGCGGTAACTTATTTCGCAGCTCGTAAAATTCGTAACGAATACATCGCGGGACGCGCGCGCCGAGTGCCTCCCGCCTGGCGCACCGGCGGCTCCGCGTTGCGGTCGAGAACGCAAGCGGAGCTTCGTACCGACAACATAGGCAGAGTCCGAACGACTCCATGCTAACGAGAATTCACCGCGTCTATCGGCGTGGCAGATAACCGATAACGATCTCCGATTTTTTTGTTTTCACCCCGCCTCCTCATCGGCTTCGCATGATGGCGCCGATTATGCGCTTCGCGAGTTTATGCGCCTTGGGGGCGCGACGTCGTCGTTGGGCGGGGAACGCAAATTGAGGTGAGGGATAATGTGGAAGGTATTATTGCGGAAGCATCCGAATTTTTTCGTCGTTCCTGGGCAAAAAACGAATTTTCGCCAAAGACGCAAGGGGTACGTTTTTGGCGAAAAATAAATTTTCGATTTCGTCAAGTTTGAAGAGCCTATCCGATGGGAAATTTCCCGCTGAATCCGAAAAGCACCGTTGTTTGCCCGAAAAATCGAAAATTCGACGAGAAAAAGGCGAAAAACTTTTTTGCACTTTTTTCGAAATTTCGTCAGTTCACTGAAGTTCAGGTTACTTTTTTTTGGGTTGACCAATCCTGGATTTTCTTCTTTCGTTCGAAAGAAAACTGAATGACGAAGAGAATGCCGCAAGGCGGAAAGCGATATCTTGATTTCTGAATTTTTTACAAAATTTTAAAGTCCAACCCTCAAAAATTTCAATTTTTTTCCCTTGCGTTTTTTTTTTATTTTTGGGGGTCTGGCTTTAAAATTCTGTGAAAAATGAAGAAATCAAGATATCGCATTCCGCCTTGCGGCATTTTTTTCGTTATAGAGTTTTCTCTCGAACGAAAAAAGAAAATCCAGAATCGGTCAATCCAAAAAAAAGTAACCTCGATTTTAGCGAAGTGTCGAAATTTAGAAAAAAGTGAAAAAACTTTTCTTGCGTTTGTCATCGAATTGTGTGGGTTTTCGAACAACCAACAAAAAAAAAAAATTCGCGAATAACGCGAGGCAACATTCGGCTTTAAAATTCTGTGAATAATTCGGAAATCAAGAAACGAAGGAACGAAAAATGTTTTCGCTCGTTGGCAATTGGCGGTATCGATCCGCCACGCCCAGTTGTCAGCCATATTTGCCTGAATTAGCGAGATTCGTAATTAATTAATGCACTCTTTCTCTCGGCGCGCCCCCCGTCCGGCCGCTCTTCACCCGCACCCCCCGAGCCACCGGCACAGAGATCATCGTACCGAAGCCTCTCCAATCTCTCCCACCGCTCTCGCCCGCTTTTTGTTCCCGTCCTTTCGACCTGTGCTGTTTGCTCTCCGGACTTGGAAAAGCCCTTTTACCTTTTTCACACAAAATCCCCTCGCCGTGCGGCGTACAAGTCGCCCGAGGGCCCCGCGCAGTCATCGCTGCTGCAGTCGCTCGTCCCACTCGTCGACGTCGGTGTAGGCGCTTTTATGACGAATTAATTGACGTCCCGATTAAATAGAACATCCCCCAGCAATTCTCGTAGCGATCCCCGATTGTACGAGGGTCGGTTATAAAAATCGTCGTAATATTATAAAACCCCGCTGTCTCGTCGAGTGCAATCAACTGATTTCCCGCTTTTATGACGAAATAATTGACGTCTGGATTAAGTAGAACCTTCCCGGCGATTCTCATAGGGTCGGAGAGTCATGATTGCACAAGGGTTGGTTATAAAAATCGTCGTGATATTATAAAACTCCACTGTCCCGTCGAGTGTTATCAATTGATCCCCCGTTTTAATGATTATGCGTGCAGGACATTTTCTACTTTGGAAAAATGTGGTTAGAAAAATCAGGACCTTTTCTACTTTTGAAAAATGTGGTTAAAGAAAATCAAGACCTTTTCTACTTTTGGAAAATAGGGTTAAAAAAAATCAGGACCTTTTCTACTTTGTGAAAATGTGGTTAAAAAGAATCAGTACCTTTTCCACTTTGTGAAAATGTGGTTAAAAAATCAGGACATTTCCTACTTTGGAGAAATGTCGTTGAAAAAAATCAGGACTCACAAGTCAAAGCTTTTCGTAACTCGAAATCGCTATTCCACATTTTCATCATAAGAGAAATTCAATTACACGCGAAATGATTTTTATCCAGGTAGCAATAATTGAATATCACCGCCGTGTTATTGCTTCGATATTATCGATGTCATCTCGAACGCGAATGTTGAACTAATTAATGAATAAATATCTCTGGTTTCCCCACGGGAAATGCGCCACCGAAGCGCCGCTCCTTCCTCTCGACCGAGTGAAATATAACGCGCGGCTGCAGCTGCGAATACATAGAGAGAGAGCGAGAGACACCGAGGGCCTGATAATCGAGGCAATTTCGGGGCGCGCGTTGCCGCCGTCCCCGCTCGCTCGGTAGCCGCAACACTCGGCCGTCCACCGAGGAAAGAGCATCGCGCTTACATATTATAAAGGGTACAGCGATCGTCGTGGTCGCCGGGAACTCCGCTGAACCGGTTATCCACTGGAACGCATTGCCGGTCGCGAGCGAGCGCCAAAACGAATTGATTTTCGCCTCTAGATCATCGACAGGATTGGCGCGTCGTTCTCGCTACACCGCGCGGCCATTATAAGCGGCGGCGGTGGAGAACGCGACGGTAAATCATCCGCCGTGCGCCGCTGCACCGCAGAACTATCACTGCACAACGAGTGAACCAACGGAGTTCGCGTTTAATTAAAATGTAAATCAGAAACGCGCCGCGGTGTCTCGCAACGCGCGGTTATTACGCCGAACAAAGACGTTTCAGGGATTTTTACGCACTCGGCTGTTGGAACGAGCGACCTGACTTTTCCTCCCCGTACAGAAATTTTCACTGGGATCCAACTTGGTCCCCACGGAGAAAACGGTTTTGCTATGTCAGCAAATCTTTTGTTAAAATAGTCACAACATTGCGTTATCTGCTAACCTAGCAAACAATTTTATTTTACTAGCAAAAAAATTTGTTCGTCTGGCAAAAAAATTTGTTCATCTAGCAAAAAAATTTATTCGTCTAGCAAAAAAATTTGTTCATCTAGCAACAAAATTTGTTCGTCTAGCAAAAAAATTCGTTCATCTAGCAAAAAAATTTGTTCGTCTAGCAAAAAAATTTTAATCGTGCAAAAAACGCTAGCTGATTGGATTCCGTTTGGATTTACCCCAATAATGCATCGTTTTATTTCCCAAATCTGCATCCATCCGGATTGCCAGAAGATCAAATTTCTCTGATGGTTCGTCGTATTTTCCTGCCTTTCACGCGGGATAAAAACAACGCGGCGCAAATTGTTCATTGCACGGATATGCATAGCACTTGAATGTTTGCGCGGAAAAAGTGAGCGTAAAAGCCGGGATATTATTCAGCTGCTCGAACGTGATCCCTCCGTTGTTGCGAAGCGCCGCGATGTTGATGATGATGATGATGATGATGATGGTAATGATGATGATGATGAAGATGCGGGCTGAACGACCCGACCGTCGCGTGAAAGTGTCTTAATCTTCGGATATACCTGCCGTGTATTTCTTCGTCGTGGGGAAACCCAGTTGTGTAATTTATCGGCAGTACCGCCGTACATTGTCCGATCTGAAACCTAATTAACACCGTTTAGACGCTGAAGAGCTTCAGCTTTGCCTCTATTAAGGCGCCATATATTTCCGTCGCGCGCAACATTGTTGCCGTCGATTGTGCCCGCAGCGCCCAAGCGGGTGGCATATTATATACAACACCCGTACGTCGATATGATACACGTGAAAAACTGAACACGCGGGTTACGCGCCATGTGCATTTCGCGCTATGGGAAAACGCGGGTGTTTAATTCATCGGCAGCGCCGCATACGAACCCTTATTGACATCGTTTAGCTGTTAAAAAATTTAATTCTCGCTACAATTAATTCGCAGTTCGCTTATTAACACCGTCTAGCGATAAAAAAAAAACTTAATTCTCGCCACAATTAATTCGCTGTTGTGCCAACACTGTTAAAAATACTGTGTAGGAGTTTTCATTGCAGGCAAAGGACGCTCTTTTACGTAAACTGGTATTTTTAATTTGATACACACGAGAGATGTAGAATTAAAGTAATTTTTTCTAAATCCTACGAAAATTGGTAAGCCTACTATAAAAAAAATGTTTACATAAATTCGACATTTTATAATTTTACACAAATTAGAAATTTAGGTAAAAACCCAAATTTCAGGTAATATAAATATGCAAACGTTATTAACAATGCACAGCTGTAATTATGAAACATCTACGGATTTCGTGATGTCGATTTTAAATATGAATCTTGGTGTATGAAGGTCCCAAATGCAAACCTTTGATTTCGCACGACTGCAAACGTAGAGGGCGGAACAGTCATGGCAAATACCGGGTCGTAAACCTTTTTCGAATTCGTCTTACGTCTCCGAATCATGCCGTCTATATGTGAACTCCGGTTGCGAAAAAAAAAATCTCTCGCGATTCTAGGCTTTCGCCAAGGGACTTCGTCAAAGAGGGGGAGGGCGACAAAGGCACTCTGGCTGGTCACCGTGCGTTGGTCTAGGATTCGCCCATTGTATACCGGAAGCATCGGTCGTGGTTGAGAGCGAAAAAAAAATACTTGAAAATAAAAATAAAATAATCGCGTTCTTCGCGGACAATGAAGCGAGGCACGCGGCCCGGTCAAAACGCAAAAATGGCAAGGACTTCCTGCGCTCGATTCTTTGTTCTCCGCTAAAACTTCCGGCTGGAGAAAAAACAATTCGCATCTGGGGATGTGAATTCCTTACGTAAATTTTTATTCGCATTCTCGTTTGATCCCACGTTTCGTCTCGGATTAAAAAATGTCGATTTATCCGTCGCATTTTTTGGTCACATTGAAATGAAAAAAAAAAAAAAAAAAAAAAAATGAAGTGTATTTTTGTTACGAGTTTTTATCGGTTACTTGAAGTCAGAGTCGTAAATCCCTAAAACTTAGAAATAAACTTGATGGTGCAATTGGGTTTGCAATAATGAATTAATAAAAGTAACAGGAAGTAATTATAATATAATGTCTACATTTTTTAATGGCTGCAAAAAATATCCTTTTAATTTTGTATTTAGAGGCATTTTTTTAGTCTTTCCATTTAATAAAAAAAAAAAAGTTTAACCTTTTTAAATTTAATTCTTTTAATTAATTTATAATCATTTTTTTAATTTATTTTTTTTATTAAAAATGAGGTATCTATGCAGCTATGCAAAAGTTCACCAATCATTTTATAATCCCCACGAGTTACAATTATCAAATCACACCCACAAAACGAGCCGCACTGCAGCATCCATTTCCCGAAGTAATGAGGATTTACGACTCCGCTCGAAGCGTAGATAAACTGTAGCTCGCATTAAAAAAAATGTCGACACAGGGGAGTCAAGAGAGAGAGAAGGAAGCGAGCGGCAAGGCCGACGAGCAATCGATCGAATTACTATATCACGAAACCTAATTGGGTCCATTCCGTAATTACGTCAACGCGTTGTAGGATTACGCGGGGCGTTTCGTGCCTCGTACGCCGTATCTCACCCGGCTGAAAAGAGTGGCAGGCTACCTGCGATCGAGGAGGAAGGATACGGACGGCGTATCGATCCATCAAGCGGCCCGAAGGACTTTTAAATTTCCGAGCATGAAAATTACAACTGCACACCAGCCAAGATGCACGCCGAGCCAGCCCGGAGATTGATTCCACATGACCGGAGTCGCAATCACGGGCGGACTCGTCGAGTCGTTTGTTTTCTCCTCTCCGAGCTTCTTCCTTCCTCTCCGTCCGCGTTTTCATGCCAACGGAATGAGGAAGATAAGGTCGGGGCCTTCATGCCGGTCACCCCTCGTTTTACTTACAACCGGACGCGGCCCAATTAGGCCGGCATTGTGATCGAATCAGGTAGGCAAAGAGAGACCCGAGACTCGCGTCTCGTCTTCCTCTACCTCCTCCTCTGCCTTTCTTGCCGCTCCGGCCGCCCCTCGGCGCTGAAATTGATCTTCGCGGTTCGGTCAAAAGGGACGGAGGAAAAATGTCCGAGGGATTGTGTTGGGAGCGAAGAGAAACGGGGGGGGGGGGGGGGGGCTAATCGGTGTGACGCGTTCGCCTTTCCCAGGGAGAAACGTCGGCGAAATGATCGCTTAATTGTGGGGCTTATGGTGGACCTGCTAAAAAAAAAGGGAAATGATTTTTGATTCTGGTGTTCATCGGGATTTCGGAAAATTGAGGCAAAAGAAAAGTTTTTGGCAAACGGGATGTCTGTAAAAAAAATGTTTAGAGCTGCCTCTCGGCGCTTGAAATTTAAAAAGGAAAGAAAAAAATATTTAATATTCGTTTAAACATTTAAAATGTTTAATATTTAAATGTATAATATTTGTAAAAAAAGAGTGTTCGTTGCTCAACGAGCAATGACATTTTTTGTCGAGCCGCAAGATAGTATGATTTTTTAAAATTATGGATGACTGCAACAAAATTGCATAATTCATTTTCAGAATTAAATTTGTAACGATTAATAAGATAATTTTGCGATAAAATTGCATAAAAAGATTTCTTCAAATTCAAAATACCTTCAAAAATCAAATGCTACTTTCACTTATTATCACATTGACTATTTTTTTATATTTTTTTCAGAATTAAGTTTCCAATATATTAATTTCCATAAATCAGTTCTAAAAAAATATTACCGTCTTGGGGGTTCGACAAGATTGTTAAAAAAAAAGATTTATTCAAATCGGCTGCTGGTTTCGCATAGCTAATTATTTCTCTGTATCTATTTTCAGAATTAAATTTTGCAATATATAAATTTCTATAACACAATCTGAAAAAAAAAAAAGAAAAAAAAAAAAAGTTATCGTCTTGGGGGTTCGACAAGATTGCAAAAAAAAATTCATTCAAATCGGCTGCTGTTTTCGCACAGCCAAATATTTCTGTATTATTGTTGCTGTTGTCGTTGTTCAAAATAAGAATTCTCTTGGCCGAATTCAGGCAAAAATTGAGAACGACGTAAAATTTCCTTTCGGAAATCCGATAAATTGTCGATCCCTACCTTATCGATCCCGTCCGTTTGTGCTTCCCGATGAGGAACGTCGAGACGCCGTCGACCATTTGACTCGCCCACGGCGGCTTCACCCAGATGAGATGCTTCAGGTGTCCCGCGTAAGCGGCCGGCAACATCCAATTCTCGATACTCAGCTCACTGTCGAAAAATACGAAAAATTGTTCAAGATTTTGCATCGCGCGATATAAATCGCGAATGGCGTCGAACGCGAGACGCGTTTCCCGCTCGACCGAAATTCGCGGCCATTTTGGCTAATTTCGAGCGTCAACGTTCGACGAAAAATCGTATTTTTCGGCTTTTCTTGGGCGTTACGAAAAATTCGCAAAAATGTGGTGCGAAATCCAAGCGTAATTGGGATTAAATCAACGGCAGTAAAATTGAGAAAAAAAAATTACCGATTTCGTGAAAAATCTCGTGAAAACTGCGATCACGAATATTCCGATACTCGTTCCTCGAATATGTCGACATTTTTCCACTCCCCTCCCCTCCCGCCTGCGTATTTCGATCTCAATCGCTATCAAAAACAGTAATCAGCTTTTTTTCACGCGTATTCCCGTTTACAGCTTCAACAACAAATCGATTCGACGCGGATATCACAAGTGCGGAGGCTGAGATGCTTCTCGAAGCTGCAAAATGGCGGACAGCTTGAAAAAAGTTCGTTACGGTTTAGACCGCAATGGCCGCGGCGGGGGAGGGAGAGGGGGAGGGGAGGGAAGGGATTTCGAATGTTCCAGAGCGAATTTTTCCTTCGCGTCTCCAAATGATTGCTGAAAATGTGGTAGATTGGGCTCTGTAATTACGAAAATAAAACAAAAATGCTAACCGTTCAAAAATTTCCACGCTGCCCTTCGAATGTTCCAGAGCGAATTTTTTCCAAGCGTCTCTGGTAGATTCGGCTACGTAATTAATTACGACAAAACAAAAAAATGCTAACCGTTCCGAAATTTCCACGCTGCACTTCGAATGTTCCAGAGCGAATTTTTCCTACGCGTCCGTGATAAATTTGGCTACGTAATTAATTACGAAAAAAACAAAAAAAAATGCTAACCGTTCCGAAATTTCCACGCTGCACTTCGAATGTTCCAGATCGAATTTTTTCTACGCGTCTGCGAATGAATGCTGAAAATGTGGTAGATTTTTGGCTGGGTAATTAATTGCGAAAAAAAAGAAAAAATGCTAACCGTTCCGAAATTTCCACGCTGCAGAGCTTCGAGGACGCGAAATCCGGCGGCAAGTCGCGGTTTTCTCCGCGAATATGGCCGCCGCGAAAATGTGCAACGAGGCTCGACGGGTGGGAAGGACACGTCGACCGTTGCTCATTCAACATGCGAGACGTGTGGGCGTGCAGCGAGGCCGCGTACGATGAACAAGGCCCACATCGCCCCCCGCGCAACGTGCTGAATTTCTTTCTCTCGTCGTTACGTCTTGCCCGCATTTTTTTATCGCCCGGCGAAAAAATTACGAAATTTTGGCCGTTGGGACATTTTTTTGTTTCCCACTGTGGTTTTCCACTTTAGACTTTTTTTTTCCAACTTCTCGGCCAGTCGCGAGAAAAAAAACTCGCGTGTAGCCCGATATTTTATCATACTTACGATTCTCCGCTGCGCGAAACTATTTTTCCGATAATTTATACAAACCGAAGACGCCGACGCCGACCATCAGACGCTCGAACGCGTTCTAACGTATTTCTCACCACTGCCTCCTTCACGAAACGCCCCTCGATGTACCCGCTGACCGGCGTGATGAGCGGCAGCCAATCAGGCGTCAGTACAACGGAATGCCGCGTCTGTGATTGGCTGTCGCAAGACGCGCGGTCAGCGAGAGCGCGAGGGACGTTTTGTGAAAGTGGCTGCGATAGGAAATTCCGAAAAATGCGAAATTTCTTACTTCCCGGCCAGTCGCGAGGAAAAAAACCGCGTGTAGCCCGATGTTTTATCATACTTACGATTCTCCGCTGCGCGAAACTATTTTTTCGACAATTTATACAAACCGAAGACGCCGACGCCGACCATCAGACGCTCGAACGCGTTCTAACGTATTTCTCACCACTGCCTCCTTCACGAAACGCCCCTCGATGTACCTGCTGACCGGCGTGATGAGCGGCAGCCAATCAGGCGTCAGTACAACGGAATGCCGCGTCTGTGAATGGCTGTCGCAAGACGCGCGGTCAGCGAGAGCGCGACGGACGTTTTGTGAAAGTGGCTGCGATAGGAAATTCCGAAAAATGCATTACGGCCCAGCGAAACACTCTTTTCATTTATTATTTTATCGAGAAACATACACGAAAATATGACTTTGGGAAAACCGCCCATCGGCCGACAGTTAAATATCGCATAATTCCCTTACGAACTAAAAAACGAGTAAATACAAAGAGCAATAAATTCGAAAAGCGCGAGAAGCCGCGAGCGTACACTGCGCGCCATCTGCCTCAGCAAGCGACAACCGCGGAGCAGGAACGACGTTGTTACCGACCGTCGGTTGCGCAGTACTCCGTCTTACCGACGTGACGCGAACGTATAATTCATTAACGCGCAATTAAAAGCGTCGCGCACACGACGCGATCAATAGAAAGCGCCTTGAGTACCTGAACAGCTGATTCTTGTCCCAGACGGTGTCGGCCGGCATGTTCTTCGGCACCAGCATGTCCGGATGGGAGTCCAGATGAATAAAGGTGTTTCCCTCGAAGGGCAGATGCTTCGAGCCCAGAGAACGATAGATGAACGGCAGAACCTGTTGGTTTTCCGACAGATTTTTCGTTCAGCCGTTAATTGAAAATAAGCCATAAATTCGCGATTTTGCGATAATCGCAACGTAACATCGACCCATTTATATGGGCGTTTATAAATTTAGCAGAGCAAAGTCTCTAAAATGATTTTCCCATAAATAGAAATAATGAGTAAAAAATATAATTTATGTATGAATAAAAAGTATAATTTATAGGTTACAAAAAAAATTAGTTATAAATTTAGCAGAGCAAAGTCTCTAAAATGATTTTCCCATAAATAGAAATAATGAGTAAAAAATATAATTTATGTATGAATAAAAAGTATAATTTATAGGTTACAAAAAAATGTATTATGTTTATTTATATTGTCAATAAAGAACGATTACTACTGCTACTAGAAATAATGTGCTCTTCACGTGCGAATTATATGCAAAATAAAAAAAAATTATGTGCCGCGCGGGGCGCCGAAACTCGTTGATACGAGTGTGAGGGGCGATCGTCGCGCGGCGCAGGGGATAAAACGCGGGCCAATGTCACGACGTCGCGATATCAACAGAGCCAGCGGCGTGGATGAAGCATCGGGCGATCGACCTACCTCGTTGTGGTCCTCCACAACGTAGATCGGCGTTTTCTTGTAGTATTTTCGCAGGAGGGACGACATGACGAGCGGGCGGGGCGGAATAAGAGAGACACTCGCGGCTCGCGGAAATGCGGAACGACGGAATTACGGAAACCGGTAGAGAATCGCGGAAAGAGAGAGAGAGAGATAGATAGATAGATAGAAAGAGATAGAGAGAGGGGAGAGAAAAAGCGACGGCGATTAGAGGGGTTTTGGGGGGGCGCGAGACACGCGAGAGACGGGAAATCGCGAGACGAAAACTACTAGACCACTCGACGCGCAAATACGCGGTTAACGACTGATGCGGCGGAACGCTGGACGGGGGAGCCGCGCTTCATACGCGCGGCGAGAATATATTTCGCGGGAATATAAAGGAGAGCCCGCGCGGGCCCCGCGAGCCGCCGGGGCCCCCCCCGCGGGGGGCTCCGGCCGCCGGCCGCGGGAGACCCGAATTCTCACGGGACGAGTTTTGCGCTGGACGCGATCGGCGCTTCTCTCTCGCTTCCTCTTTGGCTCCCTTTGTGAATCTTTTCTTTTTCTTTTTTTTTTTTTTTTTTTTTTTTTTTGCAAGGGCGAATTTTATGTATGTCGGATCGTCTCCGCCACTCGAGATGGAGCGAAGGTCTTTGCTGATAGATGCTTGACTTACTTTTGTGGGTCCGAATTTGGAATTTCCAGAAACTGAAATTTTTCAGTTTTTGACTCGAAATTTGAGGAACGGAAATTGCAGAAATTTTTCGGCATCGGTACCTTAATTTTCGAGCTGTATATTTTTGTTTGTGTTGAAGGCATTTTCTAGGTTTTTTGTCATTGTGATATTTCGTATAGGATGAAACTACTGCCGGTTTATCGAACGAGTTTTTTTTTCTTAAAAACAAAATAATTTTTTAATTTTTAAATTACATTTTTTTTTAACCATCCGGTGGTTCAACGGCGATTTTTACGCTAAATCAGTCGAAATAAACGGTGGTCAAGATTACTAAATCTTGGCATCGAGAAACTTTATTTTTCGCCTGCAACGCGACATCGGCGATAATTCGAGTTACAATTCCAAAGCAGCCGGTAAGGATCCGACGTCAGGACAACAAGAATCCCGTCGTTTCGATCTCGCCATTTAGTTTTTGCGGCAGGACGACGAAACGGAAATGCGAGCCTCGTTATAAATAATAATGAAAAAAAAAAAGTTTATTTTACTAAGTTACACGAGGAATAAATCGTTGATCAGCGATAATCGAATTCGCCAAAACCGGAGTCGTGTCCAGCCATCAGCGCGACGTATTCCTCCACCTGTATTCGCTGGGACTCGAGACTCAACTGCTGGAGAAAAAGCTCGACGTCCTCGTTGCAAAAACGCGGATTTTCCTCCTGCCTCGCGTCGCAATTCGAATAAAAGTTTTCCGACGAAAAGGCGCGACTTTCGGTTCGTCGATCGTCCGTTGGATGTTGGAAGACTCGAGCTTGAAACTCAGAAGCCGCCGACGACTCGTCCGGCTTCAGGAATAAATCGGCGTGGCCGATTTCCGCCTCCAAAACCGCCGGCCTCGAGATTCTCGCTTTCCCGTTTTTCGCATTTTTATGCGACGGTTTTTTCTCCTTCGGCGCCTCGTTGTAAACCACGTTGTTCGTCTGAACCGGCGTAAAACTCGGTCGATGCCTCAACGAAGTCTCAGGTTTCCGCGGAATTTTCGTTACCTCGTCGATCTCAAGATCGACGATCGATAAATCATTTTTGTTTTTCGAACAATTCGCCGACGGTTCTGGAATAATTTTTTCCGAATCCACAGGATTTCGTTCTTTCTCGCTCGTTTCTTTAATAATTCCATTTGCCACAGAGTCTTCGGCATTTCCGCCCGGAATTCTTGTCACGAATTTTCCCTTCGATTCTGAGAGTCTTCTGAAATCCTCTCCATCAATCAGATTGTCAATCGCGCCCTGGATAGTCTCTCGAATTTGCAGCTCATAGCGACCAAAAACGTCGTCTAACTCGCGACGAATTTTTTCCTGTGACTCTGAGAAAGCTTGGAAATCCTCTCGATGAATCCCATCGACCGTCGCGCCCTGGAAATTCTCTGTATCCCGAATATCCAGCTCGCAGCCACCAGAAACGTCGCCTGAATCACGACAATTTTTTTCCTGTGACTCTGAGAAACCTTGGAAATCCTCTCGATGAATTCGATCATCCGTCTCGCCCTGGAAATTTTCTGTATCCCGAATTTCCAGCTCGCAGCCACCAGAATCGTCGCCTAACTCCTTACTAAATTTTTCCTGCGACTCCAAAAATTCCGGGCTATTCGATCCATCAACAAAACCACCATTTTCGTCCTCCCGATTTTTCCGTCTTCCTCTTTCCTCGCGAATCTTTTTCAGCTCCTCCAAAACCCTCAAAAAACGTTCATCATCGATCCAATCGCCTTCGGTGTCTTCCGTTTCCCTTATTCGCGTCTCCAACTCGGTTTTTTCATCCTCGCTGAGAAATCCGACGACTCGTTGAACTCGATTTATCCACATCGCGTCCGTCTGGGTCTTCAGATACTTCAGCGCTTTTCGATATCGCTCGATCTCCTCTTTCGTCATCATGAGATTCGGATGCGGCCCGGCGACGTCGATCGGGTAGGGAAAACGCGAACGCAAATCCCGACCGTTGCCCCGATGATCCGCCTTGAATTTCTCGATTCCTCGATACATCTGAAGAATATTCGACGTCGATTCGTAGCAATAAGTCTCGGTGACTTCGCGATCGCTACGAATTTCCGGATAAACGCAGTGAAAAGCGCGTCTTTGGATCTCAAAGAAAATGCTCATCGCTTCGGCTAATCGATTGCAGCATTTTTCGGTCAGTCGGCTCGTTTTTTCGCTTCCTCGATTTTCCCAAAATTTCGCTTCGTTCTCCAGCGTTTTGTTCCATAATCTCGTCTGCCTCAGAATTTCTTCCTCCGTCGAGGCTTTCGAATTTTGCGGAATTTCCTCTTCTTTTGCTGAAATTCGCCAATTTCGCAGTTTGGTGTAAAAATCGAACAATCGCGAGTCGTCGATTTTCGGCAAAGCCGAAGCTTCGCTCACGAAATAATCGCGCGAAATAATCGGGGAATCGTCGCCGTTTTCTGTGGGTGTCGGCGATTCGATAGGGCGAATTTCGTAGTCGAGGTACGCGAGAAAATCGTCGTCCTTTGAGGCGTCGTCGGAAATCACGTCGGCCAGGTTGACCGCGAAGCGGGTTTGTTGATTCAGTATTTGGAAGGCCGACGGCTGTTCCTTGAGTTCTCGCAATTCGAGCCTCTGCCAATTTTCGATTTTTTCCGCAGGTTTTACTGATTTTTCGATTTTCTTATCTACGACTATCGGAGATTCTTCCAGTCGCTGAAGCAACGAGGAAATCGTAATTTTTTCCTCATAATCGACAGTCTTGCTATTAATTTTGCCGCAGGCATTTTTTCTACTCGTCTTTTTCCTGTCGTAGGTCGAATTTTCCGGCGCGATTGGAGTCGCCGATTTTTCTGCAGATTCGAAAATCCCCGGCGCGATTGGAGTCGCCGATTTTTCTCCAGATTCGAAAATCACCGGCGCGATTGGAGTCGCCGATTTTTCTCCAGATTCGAAAATCCCCGGCGCAATTGGAGTCGCCGATTTTTCTCCAGTTTCGAAAATCCCCGGCGCGACATCCGCGTGTTTTTTTATTGCCGATCGCTGATCCCCGTTGTGGAAATTCGAAGCGACGTCGTCGCGATTTCGATCTTCGTTCAGCTCGTTAGTTGATATTTCGGGATTCGCCAGAGTGATCGGAATTCCATTTTGCGTACCTGCGATGAAATTCTCCACGTCTCCGTCGGTCTCGTCAGCCTCGTCGTCGTTTCTCGCGTGGATTTTTTCGAAAACTTCGTCCGGCGTCGTCCACAAGTCTTGCGGCAATTCTTCCGGGAGTTTCAGCATCGAGAATTCGGCGCCGCCGATGGAAACCATCAGACCGCGAAAATCGTCGAGCTCGCGTTGCGAGACGACGCTGACGGCGATTCCGTGCGACGCATAGCGTCCGGCCCGGCCGATTCGGTGCAGATACGTCGCGCCGTCGCCCGGCACGTCCAGGTTTATCACCAGGTTGACGTTCTCCGCGTCGATGCCGCGCGCCGTCAGATCCGTCGTCAACATTATTCGGCACTTGAAGCTCTTTAATTTCTCGATCACTTCCAGCCGCTTTTTCATGTCCTGATTGCCCGCGATGTAAATCGACGAGAAACCCATCGTGTTTATTCGGTTGCAGACCGACTGAGCTCTAAAAAAAAAAAAAATTATTATACGACAGAATTATTATTTGTGGGATAAAATTAAATTTGATTTTGAATTTGGATGAATTGGATTTTGCCTACCGTGACTGATAATTTGAGAAAACGAGCGCCTGCTTGAAAGGGACTTTGGTGAAGATTTTCGAGATCTCCTCTATTTTTATCTGCACCTGAAGACACGACGAATTGTGTTTAATTATTGAAGTTGAGACAACATTGGCGTAGTTTATAGGTGAATGTTGTAAATAATAAATAAATAAATAAATAAATAAATACAAAAATAAATAAATAAATAAATAAATAAATAAATAAATAAATAAATAAATAAATAAATAAATAAATAAATAAATAAATAAATAAATAAATAAATAAATAAATAAATAAATAAATAAATAAATAAATAAATAAATAAATAAATAAATAAATAAATAAATAAATAAATAAATAAATAAATAAATAAATAAATAAATAAATAAATAAATAAATAAATAAACAAACAAATAAATAAATAAATAAATAAATACCTGTTTCATGGCGTTAGGATGGTAAGGAACAATCGAGACGAATTGCCGAAGCCCCACGAGAATCGGACCGTCGTTGTCGGGACTCGAAAGAACGGGCGATCTCATGTAGGTTCCCAAAAAGGACTCCAAATCGCCCGGATAAGTCGCGCTCGAGGATATGACTTGTTTGTTCTCCGGTAATCTGGCGAATATGCAGCTGGAAGGGAAAATACGCGCCGATTAAACGCGGAATATTTAACAGAGAGACAATATATTTTTTTTCCTTTTTTTTTTAAACAATCTTCACTGAAAAAAATACGAACTTAATGTCCTTTTGGAAACTCGTGTCCATCAGTTTGTCCGCCTCGTCGAGAACGAACAGCCTGACGTTGTTGACCTTCAGAAGGCCCTTTTCGATCAGGTGTTTCACGCGACCCGGCGAACCGACGGCGATGTGGCAACCCTCGGTTTTTTTCTTGTCGCCGTCCATCGCGATGCCGCCGATGAAGCTCTCGACCTTCAGGCCTAGTTCAATTCAAACGACGAAAAAATCTATGTCTTTATTTTCAGTCTTTTGAACCCTCAAACAAATTATTTTACAAATCTTTTGCGGAGCCTTCATAAATAAATATGCAAACCTTTGATTTCAGATCCGATCGATGCAATCACCTGGGATATTTGTACAGCGATTTCCCTAGTTGGCGCCAGTATCAAAGCCTGTGGCTGCACGACTTTGATGTCCAGCATCTCCAGAGCAATTATCGCAAAAACTGCAGTCTTTCCGGTTCCCGATTTGGCTCTCACTATGAGATCTGCAAATGGATGTAACATAAAATTTTCCTATGATATCAAATATGCAAATAAAAGCAAATTTAGAATATAAAGTAAAAATTGAGTGTGTTGCCTCCGATTTGTACCTAAACCGCAACGACCCAGCGGAACGGCTTTCAGCTGGACTGGCGACGGTTTTTTGAAGCCACAGTTGGTTAATCCATCCAGCACCAGTTGCGACAGCCCCATTTGGAAAAAAGTCACATTTTCCTCAGTCTTGATGTCCGCCGTTCGAGGTTTGGCACTTAAATCGTGGGCGTTGTGACGTGCCATTTTTATTGTTGTTTTTTTCGTAAAATTGGCAACGATTTATCGATATTTTTGTCCTTGACTGTCGCGAACGAAAATCAACCGCATCATTGTGCTAAAAAAAAAAACATTGCGAGTGACAACAAACTTTTAGGTTATGAAGCTAACCCAACTTTTAAACATTATAGCGAATTTTGAGCGAAGAACGTGGGGACAAAAATCGGAATGAAAATCTGGAGAAGCTCCGAGATTTTGCGAATTACCTCAAAATATGGCTGGAAACTGACTCGATAATTGTGAGAAAATAATTACAATGAAAAATACGACGTAGGGACGACGAAGACGAAGTCAAACTGAAAAAGCCGCAAGAATCGCGCGTTTCTGGTGTCGACAATTTTCTAACCTGAAAATTGCATCTCAATCCAACTTATCGTCTGTCGATAAATTTCTAACCTAAAAATTGCATCTCAATAAAATTTGTCATCCGTCGACAATTTTCTAACCTAAAAATTGCATCTCAATCCAATTTGTCGTCTGTCGACAATTTTCTAACCTAAAAATAGCATCTCAATAAAATTTGTCGCCTGTCGACAATTTTCTAACCTAAAAAATGCATCTCAATCCAATTTGTTGTCTGTCGATAAATTTCTAACCTAAAAATTGCATCTCAATCCAATTTGTCGACTGTCGACAATTTTCTAACCTAAAAAATAGCATCTCAATCCAATTTGTCGGCTGTCGGCAATTTTCTAACCTAAAAACTGCATCTCAATCCAATTTGTCGTCTGTCGACAATTTTCTAACCTAAAAAATAGCATCTCAATCCAATTTGTCGTCTGCCGACAATTTTCTAACCTAAAAAATAGCATCTCAATCCAATTTGTCGCCTGCCGACAATTTTCTAACCTAAAAACTGCATCTCAATCCAATTTGTCGTCTGTCGACAATTTTCTATCCTAAAAATTGCATCTCAATCCAATTTGTCGTCTGTCGACAATTTTCTAACCTAAAAATAGCATCTCAATCCAATTCGTCGTCTGCCGACAATTTTCTAACCTAAAAAATGCATCTCAATCCAATTTGTTGTCTGTCGATAAATTTCTAACCTAAAAATTGCATCTCAATCCAATTTGTCGACTGTCGACAATTTTCTAACCTAAAAAATAGCATCTCAATCCAATTTGTCGGCTGTCGGCAATTTTCTAACCTAAAAACTGCATCTCAATCCAATTTGTCGTCTGTCGACAATTTTCTAACCTAAAAAATAGCATCTCAATCCAATTTGTCGTCTGCCGACAATTTTCTAACCTAAAAAATAGCATCTCAATCCAATTTGTCGCCTGCCGACAATTTTCTAACCTAAAAACTGCATCTCAATCCAATTTGTCGTCTGTCGACAATTTTCTATCCTAAAAATTGCATCTCAATCCAATTTGTCGTCTGTCGACAATTTTCTAACCTAAAAATAGCATCTCAATCCAATTCGTCGTCTGCCGACAATTTTCTAACCTAAAAACTGCATCTCAATCCAATTTGTCGTCTATTGGTAAATTTCCGACGTTTCCGACGGTCGGCCGAGCGTCGAAAAAAAAAATGTCGCTGGTGTTCCGAACAGCTGCGACGCTCGAAGAGGGCTGGAAATAAGCCGAGGCCACCTGAGCACATGTGCCGAGCGTTCTCGTCACTGCTCGTCAGTTTTCACCCAACTTCGACGTCGCGAGGTTCTTTTATCCCTTTTGCTCCAATCGTCAGTGTTCTCGTCATGTTTAATAACCGCGAACGCGACGCCGGGTTTCGCTAGGGACGAGCGAACGATTCGTCGCCTTCAGCAAATCGTCGGGTCGACGTTGATATTATTGAAGGAGGTGGGGTGAGTTCGTCGACGATTCCCGACGTGTTTACGCGTCGACAGTCAGCGTCAAAGTGCCTTTCGTGTGTTGCATTTGCATCCCCTCCACTCGTTTTATTTCGCGCGCCCCTGCAGTGTTTTTTCTCTCTCCTTGTCACTCTGCGCGTAAATCGAGAGCAATTGGAGTTCTTTTTTATTCGAACGCATTTATAATTTTTGTATTTGAATTCGCGGTCTTAGAGGAGCAGTTTTTATTATTTTTTTTTAATTTTGAGAAAGACGAAAAATTGTGAGTTATTTGATTTCGTGTAAACGAATAAAAACGTTTTGTCGTCGTTTAGGTTAAAAACGCGATGACGACGATGGACGTCGACGAGGTAGCGAAATTGGAGCACCTTTCGCTGGTCTCCAAAATCTGCACCGAACTGGAAAATCACTTGGGCCTCAATGACAAAGACTTGGGTAACTAATAAGCAACATTTTTAATCTGCGAATTTTCCCATTTTTTTAAATGAATTCTCAACACTACATAATTATGCTAATTATCGACGTTTCTCAACGTTTCAGCCGAGTTCATAATCCACCTGTCGGAGAAAAACAAGACTTTTCAGGATTTCAAAAAAGTCCTCGTCGAAAATGGAGCCGAATTTTCGGTAAGTATCGAATAATTTACCCGCGAAAAAAAAATATAGTTAAATCCCTCAGTTATTCGTCAAAGTGCAAAAATTCCCATAAATCTTGATACAAAAAAATTCCATTTTTCTCAGTATTTTTTTGCCCACAAAATATCTCATTTTCTCTGCTAATTTTTCCAAAAAAACGACAAATAAAAATAACTAAACCCTTTAGAAATTGAGAAACCAGAAAATAAAAAATATCTCCAAAAATTCAAGTCAATTTCGCATTATATTAACGATTTATCTTCCATCCCCAGGACTCCTTCATCTCGAATCTCCTGCGAATAATCCAACACATGAAGCCCGCCAAGTCCAACGAGCCCCAGCAGCAGCTTCACCACCGTCAGGACGAGATGTCGAGCAAATTTCCGGCCTTGGCGATGCCGAACGAGCGAATGGATTCTTCACCGCCAGCCAAAGAAAAAGACGAGGACGTGGTGAAGAACGCGATGGCCTTCCTCGAGGCCTTCGACCCTTCGTCGTCCAAACCAAGCAACGACACCAAATCAGCAACAGCGACCAAATCGCAGATCGTCGATTCGCCGTCTCGTCCTTCGTCCCCATCGAGACGCCGCAGCAAATCCCAACAAAAACGAGGCAGCCGATCTCGCGATCGGAGCCGATCGCGAGGCAAACGCGGCAGCCGATCTCGCGATCGGAGCCGATCGCGAGGCAAACGCGCCAGCCGATCTCGCGATCGGAGCCGATCGCGAACCAAACGCGGCAGCCGATCTCGCGATCGGAGTCGCCGTCAGCGATCGCGATCAACCGGACGAAGCCGGAAGCGTCGATCGCGATCGCGGGACGCGAATCGCGATCGAAAGCGTCACAGATCGCGCAACCGTCGACGTTCGCGATCGCGCGACGATCGGGACGACAATCGTCGTCCCTCCTCCCGCGATCGTCGCGAAAATCACGATAACGAGAGTCGCGATCATCGTCACTCCTCGCGCGACCGAAAAGACTCGAAACGCGGCGGCCGCCGTGAAAAATCGGCATCGCCCGACAATTCCGAGCCGGAAATCGGTAAAATTTACACCGGAAAAATCGCGAACGTCGTGGCGTTCGGGTGTTTCGTGCAGCTGGAGGGTTTGCGACGTCGTCTCGAGGGTCTCGTTCACATTTCGCAGCTGCGACGCGAGGGTCGCGTGACGAGCGCGAACGACGTTGTCGATCGGGGTCAGAAGGTTTTCGTCAAAGTTCTGAGCATCGCCGGTCAAAAAGTCTCCTTGAGCATGAAGGACGTCGATCAGGAAACCGGAAAGGATTTGAATCCGGTTCGCGCGGTCGTTAAATCCGGCGGCGCGGAGGACGAGCGACATCTGCGGAATCCCGATCGACCCACCACGTTGCTCGAACTCCAGGGCAACATCGACGAGGACGAGTCTTACGGCAAGAAACGCGTGCAGCGTCTCTCATCGCCCGAGAAGTGGGAGATCAAGCAGATGCTCGCGGCCTCCTGTATCGATAAAAGCGAACTACCCGAGTTCGACACCGAGACGGGGATCCTGCCGCGCGAGGACGAGGAGGAGGAGGACATCGAGATCGAGCTCGTCGAGGAGGAGGCGCCGTTCCTGCAGGTACGATTTTTCTTCCCGCTATTTTTTTGTTTCTTATCTCACACACCTTGTCAATTCAGCTATGAGAGGAAGAGAAAAAAATTCACATTCAGGTCAGCGGAATTTTAGAAAATGCGGAGGAAATTGTTTCGCGAAAAAAATCATGATTGTTACCATTCAACAATCATGATTTTCAATAATGAAAATCAAAATTGTGGCCATTATTATTTTTGGAATTATTATTATTATTATTATTATTATTATTATTATTATTATTATTATCTAAATATTTTTATTATTATCTAAATATTTTGATGAAAAGAAAAATAAAAAAATAAAAAAGATGATAATAATAATAATAATTATTATTATTATCTTTTTTTTATTTTTTTTACGTTTCTTTTCATAAACATATTTTGGCTCTGAATAATTTTGTCGTTTCTCTTCTTCTCTCTGCGCTTTTGCGTCACTCGATTGTGAACTGTGATTTTCATTTTTCAATTTTTTTTTTTTTTTTTTTTTCGGAAAAATATTTTGGCACGTAATAATCATTCGTATCTTTTTATTTGTTTCGCAGGGACACGCGAGGGCCCTCGGCGATCTGAGCCCCGTGCGGATAGTGAAGAATCCGGACGGCTCGCTGGCGCAGGCGGCGATGATGCAGGGCGCGCTGGCGAAGGAGCGCAGGGAGCAGAAGATGCTGGAGCGCGAGCAGGAGATGGACTCGATGCCGTCGGGGCTGAACAAGAACTGGATCGACCCGCTGCCGCAGGCCGAGAGCCGCGCGCTCGCGTCGAACATGCGGGGAATCGGGCTGCAGGCGCAGGATCTGCCCGAGTGGAAGAAACACGTGATCGGCGGGAAACAGACGTCGTTCGGCAAGAAAACGTCGATGACGCTGCTCGAGCAGCGGCAGAGCCTGCCGATCTACAAGCTGCGCGACGATCTCATCAAGGCCGTCACCGACAATCAGATTCTCATCGTTATCGGCGAAACCGGCTCGGGAAAAACCACACAGATGACGCAGTATTTGGCGGAGTCGGGATTCAGCGCGCGCGGGAAAATCGGCTGCACACAGCCGCGACGAGTCGCCGCGATGTCGGTGGCGAAACGCGTCGCCGAGGAATTCGGATGCCGACTCGGACAGGAAGTTGGATACACGATACGTTTCGAGGACTGCACGTGCCCGGAAACGAGCATCAAGTACATGACGGACGGTGAGTATTTTACGTTTTTTTTATTTTTTATTTTCAGCGATTTTGTTGGCTTTGCTTTTCTCTCTTTCGCGATTTTTTTTACGCTTATCCTGTTGTTACTTCACTAAAATCGTAAAATATTTTTTTTTGGTTTGTCGAATGTGGATCTTCTTCCTACGAAGATAACGAAGAGAATGCCGTAAGGCGGAACGCGATATCTTGATTTCTGAATTTTTTACAGAATTTTAAAGACCAACTCTCAAAAATCGCAATTTTTTCAAAGGGGTATTTTTGGGGGTCCGACTTTAAAATTCTGTAAAAAATTCGGAAATCAAGATATCGCGTTCCGCCTTGCGGCGTTCTTTTCGTCACACAGTTTTCTCTCGAACGCAAAAAGAAAATTCCGATTCTATCAATCCAAAAAAAAGTAACCCCAACTGTAGTGAAGTCTCAAAATGTCGAAAAGAGTGTAAAAAGAGTTTTCGCCTTTTTCTCATCGAATTTTCCATTTTTCGGTCTCATGACGGTGCTTTTCGGAATCAGCGTAAAATTTCCCATCGGATAGGCACTTCAAACTTTCCAAAGTCGAAAAAAAAAATTCCCTTTTTTTCTCTCCATTTTCTCAACAATAACGTTATTTATTCACTTTCTCAGGAATGTTGCTGCGCGAGTGTCTGATGGACCTCGACCTGAAAACCTACTCGGTGATAATGCTGGACGAGGCGCACGAGCGCACAATCCACACGGACGTCTTATTCGGCCTTTTAAAACAAGCAGTTGGCCGTCGCCCGGACCTCAAATTAATCGTAACCAGCGCGACCCTCGACGCGGTAAAATTCTCCCAATACTTCTTCGAGGCTCCGATATTCACGATCCCCGGTCGAACGTTCGCGGTCGAGGTGATGTACACGAAAGAACCAGAAACTGACTACCTGGACGCGGCTTTAATCACAGTGATGCAAATTCATTTGCGCGAACCGCCCGGCGACATTCTTCTCTTCCTCACGGGTCAGGAAGAAATCGACACGGCCTGCGAGTGTCTCTACGAGCGAATGAAATCCCTGGGCCCCGAGGTGCCCGAATTAATAATTCTCCCCGTCTACTCGGCTCTGCCGTCGGAAATGCAAACGCGAATTTTCGATCCGGCGCCTCCGGGTTCACGAAAAGTCGTGATAGCGACGAACATCGCCGAGACGAGTCTGACGATCGACGGAATTTACTACGTGGTCGATCCGGGCTTCGTGAAGCAAAAAGTCTACAACTCGAAGACGGGAATGGACAGCCTGATAGTCACGCCGATCAGCCAGGCGGCGGCGAAACAGCGAGCAGGTCGGGCCGGTCGCACCGGACCCGGAAAATGCTACAGACTATTCACGGAACGCGCGTATCGCGACGAGATGCTCGCGACCCCCGTGCCGGAGATTCAGCGGACGAATTTAGCGACGACGGTGCTGCAGCTGAAGACGATGGGGATCAACGATCTGCTGCATTTTGATTTTATGGACGCGCCGCCTGTGGAGGCGCTGATTATGGCGATGGAGTCGCTTCACAGCCTCAGCGCCCTCGACAACGAGGGATTGTTGACGAGATTAGGACGCCGAATGGCCGAATTTCCGCTCGAGCCGAATTTATCCAAGATGCTTATAATGAGCGTGCATCTTCAGTGCTCCGACGAGATTCTCACGATCGTTAGTATGTTGTCGGTGCAGAACGTTTTTTACAGGCCGAAGGACAAACAGGCGCTGGCTGATCAGAAGAAGGCGAAGTTCAATCAGGCCGAGGGAGATCATTTGACGCTTTTGGCGGTTTACAACTCGTGGAAGAATAATAAATTCAGCAATCCCTGGTGCTACGAGAATTTTGTGCAGGTGCGAACGCTGAAACGCGCGCAGGACGTGAGGAAGCAGCTGCTGGGGATTATGGATAGGCATAAATTGGACGTCGTTTCGGCGGGGAAGAATACTGTGAGGGTGCAGAAGGCTGTCTGCTCGGGTTTCTTCAGGAATGCCGCGAAGAAGGATCCGCAGGAGGGATACAGGACGCTCGTGGATAGTCAGGTCGTTTATATTCATCCGAGCAGCTCACTGTTCAACAGACAACCGGAATGGGTGAGTTTTTTTTTTACTTTATAATTATTTGCAGATTTTTTAAATACGTTGGTCATATGACCGTTATTTGACCGCGGTGGTGGTTATATGACGGTCATATTACGGTTATATGACGGTTGGGTGAGGCGAGTCGAGAGAACGATCGAATATTTTTTTGTCGCTGATGGGAATTAAACGGTGAATTTCGCGTGGCTGGTAATATGACCGGTTATATTACCGGGCATTTCTGGTCATGTGACTGCCGATACCGATTTTTTTTTTCTTTTTTTTTCATATTTATTTTAGACTGGTCTAAAAATTAGCGTTTTTATGACAGTTAAATGAGCTGTTCGTCACGACCGGACGGGCGGTCAAATGACCGAGTCAAATAACAGTCACTAAATAAATAAAAAATTGAGAAATTAATTTTAATCCATTCCTAAGCGCGATTGAAAATTTCGGTGAATTGAATTTTAACGCATCTTTTATTCGCCCGCAGGTCATCTACCACGAATTGGTGCAAACGACGAAGGAATACATGAGAGAAGTGACGACCATCGACCCCAAGTGGCTCGTGGAATTCGCTCCGGCGTTCTTCAAGTTCAGCGACCCCACGAAGCTCAGCAAGTTCAAGAAGAATCAGCGGCTCGAGCCGCTCTACAACAAATACGAGGAGCCGAACTCGTGGCGAATATCGCGAGTTCGACGACGAAAGAATTAAAGACTCTACAGCCGACGCCGCTTTGAAGAAATAAAATTCGGGCGGACTCGAATTTTATTTGCGCGAAGTGAGACAAATATTTTCCAAAATGAAAAAATAATACTGAGATACGATAATCTGGTGAGATTGATCGTAAAACAGAGTCAACGATTCGCGGAAGATATCAACGGGTTGACGATATATTTGTGTACTCATTGTGAAACTTAAGATGTATAATAAAATCACCGATACTTTTGCAACTTATCGGTTTTTTTTGTCGTCGACTACAGCTGAAAATTACGAAAAATATCACGTTTTTTTAATGATTGTATAACGCAAATATTGTTGACTCACATTCAGTTTGACTTTAATGTTCAAATCAAGACTCTCGCGAATTGCAAACGGAAATCCCTTTTTAATCTTTTCGATTGAATGGGATCAAACAATCTTATCTCTCAAGAATTCTCCCGCTAATCGCCTAATCCAAAGGCAATTAGCTCGTAACCTCGTTCGTCGCGAACTCGCGCCACGTTTTTACGTTTCCTCGCGAATCAAAGCTACGTTCTGTCATTTTCACCGAGTGTCGTAAAAGTGGCAAGGCGAGCGGATTTAAGATCTGGATAGAAATTGCTAATTTGATTCTCCGTTCCTCGTCTATCTTATCTGGTTTACCGTTTTATATGGAAAATATTCCAGGAATATCGAGGACAACCGCGACGCTTATCGCTCGGCTATTGTTAAGTCGATAGTTCGCCGTCTATAAATTCAATCCGATGAGGAATTCCCCAGGATGTTCGTCTCGTCTTCGGTCGAGCGATCCTCGTTTCCTGCGTTTCGTGAACGCGAAATAATAATTAATTATTTTTAAATTAAGAAAAAATTAAGAAACAATTGTCGACCCGTTTTAATTTTTTTAATCAACGATGAATAAATTGTTATCAATTTTTGTACTGCTGCTAATTTCGAGCGCAGCTGTGAAAGCAGCGGTCACTTGCGTCACGAGCGGACGTTTCGCCGACGCGAGCGATCCTTGCGGCCAAACTTACGTCGTGTGTCTTTGGAACGGCGCGCAATTTCTCACGTGGACACTCAAGTGTCCCACCAGGCTCGTTTTCATCCAAACAACGCAGAAGTGCGGGTTGCCGACTACGCCAGTGCCTGCCGGCTGCCCGGGAGCCACAACGACCACGACAACCACGACAACCACGACAACAACGACGACTCCGGTGACGACAACCGATCCGCCTACAACTTCAGCCGATCCGCCGACAACTTTAGCCGATCCGCCGTCAACTTCAGCCGATCCGTCGACAACTTCAACCGGTCCGCCAATAACAACTTCTGCCGATCCGCCGACGTCTTCAGCCGATCCGCCGACATCGGTAATTTTTTTCTTCTTTTTCCGATTATTTGTCGAGAATTTTTTATTGAATGCGTTCTTCTTTTCAGTCCGTTCAAAAAATTCGAAACCTTTTTATACTCGATATTTCATAACGTCTGAATTATCTGAATTATTCGCGCCGATGAATAAACGGATGAATGTTGTTCCTTAGATTTTTAGAACAACATTTCTTAGCAAATTAAATCTGAGCAATTTAAGTTAGTAATAAAAAAATGTTGTTACCAAAAAAACTCCATGTTTTTTTTCAGAAAGTTTCCTTAGTTCACAAAAAATTCCTTGATTTATAACAAAAATTCCTTGATTTATAAAAAAAATTCCTTGATTTATAAAAAAAATTCCTTGATTTATAAAAAAATTCCCTGATTTATAAAAAAATTCCTTGATTTATAAAAAAATTATTTAAAAAATATTTTCACCAGGTTTCATCGATTGCTCCAGGACCGACGACGCCGACTTGCACCATGAATGGCAATTTCGCGGATCCGAGCGACACCTGCGGTCAAACGTACGTCCTCTGCTCGTGGGACGGAACCAAGTTCCTCTCTTTCACCCTGAAGTGTCCCGGCGGCCTCGTGTTCAACCAGATGGTGTTGGAATGCGTGCAACCGACGACCCCACTTCCTGCCTCGTGTTTGGCAACCGATCCGCCGACAATTTCAACCGATCCGCCGACAATTTCAACCGATCCGCCGACAATTTCAACCGATCCGTCGACAATTTCAACCGGACCGTCGACAATTTCAACCGGACCGTCGACAATTTCAACCAATCCGCCGACAACTTCAACGCCGACCTGCAAAATGAACGGCCGATTCGCCGATCCCAGCGATCCTTGCGGCCAGTCGTACGTACTTTGCTCCTGGGACGGCAGCAAGTTTCTCATGTGGAAGCAAAAGTGTCCCAACCAGCTCGTGTTCTTTCAAACAACGTCCAAGTGCGTGAGATCCGCGACGCCGCTTCCTGCCACCTGCTGACCGAAATATTTTGATAACTTTACAGAATAAATTTCGCACTTTAAAAATAACGAAACCCCACATTTCTCTTTTTCTCCTTCCCTAAAATGTGGTCTACCACATTTTATCCGTAATAATCCGGAATATCCGTAATAATGAGAAGGAAAAAAATGTTTTTAACAATTCCATTATAAGAGAAAAAATAAAAATAAAAATAAAAATTGAAATACAAAATACAAATAAAAAGAAAAATACAAATAAAATTGCAAAATAAAAATAAAAATACAAATAAAAATGCAAAATAAAAATAAAAATACAAATAAAAATAAAAATACAAAATAAAAATACATAATAAAAATACAAAATAAAAATACATAATAAAAATACAAAATAAAAATACATAATAAAAATACAAAATAAAAATACATAATAAAAATACAAAATAAAAATACAGAGGCTGCGATTGTCGACTTCGTCACGGGCCAATGAAAAGCCCCGCAATAAGTGGGAATCCCCCTCCCTTCCAGAAGCCTCGGATTTCCAGAACTAAACATGTGTAGCGAGTGAAAAAACCCACAACCACAAATCAGCTTTGATACGTCACAAGTGTCGCGAAAGCTGCGCAGTTCGCTCTGCGTGTCACAAAAGTCACATCGTAGCGTCGTGAAAATTTCGATCGATTGACTCGTCGATCGATTGAGATGCAGGTGTGAAATTTACGGGACATTGAAAATTTCGCTTCTCGCGTGAATCGAGGTTAGGAAGGATGGTGAACGCGAACACCGAACTGCGGAAGCTTCGTCCCGCGGAGCTTTACAACCTCGGATTGATTCTCGATCCGTCCGACAACTGGAAACGGCTGATGGCCTCGGTGACGAAGGACGGCGAAAACGACGTCCCGAAGTTTCCCGGCGAATATATATCGTTCGTATTTCCCGCTTTTTTATCGCGTCTAGGCAAAAAAATAAATTTTTGATTTTTTAAATTTTAATTTCAATTCCTTCAATTTTCGACGGGGCAAAAAAAATTAATTAATTTTTCACAAAGGATCATAGATTACAAAAAAAAATGCATGAATCGATAAATTAAGGTTTTTAATTTCCTGAAAAATCATCAAATTTTTTATTAATTTATAAATTTTAATATTTGGAGAAAAAATGAAAATTGTTTACGGCGATAACAAAAAAAATTAACAGAACAATAAATGATAAACATTTGATGCAGAATCGTGGAACAGGCAGCACGTCAGGAGCGCAAACTGGCGGCAGCGATATTTCTTGAGGAATGGGCGACGATGGGAAGGAAGAGACCGACGGTGGGTCTGCTGCTTGATCTTCTCATGAAGAACCAGCTCTTTAGGGCAGCAGACTATGTCGCGCAGGATATAATGAAAGGTTTGTAAAAAAAAATCTCTCAGCTATTTTGTAGTGAATTTTTGTTAGCGTCAAGTCGACAATGAGGTCTGAAGTGTAGAATTTATTTTTCACCAATCAATTCTACAATGTCTGAATATAATTTTTTTGTCAAGCCTACAATGAGGCCTGAATTCAAGAATTTATTTTTTGCTAGTCAATTCTACAATGAGGTCTGAATTTAAGAATTTATTTTTGCTAGTCAATTCTAGAATGAGGTCTGAATTTAAGAATTTATTTTTGCTAGTCAATTCTACAATGAGGTCTGAATCTACGATTTTTTTGTCGAGTCTACAATGAGGTCGCAATTTGAAATCTTCCAATCTTGGTTTCCATTTTTCTCGTCTCTTCATCTTTCATCTCGACGAACCGCTCTGACCCGGTTGTTTCCACAGTCCCAGCGCCGCAGCGACCGACCTCGGGTCCCGCGGCCGCGGTCGACGTCGACGCGATGGCCGATCAGCTGCTGCGCCAGCGTCTCGAGTCCGACTCAGCGTCTCACAACACGGATTTCCGTCAGCGTCTCGAGTCCGACTCAGCGTCTCACAACACGGATTTCCGTCAGCGCTCGACCGGCGAGATTCCACTCAGCCAAATCGAATATCCAATGAGCGTCTTCGACGCCAGCGCCGCCGCGACTAACGACGAAAATCGGAACTACGACGTCGGCGTGATCGAGATGCGATACGCGGAATCGCGATCGAATAACGTCCTCGAGGCCGCGAAAATTCGCGAAAACGACGAATCCGCGAAATTTTCAGCGGCGCCGAATTTATATTCCGATCTGATGAAATTTACTAAGGAAAATCCGGCGACTCAGTCGGATCTGTTGAAGTTCGAGACGGAGGAAAATCCAGACGAGGCGGCGGCCGCGCCTTACGAGGCGGTGATGCCGAATTTGAGCATCCTGGGCGCGAGTTCGACGTCGAAAAATTTCGTAGAGGCGAACGCGAATTTCGCGCCGGCGATGAACGCGGAGATGACGTCGGCAGAGCTGCCGGCGTGTCTCGGCGGCTTCGGCGAGTCGTCGGCCTCGATCGAGGTCGTCGAACCCGATAATTTGTACTTCAATCGCGAATTAATGTCCGCCGAACTTCCGCTCTGTATAAACGACAGACTGGCGACGAATTCGACGAAAATCTCGGCCGAGTCGACTGAGTCGGTGGAAAGTGAAGAAGACGACAGCGAGGATTCGGATTCGGCGCCGGAAATTCCCAGAGTCGTCGTCGAGGCTCAACGAGGGAAGAACGAAGGACGAGAGAGAAATGAGGAAAAAAATGCGCTGGCATCCATGGAGCTTCCGATCACCGTTCTCGAGTTCCATAAGCGATGACCGAAAGTCGTCGTTTCTTCTCGATTTTTTTTTTCGAATTCGTAGATGATGTATTTTTTTATGTGTTAATTGTAAATAAATTATTCCCCAGTCATTGATTGGTTTTCGTCGATTCCGCAACGACGTCGAGATTCGAGAATTCTCGCGAATCGATTCCGCAGCGAGATCGATATATTCAATAATAATTTGAGTCGGACAATTCGGTGCTCGTGAAGTTTAATCGTTTCCTCCGTGCGAAAACGGCAAAATACATTCGGAGCTTAGTTTACGCGTGTTTTTTTAATCAATGCGACGAGGCACTTTTCATTCGGACGTGGTAAATATTTTTACACACTGCAACGAAGTAACAAAGCTCAAAGCTAGACTCTTACGGGCTACGATTTTCGGCGTTTGAGTGGGGAAAAAAACACAAACGAACGGAAAACAACAATATTGGAATGGTAGTAGAGAGCAGTTTTCGTTGTTGCACCCTTGTTGAACGATGGTCTGTGAATTTGGTGATTTCACCGCTGCGATCCAGTCAAACGAGCTAGAATTTTTTTTTTTTTTTTTCGAGATTTGCTCTCGTTCGACCAGAAAATACCACAGGATTGACTTTAGCTATTCGATTGGATACAAAATTCGTGTGTATATCGCAAAGCGCATGCGTTTTTTTTTCTTTTTTTTCGTGGTTCGATTTGTCGAGGAACTGTTTTTTTTTTTCGACGAGAATATCGATCGACCTATCGACGCAATCGTCGAACCACCGATCGATCTATCGACGCGACTCTCGAACCGTAAATCGACCTATCGAACGATCGATCGATATTCCCGCGTTGCTCTATCCGTCGCTGCCGCTGCTTTTGTTCTGCTTGATCGCGAAATAGGCACTCTGGAGCTCGCGCAAATTGTTCTCGAGGGTGGCGACCTCGTCGTATTTGCACTCGGCGCGCGCCTGCTTTATGTACGAGCGGAGGTTGCTCATCTGCTCGATTATCGGGTCCATCGACGACGAGGGCATCAGCGCCGCCGCGCTCGACGGTCCCCAGCCGTCCGATTTCTCCATCACCGGCTGGAAAATTCGCGAATAAACGTGAGAAAAATTGCGAAAAAAAACGCGGCAAGAAATTCGAGGAAAACGAAAAAAGTTTTCGTTTAATGTTTTTTTGTCGCAAATTGCCGTGAAAATTGCGTACTTTTAATTCTTTTCTTCATTACTATATTTTTTATTTTTCATTTTTCAATTTTTTTTTACTTGAATTTTTTTATTAATTGTATTATTTTAATAATAAAAAAAAACGATTTTGAAAAAAATGCTATATTCTGTTTTTTGAAAATCTTGTTACTTTGATATGTGTTTTTTTTTAATCGTGTTAATTTGTCGATCAGTAAGCGAAGAAAAAAATTAGGAAAAAATCACGTTGCGAAAAAAACGAAAGAGAGATGAGGAAAAATTCGAACCTCGTTTTTTTTCGCCGACGAGTTGATCTGCGCCTGATTCCAGCCATCGTTTTTCTGCTCTCGTCGTCTCTCCCGCTGCGCCTCCTCCATCTCGAGCTCGTGCGCTATCCTCTCCTGAATTCGCCTCTCGCGCTTCTCCACGAGATCCGCGTACTGCTCCTCCGACGGGAGCGACGGTATCGTCAGGACGTGCTCCTTCAGGAATATCATCGCCGTCGTTCGGATCATCTGGTAGAGCCGCAGACACTGCGGCTGACCACTGCGCGAATGCTCCGCGCTCACCGTGCCCAGCGCCAAAATTCGCTTGCTCGTCAGATCGACGTTCTCGCCGATTTTCGCGATTTTCATTCGAAGAATCTGCGCGTCGCGCAAATCGTACGTCGTTTCACCCTCGCTGATTTCGAAAAAAACGTAAAGATTGAATTTAATAAAATATCAAAAAATTATTTTGTCAACCGCTATGAGTGAAAATGAAATAAGATACGAAAATCATTTTGAAGGGACTCAAATAAAAATAAAAAAATTAAATGACGTTCACATAAAATTCGAATAAAATTCACGTAAAATGCAGATAAAATTTAAATTACGCTTGTGTAAAATAAAAATAAAATTCATACAAGATACAAATAATATTCCAATAAGACTGAAGTGAAATTCAAGAGAATCAAGTTTTCTCACCTAAGCGACTCCCACATTTTGTTGTACATCGACATGTATCTTGTAGCCTCGTCCATGTAATTTCGCATGTCGTCGTAGTGTCTGGTGACCGCGGGTTTCACGAACTGCCGAGCTTTGAGTCGCTCCCGGGCGTCCAGGAGGTCCTTGCAGTGAACGCAGAGTCGGAAATTCTGCTCGCCGCCGGTCGGGTCGTTCATCAACGACAGAACGCTGTTCAGACTGCCGCTCGACGGCGACCGCGCCAGTTTCGTCAGACCGATACCGGCGCGCACGAATCTACCGGTTAATTGGGATTCCTGAGCCGTCGGCGATATCGCCGAGTCGTCCTGCGACACGGGACTCGTCATTTTACCTAAAAAAATTAATTAAAAAAAATCAAAACAATTCGACGCGAACAACTAAAATTTTACTTAATTTTTTCTCCCAGTTTTTTTTTACAAAAATTAAATAAAGAAATTCTTTCCTCGTCTTTTTTTTGTCCGCATATTAAAGAATTTTTTTTTGCCCGCACATTAAAGAATTTTTGTTTGGTCCACATATTTAAGATATTTTCTTTCCCGCATATTAAAGATTTTTTTTGTCCGCATATTAAAAAAAGTGTCTTTGTCCGCATATTGACATTTTTAATTATATTCTATAAAAAAATTCTAATATAATGAATATAATATAATATAAATAATTCTAAATATACATAATAAAAAATAACTCACGAGCGTCGACGAGTGGCAAAAACATGGTGCAATCGTGACACATGACGGCGCCGCACAATCGGCAATGATGCTTCCGTCTGGTGAGATGAAAGTTTCGGGCGCACGTCGGGCAGAGTCTGACGTCTTTGTCGTCGATCCAAGGAACTATGGCTTTTTCGTGTACTGAGAAGAGTTACGAACAAAAATAACAACGGAACAGACGACGATTCGAGGAGGGTGAAGCGTTTCGCCCTGGACGATTTTGGGATTTTCAATCCAGGAACGAAATGCTCCACCCTCCTCGCTTGTTTTATTCCTCCTTCGTCAGCCACTTAGAGTTCGATAAATCGGTAAATACTATGCAAAACCTTTTCTGTCGATCGGATCGACCGGCAAATTGTGCAGCAACTTGTCCAGCCTGATCAACAATTTATTCGTCTCTGTTGAATATCTTTCCAGCCTCGCGTTTCGTATCTCCTTGAAATATTTTGTGTGACTTTGGATGGCACCTTTAAAAAAAAGAGAAAAGATTTTGAAGAAATACAAAATTGTGGTTGGAAGTGAATTTTCCTAAAATGAAATTTTGTACAATTGAATTTATTGAAGTAAAAAAAAAGTGAATATAAAATTGTACTCTAATTATTCACAAATTTGCCAACAAGTTTTTATTAGTATTATCGAAACTAAAAAATGAAAAACATAAATGTCGCACCTATTTCCTGCGGCCCCCAGTTAATCTCTGGGCTGCGTCTTCGCTCTGCGATTGGACGTTGAACTTCCACAAAAGTTTCAGCGTTCTCGTCCTGTTTCATGATCTTCTGCTTCGCCTTGCCAAACAGATCTGAAAAATTGTTTTATCACCATCAACCAAAATTTTCCAGCTTTTTTTCTCAATCTGATCTACAGCCACAAATAAATTTAAAAAAATCCAATTAAAAAAAAAAAAATGTTGCACTACGACGAATTTCAGGCTCAAATTAAAAAAAAATAGCACAACAAAATTTCTTTCAAATTACTCCAAAATCGAAGGTGCACAAAAACAGTAAAAAAAATTACGAGACCCAAAAAAAAGAACAATAAAAAAAACGAATTACAAAACCCAAAAAACGAACATAATAAAAAAATGAATTACAAAATCCAAAAAACGAACATAATAAAAAAAAATAATTACGAAACACAAAAAACGAACATAATAAAAAAAATTACTTACGAAACCCAAAAAAACTAACATAATAAAAAAATTAATTACGAAACCCAAAAAAAATCGAACATAATTTTTGAAAAAATTGCGTTCACCCTTCAGCGATTTGAGTATCTCCGGGTCGTCGTTGTGGACATCCTCGAAGTGTTTGGTCAGTTGCTGCGGCGTTTTGAGGTCCGTCATGCAGATCGGGCACAGGAAGCCCTCGAGGACTTGACCGCTGCTGGCCATGTTTACCTCGCGTCAATCGGCAATTCCGGGCGAGGGTGGAGAACGAGAGCCTCGCGCGGGACGTGGCGAGGCGAAAAAAAAAAAATCGCGAATCCGTGGCTGATTAACGGGGCGTAACTCGCGCGCGGCGCTCGACGTTATCTGGCGCGGCCACCGATTGATACAAAAGTTGGCAGGCGACCCGCGGCCGGAGAATTTCCCTCCCCCTCCACTCCCCGCAAATTACCAGCTGATCGCACGAAAACTCGGCTGTCACGTTTATTTGGCATTTAACGCACGTCGAACAGGCCGAATTCTCATCGCATTCGCCATTCGCCGATTTTTTAAGCGTCACGTGACTCCCGGCCAATCGCGTTGCGGGCGCAAAGCGAACGCAGCTCCGTGATTGGCTGACGCGATTCCGTCGCGCTGCCCGCGAGTTACGAAATAAAAAGTGGATCTTCGGGCAGTGAGAATCCGCCCTGAGGATCCGGACTAGCAGACGGACGTCCGTAAATGTGGACGAGAAAGTGAAGGACTTGGGTTGTCGAATTTTCCGAGGATTTTTGGAAAATCGTTGTTTGAAAAAAAAATGGTCGAAATTACGCACGAAGCGGTTCACGCGAACGCCGTAAAGTTGGTCAAGGACGTTAATTATGGGTGAGAAAATTTGAACTTAGTTTTACTTAATATCAATATAACCTAAAAACCTCGAAAACGAGTGCAATATTTATAACATATTTTGCTTTATTTAAAAAAAATAAAATTATTGTCGGACGTCGAGTGAATTTTTCGATTTTCATGATTTTCGATTTTTTTTTTATTGCAGAAAAATCAGCGGCACTTATGATATTGTCGTGGCTACTGTTTCTATGTTGAAAGACATAATCAGTAGCTCGGAATGGAGCACAGCCAAGTGAGTGCAATATTGCATCATGGGAACAATAATTGGTGATATTTTTTTAATGCAGAAAATGGAGTCGATGTTTTAGTTCTAAGGTTTAGCTCAAGATTGGCCTGAAATTCGAATTTAAGCTCAAGTTTGAACTTGATTCTCAACTTCCGGGGTCAAATTTAAATTAAGTTTGGGTTTAAATTCAATTTTGAAATAAAATTCAAGTTTCAATTTAAAGGCCACTTTTAGTTTTGTTTTAAACTCAAGCTTAAGCCTCAACTTTAACTGGAATTTAATTACAGCTTAAGTTGGGGTTTAAATTTGAGTTTGCAATTACCCAATGTTAAGTCTAAACTTAAGCTGAGAGTTAAGTCTAAACTTGAATTCAGTTCTGAGTTTAAACTTAAACTGAGAGTTAAATCTGAACTTGAACTCAGACTTCAGTTTAAAATCAAGCTTTAATTTTTGTTCCCTCTTACAACTGTAAATTAAGCCATTTGTTAAATACCAACAAATGAAATGATTATTAAAAATTCCTATCAGAAAACTGATGGAGCTGATAACGCTCAACGGAAAATACATAATCGACGCGATGCCGCTCGAAGCCTGCATCGGCAATATGGTGCGGAGAATAATGCAAATAATCAGGGAAGAATACGCGCTGGAATTGAAGAACAAGCTGGAGGAGGCCGATCCTCGGGAGTCTGTTGATCGGGAATCCCTGCAGAGGGAAATTTCCGGCGGAGAGCAGAACATCGATTTCGAGGTCTCGATGCCGGCGCTCAAGTCGGCGCTGATCGAACACATCAATGAATTCGAAGTTGAATTGGAAACTTGGTACATTATTACATTTTTCAATCTATTTTTTTTTTTTTTTTTTACTTGACGTGAGGATCTCGGAGCTTTTGTGGTAAATTCTTGAAACAGATTCCTCAATTATTTTTCCTCCAGCGCGGGAAACATTACGGAACAGGCGTCAGAACACATTCATTCCAACGAGATCGTGATGACTCTCGGGCGATCCAAGTTGGTGGAGGAATTTCTCAAGGGAGCTGCGAAAACGCGGGCTTTCGAAGTGATAGTCGCGGAGGGAGCGCCGTTTCTCAATGTAATTTGCAATAAATATAACAATAATTTGGTGCAAAAATAACGTAAATATTTGCCATAAAAATAATAGAAAAATTTGGCATAAAAATTACACAAAATTTTGGCATAAAAACAACGTAGAAAATTTGGCATAAAAATAACGTAGAAAATTTGGCATTAAAATAACGTAGAAAATTTGGCATTAAAATAACGTAGAAAATTTGGCATTAAAATAACGTAAAAAATGTGGTGTGAAATTAACAACAACAAAAAAAGGTGGAATAGTAAAAATTGACAAATTGATAAATTTGTACGTCTTCTGATCGGTCTTCTTGAATCGCCAGGGTCAAGAGATGGCGGTGAATCTGGCGAAGGCGAAGATAAAAACGACTCTGATCTCCGACGTGGCGATTTTTGCGATGATGTCGCGCGTCAACAAAGTCATAATCGGGACTCACACGGTGATGGCGAACGGCGGATTAAAGGCCATCACGGGCTCGCACACCGTCGCTCAGGCGGCGAAACACTACTCCGTTCCCGTGATGGTCCTCATGCCGCTCTACAAACTCTCGCCCCTCTATTTCTGCTCCCACGAGCAGGACGCGTTCAACAGACACGCCGCGCCCACCCAGGGAGTCATCGACGGCGCGAACGCGCCGCTCATGGAGAAAATTCAAGTCTACAATCCCGTTTTCGACTACGTTCCGCCCGAGCTCGTCACGCTTTTTATCTCCAACACGTACGTAAATCGTGAATTATTTTATTCCAGAATTTTCATCGCTTTTCGTACTTCTGATATTTTGGGCCCTGAATTTAGAATTGAATTCAGATAATAATAACAATGCCAAAGAGTTGTTTAAAAAAATAGACTCACAACATTTTTATAAGAAATCTGCTTATTTGTTCACATCAGAGAACGCATAATTTTTTTTTTTTTTTTCAACAGAGTAGAAAAATTTATGTCGGCAAACTTTGAGAAATTTATTTATTTTTTTACTGGAACTCGCTGACTTTTTCGGAAAACGTATAATGTTTTTAACGGCTTCTTCCGTGTGATTTTTTTTTAGTTTTGAAAAACAATTGCATTAATTATTGTTACTTTCGCAGGGGAGGAAACGCGCCGTCGTATATCTATCGGTTACTGAGCGAACTTTACCATCCTGACGATTACGAGTTATGACTGCTCGCGAGCGGCCGCCACGACGAAGAAAACACCGAATCTGTGATTACGCGACTCGCGTAACGACATTTTTTTAACGATCCTAGGATTTGTGGTTTGTTTTTTTTTTTAATACAAAAATGCTCACGATTAAATTATTTTCAGATTTTAAACGAACCCTCAGCTGAAAACAAATTTCACTTTGTTTCTTAAACATCGAAATCTCGCCTCGAAGAAAAAAAAATCGACTCTTCCTCTCAAAAAAGCCGACACTATTTTTTTCTGTTATTTTCTCGACCATTTCGATAATTTTTAATCTCGAATAAATCTTTTATTTGGCTTTTCGTATACAAAATTTCCCGTCGTATCGAGAACGACGAGGAAAAAAAAATGCGACCAGGCGAGCGACAAATCGGCAAAAATTATTTACAAAAAGACGTAGGAAAATCGGAACGAACGTGAAAATGAAGTTAAACGTATGGATTCCAATTGCTGCCGTCCTCGGGCTGCAGCGAGTTCGTCACGAGCAAAATCACGTCGACGATCCACCAAACTCCGATTCCCCCCAGGGTCAGCAATTTTCCCACCGCCGTTCCCGTCTGGCCCAGACAGAAACGATCCATCCCGAGGAAACCCAGCAGAATACTGTACAGAAGAGTCGTGGTGAAGTAGTGGCCGCTGTAGCGGACGCAGGGCACGCCCTCCCGGTCGAAAGTTCGCGGCCCGAAACACTCGATGTCCGGCAAAACCGTGCAGGACACTTTGGCCTTCTCCACCAATTCGTACGTCGAGCCGCCGAACTGGAATATCAACGGCGAGGAAATTTCAAGCGGCTACTCGTATTATAATCAGATCTCCGAATATTCGGAAATGCGGAATAATTAATCAAGAATTTATCGACGATATCGACAATTTTTTTTTGTTCAATTTTTTTTTTATAAAAGGACAGGATTAGGATTTTGTCAGTTAGGATTTTTTTTATTAAAAAAAAAGTCCTAAGGTAAAAGATAGGACTTTTATTTTTAAAAAAGTGCTAACTTTTTTTAAGGTCCTAAAGTTTTTTTTTTATTAAAGTCCTAACTGAATTAATTAAGTTCTAAATTCCTTGCAGTTTGACTTCCAAAATAAATTTAGATTTTAATGCAACGTCAACCTTGAAGCAAAAGTTGCTTTAAAAATTTCAGAATATTCTGAAATTGAGAATAATTGATAAAAAAAATTATTGATGCCATCAAGCTTTTTTGTTTTGTTTTTTGTTATTTTGTTCACAAGAAATTTTTTTAGGTAAGATCGGATGGTAACAAAACATTTTTTTTTTTTTACCTTAACGCATCCAAAACCACTTTCGTCCCTCGCAGTTTTGTTTCCTTTGTGGTCGATGGGTTCCTCGCAGTCCACAAACTCTTTGGGTCTGCAAAAATCAAATTGAGCTCCGATTGGAATTTTCAGAAAAAAAAAAAAATAAACAATTAACGGAAGACAAACTTACAGGAATTTGCACATAACCAAAGGACCCTCAGGTCTGTATTCCTGCTGCGACTCGCCGGTCTTGTTCACCGCCGCCGTCAGCACGAGACATTCCGCGGAAATCCAGCAGCAACAGATCGCGACGATCGTCAAAACGTGCGGCAGCCTCATCGTCATTTATTTACATTTTACTCGAGTTCGGACTCGTCGCTCACACGTCAGTCAGTCAGTGACATATCTGATCCATCCGATGTAAATAAAGGTGATACGAGAAGGAAGATTTCCAACGCAGCGATTTTTATTCTCTTTTTACAATTTTTTTTTTTGGCGATCGACGCGCCATCTGGGCGCTGAGTCGCCGAACTCGACGCGTTTTTTTTTCGACTGATCAAATTGTTACCAATTATTAAATAGTAAAAAATACAAATTAATTTGTATCCTCCTCAATTAATTAATTACAAAAGATACAAATTAATCCGGTGCCCAAAACTCGGGCATTCTTAAGGCGATGTGAAACATCCACACGTCGAGCCCAGTCGGTATCAAAAACTGTAATTAACGTTTTTGACGGACATTTGCGTTTACAGCTAAAAAAAGAAATTCATCTCTTGCCGATTTCACCAGTGCAGGGAATGAATTTCTTCTTTTAGCTGTAAATGCCAATATGCGTAAAGAAACGTTCATTACAGTTTTTATTATCGCAGTCGGTATTTCACACGCCCCTAAAATCCGAATTGAACCAATGGAAGTGAACCAATCCCGACAAAAAGCTCGCACGCGATTGGCTGGCGCCTAGAGAATCTATAGGGAGTTCCCGGGATTTCAGTCCCATTCCAAACCGATTTTATCCACCCCGAAAACCCTTTAAAAAAATGTGCGTCAACAAAACGCCTAAAAAAACCTCTCAACAAAGCGAAATATGCTACAAACTATTTTTTTTTTAGCCTTAACCCCGAAAATTCATGGAAAAAGCGAAGCCGCACGGCTTCGAAACCTCTGAAAACGGTTTCGCGCAGTCCGCGCTTGACTCGCGTATTACGGGAAGCCATTTTCCTTTCGTCCAGTCGCCGACTCTCATCCGGTACACGCGGTGGCTCGTCACACGTCGTGCGCCAGGCTCCTCTCTACCCCCGACGTTTCTGGCAGCGTCGCGCCAACGAGTTTCACGCGATTTCCGCGAGCACCGATATCGCCGTACGTTTCGCGGGTTTCGCGGTTTTTATGGTGACGGAGTGAATTAAAGAGAGACGACAGGACGATGGCGAGATTCGCGCAAAGGCCCGAGAACGCCCTGAAAAGGGCCAACGGTGAGTGACCCCCGCAGGCGTCACCAGCCGCTTTTATCACTGCATATATATATATATATATATATATGTATATGTGAACGCTGCATGTTTCTATGTATGTCGCGGGCAACATGGATGCGCTTTTGCAACATGGCCGATTTTACGCCGAACCCGAACGCACGCCAACCACTCCCTGTCTTACCTACGTCACTTAGCGATTTTTGTTTCACCTTTTTTGCTATAATTGCGCCGATTAAATATGAAAGGCTACGATTTTGCTTTGGATGTTTTTTCGTAATTTTTTTTTAACCGGTTTTTTTTTTTTTTTTTGGTTGATGAAAATATGGGATCGATGTTTTTATTTTTGGTTTCTACGAGATTTTTTTTTCGTCCGGATTTTTTTTTTTGGGTATTGATGTTTGGATCTTTTTTCGTAATTTATCTAAAGTCGGTTTTTTTATCGACTTTTTTTTGGTTTATGAAAATATGGGGATTGAGGTTTTTATCTTTGGTTTTTACAATTTTTTTTTTCGTTTCGGGATTTTTTTTTGCTGTGCATATAGTTGATTTTTTTGGGTATTAATTCTGGCTTGGGACAGACTGGGGTCTGTGAAACCCCAGTTCATTATGTTAAATACTCTGCTTTAATTTTCACCTTTTTTCGTAATTGCATTTTTTTACAATTCTGCATGAAATTGAAGTGGATATGTTTGGATTTAATGTTTAGCAAAATCCTTTTTTTAAGGGTTTTCTTTTACAGCTGAACATATGGTTGATATTTCTTTGTTATTCTGGATTCCATACGATCCGAGTCAACATATTTTTTTTGTATGGGTCTATTTTTGCTTTCCTTCAATTTCAAGATTTACGAAATCAAAAATTTATCATTCTTTTTTCAACTTGTAGAAAATATGTTTTTGCGTGACTTTTGGAGCAACCATTATTTCTTTTTTTAACAAATGATCTATTCACTTATTAACACTTTTGGATGACAATGACATCTGTACTACCCGTCTAACCAATTTTCCGCTTTGCCAAATGTGCCCAAAATTTTCACACCGCCAACATCCCCAAAAATTGCCTCAAAAAGCAGTTCCAAAAATTTCGTTTTAAAAACCCCCAGAGTTCATCGAAGTCGGCAAGCCGGCCCGAGCATTGGACACCCTGCAGGAGATATTCCGCAACAAGAAATGGACGTACAGCTGGTCCGAGTCGGTCCTCGAGCCGATAATGTTCAAGTACCTCGATCTCTGCGTCGAGCTGAAAAAATCCCACATCGCAAAGGAAGGTCTCTTCCAGTACCGCAACATGTTCCAATCGGTAAACGTCGGTTCCCTGGAGAACGTGATCCGCGGCTATCTGCGCATGGCTGAGGAAAAAACCGACGCGGCTCGCAAGCAGAGTCAGCAGGCGGTGATCGACATCGACGACCTGGACAACCTCGCGACCCCGGAGAGCATTCTGCTGTCCGCGGTGAGCGGCGAGGACGCTCAGGACCGAAGCGACCGCACGATCCTCACGCCCTGGGTGAAATTCCTCTGGGAATCCTACTGCCAGTGTCTCGAACTCCTCCGCACGAACGCCCACGTCGAATCTCTCTATCACGACATCGCCCGCATGGCCTTTCAATTCTGCCTCGAGTACAACCGTAAAACCGAGTTTCGCAAGCTCTGCGAGAAGCTGCGAAAGCATCTCGAGGAGATCTGCAAACTCCCGGCTCTGGTCTCGAACGTGTCGATGAACAAGGCGGAGACGCAGCAATTGAACCTCGAGACTCGTCTGAATCAGCTGGACTCGGCGATTCAGATGGAACTGTGGCAGGAAGCATACAAAGCAACAGAAGACATTCATGGCCTGATGAATCTTTCGAAAAAATTGCCGGTGCCGAAAACCATGGCGAATTACTACCAAAAACTCGCGATGGTCTTCTGGAAGGCCGGGAATTATCTCTTCCACGCTGCGGCGCTCTTTAAACTCCTCCAACTCTCGCGCGAGATGAAGAAAAACATGTCGCCCGAGGAGCAGCAGAGAATGGCGAATCGAGTTCTTCTCGCGACTCTCTCGATTCCTCTGCCATCGGCGCATCCGGAATTCGATCGGTTCATCGAGACCGACAAAAGTCCGCTGGAAAAAGCGCAAAAATTGGCTGTTCTTTTGGGTCTCTCGCAGCCACCGACTCGAGTTTCCCTTCTTCGCGATATCGTGAGAATGAACGTCGTTAATCTGGCCTCGCCTCAGCTTCAGGAACTTTACTCCTGGCTCGAGGTGGAATTCCACCCGTTGCAGCTCTGCAATCGCGTGAATTCCGTCATCACGACGCTTCAGGTCGACGAGACCTCGCCCCTCGCTCAATACGTCGCCGCTTTGCAGGACGTGACGCTGGTTCGTCTGGTTCACCAGATCTCCCAGGTTTATCAGACGATTCAGTTCGTGCGGCTTCTCGAGCTCGCGAAATTCGCCTCGGACTTTCATCTCGAGCGGCTTCTCGTCGACTGCGTGAGGTACAACGATATGCAGATTCGCATCGATCACGGGAAACGTTGCGTTCATTTTGGCGTCGATCTCAGCGAGGCGCAGCGCGAGGATCATCCGGACGGGCCGGTTTTGCAGGCGATGCCGTCCGAGCAGATTCGATGCCAATTGGTGAACATGGCGACGGTTTTGCATCGCGCTATTCACGTGATAAGCCCGAATAGAAGGCGACTCGAGCGGGAGAAGCTGAGAGGCGCTCTCGTTGCGCTTTACCACGAGACGAAGGTGAAGGAACATCATCGGGTTCTCGGACGTCAGCATATCATTGAGAAGAGGAAGGAGTACATCGAGCAGATAAATACGATTCGCGAGGAGGAGGAGATGAGGAGGCAGGAGGAGCTGCAGAGGCAGCAGCAGATGGCGGAGAAGAAACGACTCGAGCTGGAACGCGAGGAACGGGAGAGGAAGAGGCAGCAGAGCGAGATTCAGCAGATCAAGGATCGGCATTTGAAGGAGAAGATGCAGCAGATCTCGCAGACGAGTCATGGGCAGAAGGTGCTGAAGAAGCTGGATGAGGATGAGATTAAGAAGCTTGATGCCGAGCAGATTGCGGCCAGGGAGGCGGAGGAGTTGCAGAAGGAACGGAGGGAGATGCAGCAGAAACTCAAGTCGCAGGAGAAGAAGGTTTGTGGGATGAATTTGGGTTTATTGGATTTTTTGGGTATTAGCATTACGATGCGGCGCATCTTTGGATTAGATTCAAATGGATTTAGAACTTATTTCCGGTGTCTTTTAGGAACAAAGTTGATGGTACAGTTGGTTTTGTAATTGTTAATTGGTAATAGTACCATGGAGTGATTGGAATGTAATCTATGCGTTTTTTTAATGGCAAAGAATATTTACTCTCGATCAAACTTTCATGGTGATTTTCCTGAAGAGATGGAGAAAACGCATTACGAAAGCAATGGAGCACCGTAATCTTCAATTTTTGCATGATTGCTCGCAATTTTATTTTAATTGAAAATGAGAATGCAGCTATTCAAAAGTTCACACGTCATTTTATAATCGTCGCAGAGTTTTATTATCAAATCACTCCGGCAAAACAAAGCGTACTGTAAAATTTATTCCTCGAACTAACGAGAATTTACGTCTCTACATCTTTTTTTTACTACCAACGCAATAGACGCATAAGTTTCAATAAACGAATCTAAATGATGTTGAAGTTTGCATCGTTCGAATGCAACGAAATTCAGAAAAAAATATGAATTCTAATTAACCCAAATGATAAAATTCGGTATAAAATGTAATCATAAGAACTAATTGGTATGATGACATTTTGTGCAAAATTTCATCATTTGGGTTAATTAGAATTAATTTCTTTTCTGAATTTCATTGCATCGCAACGATGCAAACTTCAACATCATGAATCTAATCTAATCGGGGTTGTCTAAAGAAAATCTATTGGTCCCAGCGCAATAAATCTAAATCCAAATCTATACCAGGTGGATTATCTGGAGCGCGCGAAGAGGATCGAGGAGATTCCGCTGCTGGAGAAGGCGGTGGAGGAGAAGGCGGAGCAGGCGAAGCAGCGCTGGGAGCAGCAGGAGCAGGAGCGAATTTTGGCGGCGATCGAGGAGCGTCGCGAGGCGGTGGCGACGCGCGAGCGAATGGCGCGTATGAAGGAGGATCACGACGCGTTCCTGGCGAAGCTGCTGGCCGAGCGAAAGAGCGTCTATCTGGAGAAGCTGCGTGACTTCGAGAAGAATCTGGCGGAGGAGCGAGCGAAGCGGCTGCAGGAGAGGCGAACGCAGCGTCGGGAGGAGCGACGGGAAACGTGGATCAGGGAGCGCGCCGAGGCGGCCGAGCGGAAGCGCCAGGAGGAGCTGCGCATAAGACTCGAGGAGGAACGCGCGAGGATGGAGGAGGAGAGGGCGAAGCGCGAGGAGGAGGAACGCGCGAGGCGCGCCGAGGAGGAGGCCAAGGAGGCCGAGCGGCTGGCGAAACTCGAGAAACAGGCGGAGATCGTGAGACAGCGCGAGGCGGAGATCGAACGGAAACTCGAGGAGCAGAGACTCAAGGATCAGGCGCAGCCCGAGCCCTGGCGACCCGGACGCGGCGGCTACAATCGCGATCGCGAGGTTGGACCGCCGAAAAGCTCTGGTGAGATTTTTTTTTTTTTTTTAAGTTTGATTTAGGGGTTCTGAATTTTTTAAACATTTTTTTTACTTTGATTCCGGGGTTTTTAGTTTTTTTGTACATTTTTTTTTTTTTTCGGATTTTGATTTCGGGGTTTAATTTTTTTTTTGTTTTCCAACTTTTAATCGACCGAATTCTATGAGTTTATTTTGCGAATTCTTGCATTCTTTAGCCGGCGGAGAAACGAGCTCGTGGCGCAGCTCCGTACGCGAACCGCCCAAGGACGACGACTCCAAGGAGTCCGCCGACGATCGCTTCAAGCGCAGGATCATCGATCGCGGCAACCCCGACGACGAGGGTCGTAGCAAACCGTGAGTTTTTGTTTCTCTGGATTCTCTATTTTTTTCCGTCATCGTCGTCAAATTAATTAGATTCCTCAATTAAAAATTGATTTGTTGGGAATTGGATTTTATTTTGTGAGTTTCATGTTTAGAAATTAAGTTTTTTTTTTCTTTACTCGTATTTTTTATTTAGATAGAATTCTTTAAAAATTCGCACGTTTTTTATTTTCCGTTATGTACATTTTTTATCTTGAACTTTTAGATGGTTCAACGCGCCGAAACACAGCGACAGCATCAGGAGCGACAGACCCGGCGACAGAGGCGAACGTGGCGATCGCGATCGCGGTCGAGATGATCGCGATAGACGCGACGACAGACGCGACGATAGGCGCGACGACCGTGGAACCGGCTTCGACAAACCCGGCGCTCGCGGCGTGGTAATTTTTGTTTTCTTTTCTTCCTCAGCAAATTTTCTCCCTGTAAAATCCAACGATTCGATCGTATTAATGATGAATTTTCACAGACCACCGGAAGCTCGTGGCGCGACAGTCGCAACGCCGAGCGGCCGCCGATGACTCGCCGACCGGACGATCGCATGCAGCGCCCGCCGATCGGTCGCGACGACCCGGACAAACCCAAGTTCCAGAATATGCGCACGTCCACCGCGTCCGACTGGCGCCGGGGACCGGACGCCGCTCAGGATTCACCGCGGGAGCCACTGCGACGCGATCCACCGTTAGTCATCAATCATTTTTCGCGTTTTTCTCATCTAATTTTTTATTTTTCGGGCAAACTATGGTGTTTTTCGAAATCAGCGGGAAATTTCCCATCGAATACGGTTTTGAAACTTTACGAAATCTAAATGTTTTCTTTCGCAAAAAACGCCCTTTGAAAAATTTGCGATTTTTGAGGGTTCGACTTTAAAATTCTATAAAAAATTCAGGAATCAAGATATCGCGTTTTGCCTTACGGCATTCTCTTCCTTATTAAGTTTTCTCTCGAACGCAAGAAGAAAATCCAGGTTCGATCGACCCAAAAAAATGTAACATCAATTTTAGTGGAGTGCCGAAATTTCGAAAAAAGTGGGAAATCGTTTTTCGTGTTTCTCTAGTCGAATTTTCTATTTTTCGAACAAACAACGGTGTTTTTCGAAATCAGCGGGAAATTTCCCATCGGATAGGGTTTTAAAACTTTAGGAAATCGAAACATCTTTTTTCTCGATTTTTTTTAAAATACGTTTTGAATTAAACACGTTTTTTTTGTCAACCAATTTTTAGGAAGCAGGAGGATCGCAGCGACGAGATAAGACCGAAACCCGAGGAGAAGTCGGACGCGCAGCCGCCGCCGGAGGAGGACGGATGGTCGAAGGTCGCGAGTCGGCGTTGAGCCGATTTCGCTCGCGAGCCGTTAGCCGTTAATCAAGCATAGCGCGCAACACCCTCCACTATAGACGGAGGCGGAAGTGAGAACGAACGACGGAAATTGATAAACATAGGGGAGAAGAAGAGGAAGAAAAAAAAACGAAGAAAATCCAGAAACCGCGAGGCCTCGATTTTCCACAGCGACTTTTCGCACCGATCGATCGCTAGTCGTTTGCTCGTTTGCCGACTGCGGGGGGAAAAAAGTAACATTATTGCTATCGTACGTTTTAGAATCGTAAAATCCGACCGCCGAAGAGCCGAATATTTGTTTTCCGAATTTCTTCCTTTTTTTATAATTATTATTATTAACTTTTAACGCGCGCGCGGAAAACGTGTTTTTTTTACATTCGCCGGGAAAATCGGGGTCGAAGGCGAAAAAAACCCCCGCGGAGGGTTTGCGCGAAGCGTCGTGTATTGTAAAAGGACGAGGATCGGCCGGCCGGACTGCCATTGGCCTCGGAGTGGCGGGTCGAGGGATCCTCGCGATCTTGAATAAACTTTTCTTGTATCTTAAAAACGTTTTTTTCGTTCTTCGTCGACACCCGACCTGTTTCAGCTGTGACCATTTTTCGTCATCAGTCCAGTCAATTTTTCCGTTTTTATTTGTTTCTGAAGATAATTCGTGATTAACCTTTTTTTTGCAATTTTCTATGAATTGTTATAATTTTTGTGATCAATTTTTGGAATTTTTTTTTATCACATATCCACAATTTGACGAAGCTTTTTCTTCGTCCGAAATTAGATTACATCGCATCCATCGAATTCGCGAGAAATTTACGTGATGGTCAAGTTGAGTCAGACTGATGATGTGATTTTTTTTAAATGAGATAATCAGGAGAAATAAGGTGAAGTCATTTCTTCTTTTTTTTTCGAAGCGTCTTTATTCGTCAGTCATACATAATTGACACGAGCGATTCTTCGTCCCTGCGCGTTCGGCTCTCGTCGAATCGCGTAATAAATAAGCCTAGAATAATGGAGAGACATCGCCCCCTCGAAAGTTCGCTATTTACACGCGCCCTCGGCGCACACGATTAATCCTACGGTTACGTTTCGTTGAGTATTCCGCCACAGCCGCGACGACGCGCGAGTTTCCGTTTTTCGTTTTCTTTACGACAAAAAAATAAAATAAACCGCAAGCGACGGCCGGTTATTATTATCAATTAAGCGTTATGGCCGTTGCCGTATTTTTCCTCGAGCTTTGGGATCCGCTCGGGGTTTTCATTCTTTATTCCACCCGTGACCCAACTCGGGTCGGATATTCGAAACTTTCTATTCGGTATTCCGTATTCGATACCTGCGATATTCGGACGACGATTTTCGTTTAAAACCAGAATTATTCGGTATTCAGTGGTCAATATTCGGTATTCACGGCTGAATATTCGGTATTCAAGGCCGAATATTCGGTATTTAGGGCTAAATATTCGGTATTCAGACTGAATATTCGGTATTCCGTTCATTTTTTCACAACAAAGGTCGAATCTTTTTTTTTTTGCTCATACAAAATGAACCGGAAGTAACGGTTTTTCGATGATTATCAGTAAAGCATTATGGCCGCTGCTGTTTTTTCCTCCAGCGCTGGTATCGGCTCGAGGCGATCGTCCTTCTCCCTTCCGGAGCCCCAACCGACCAGGGCTATGCTTATCAGGTGGACGACACCCGCGCTCGCGACCAACCTGCAACAATCCAGCGTCATTTTGGTGAACAATTTTTTTGGGACACGCGTTTTTTTTTTTTTTTTTTTTTCGTTCGTTACCAAAACGAGTAGCCGAGTTCCGCGCTCGCCTCGCTGGTCCACATGTTGTCGATGTCCTCCTTCGGTAACACGTTCGCGTAAAGTTTAGTGTAATACTGAGCCAGCCAAGTACCCGCGCTGGCTACGCACAGCAAAACTGAAAAAAAATATTCCCACTGAACTTCTGGTAGGTAATGAAAATTTGCAAATTATTTTATCATTTTCCTTGGTGGGTTAAAGAAAAGTCTGGTAAACAAGAGAAATCTATAAAATAGAAAAATTAAAAAATACTTTTTTTCATTTTTTTTTAATGAACAAATTCACAAGAAAATATTTTTTGTTTTTTTTTCTAATTTTTTTTTTTTTTTGGAAACGCTAAAAAATGGGAGAAGTTTTTTCACTCACGAGCCAGTATGTTCATCAGGTAGATACCGGGAACGGAGAGAATCTTCGCTCTCGGCGACGTCGCGGTGTTCAGAACCGCGAGCAGCGCCGCGAGCGCCGCGGCCACCAGGGCGCCGGAAGTCGTCGCCAGAGTCCCGATCCACAGGCCGTACGACATCACCGTCGGGTCCTGACGAATCATTTGAGGCACTGCGAGCGGAAAAAAAAAAATTCGTAAAATTAATTATAATTTTTATAAATTGTAAATTAATAGTTCTAATTTCTGTGCTGGTATTTTTATAATTATAGTGATTATTATTGTTTATAATTACGGCAATTATCACTATTTGCTGTTACGCTAAATAATTATTTTTCTTTTATTCAAAAATAAGAAAGATTTTTTGAAATTTATTGTATAAAAATTATAGATCATTGGATCATCATCTACTGCGCAGCTGCGGGAGGCGAAATCGATCACGTTTGATCTGAAATAAAAATACGCGTCGAATGATCATCGCGGGACGACGCTGGAATACAAATGCGATTATGCTCGAATATTGTTGAGCCACGTGCGGAGACCGTAATTATCGCACCGACTTGCGTCAGAGACGAGCTTACACGTCGTAATGAGCCACGTACGGAGCTGCCTCGACGTACGTGACTCGTTCGCCCGGTCTACGTGTTCTAATCCCGGGGCTTCCTCGACCTGCCTCAACGACCACTGCCGGTTGGGCAAATTCAAACGACTCTAATTGTTTTTATTTTTAATTGCATTTTTTTACACGTTTATATTCTATTTTTAAACATTTCTTTGAGAAATTATTTTTAAGACTTTTTGTTCTGTTTTTCGTACTTTAAAAATTACTAACAATAAATATTTTTCTTACACGTGTTTTCCGTAAAATAATACGCAAAATAATTTTTTTCTTTTACGTGTTATAAAATTAGTAAAAAAAAAGTTTTTTTTTCCTTTCTACACATTTTTCGCAAAAATTGTTAAAAAATCGAGTTTTCCTTTTACATATTTTCCAACAAAATAGTTTCATCGAATAGTAATTTTTCTCGCTTTCGCGGGTTTTTCGTCGAATTGCTTTCAAATTTATCGCCTCGCTCTCCGTTTCCGTGATTTTTCTCTCGAGTCCCGTTTTCTTGCGCCACAGACGATTCAGCAAAACGGATTTCCCGCGATCGGCGGATACGATCGACATCGATCGAGCGACTTTCTCGCGCGGTGCCGTCAATCTCGTTCGCTGCACCCGGCGAATGAGGCGCAAAACTCTGTCTGTAGAGCGCGGCGAAAAAAAAAAAAAAAAAAATTGTAGGAAGAACAGAGACGGATGACCCCTTCTGCCTTGGCCGGACGGTTACAATGCCGGTTCTGCTGCTGCTGCTGCTGCTGCGATGGTCACTCGACCGAAAACTTTCCACCGTCCGGCTCCCCGTTTCTCGCCCTTCGCCGCGCGCGCGCGCGAGGCACCTTGACGCCAGGCTAACGAACTAAACGCCCGGCTGCGAGGAACGAAGGAGAGCCAGCGTAATTTGCGTAATTCTCGCGTACAGAGCAAACCCCCCTCCCCCCCACTCGGTGCACGCGTCATGCGTAAGAGAACTCGCGGGATCAACGATACGAAACGCCGAGAAGTGAATGAAGAAAAAATAAAAACCGAGGCTGGGAATTTCACGGGTTCGAACTTAGATTGTATTGGTCAAATTGGTAAAAAAAAAGGTAAAATACAAAAAATTGGGAAACAAGAAATAAAATAAAACAAAATATAATTAAGGAAAATAGGAAAATTGAATAATTGATAAAATGCGAAAATTGATAAAATTGGTAAAATGGATAAAATTGGTAAAGTGAGAAAATTGATAAAATTGGTAAAATGAGAAAATTGATAGAATTGGTAAAATGAAAAAATTGGTAAAATGAGATAATTGATAAAATTGGTAAAATGAGAAAATTGATAGAATTGTTAAAATTAGTAAAATGTTGTTTTGGTGTTAAAAAGAATTACCAAACAACGACGCCCTCAAGGCATCAACGACTCTCGTCTCCCCGAAATAGAGACGATTAGCTGCCGAAACCAAACGCGATGAAAGAAGCCCCCGGGGCTTCAACGTGTGTTACAATATACACGTTTTTTTTCACATCTCTGGACTTTCGAATTTCGCAAGAGTCGATCGCGAGAGGGATTTTTTCTTTACATAAGACGCGTTACGACTCTCTGCGCTCGTAGGATCGAGAACGCGCGATGTTAGTCAATTTGCCGTGTTTAATTGTCGCGTCGGACGCGGCGAGTACCGGTATTCAGCCGCTAATCGAGGACGGGCGCGCGGTATTCGCAGGGAAATTCGATATTTTCCACGCGATGTGGAAAATATCGAGTACAATACGAGTCTCAACGCCTGCAATGTTAAACTTCATTCATGCCTCATTCATACCGTATTCGTTAAAAATAAATAAATAAATAAATACCACGCCGACGCTCGTGGCTTTTTTCCCGCGTTACATATTTCATCCGGCATCCGAGTAGCCTCAATTCGTTCCTCAGGGGCGATATTGAGCGACACTTACACGCGTTTCGCGGATTATCGCTGCTCGCGATGACGTTGCGCGCTCGCGTCTCGTTTCCTCGTCGCGAACGAATTTGCAATTTTGCACAGGTCATCGTTTACGAAAGTCGCGCGCGCGACGGGGAAATTGGGGCCAAGCGGTGCCACAGCGCGGCGTACGTGTGTCTTTATGCAGCGAAGTCGTACCAATCGCGAACCGGATAATTTTTTTTTCACGCATGTTTCTGGGCCGAATATAATTCGCGAGGACCTCGAATACCGGTACTCACGATGATTTTTGGCCGGATCTTCGGTACTTGAAGTACCACTTGATGTATCGGCGTCGAATACTCGACTCTCGGGACTCAGAACGCGGTATTCGAGTTTCCAGGTTCGACTCTCGATATTCAACGGCGGATATGCGGTATTCGGAGTTCAATACGCGGTATTCGAGGTTCGAGGAACGATACTAATCATCCGCCGCCTTATGTGGTCGGTATTTTACGTTGAATACTCGGTACTCGGTATTCGAAACGCGGTATTCGAGGCCTGGATACGGTTTCTTCGGTGTCTGGTGTTCGGTATTTAATGTTGAGAACTTGATAATCGGTATTCAGGATGTATTTGGTATTTGAGTCGCGGTATTCGGTTTTGTCTGTTTATAAGAAAATGATTGCGGTTTTTTTCTTCGTCTTCTTACCAGAAATGGGATAAGTTCGCCATCCGTAGGCGACGTTGAGCTCCTTCTTGCCCTGCAGCAGCCCGAAGTGCACCCGGCCGGCGCTCTCCTGGGGATTCGGCGTTCGCCAGGGTCTCGCCTCGATCCAGTGCTGCGTGACGAGCGCCGCGCACACGAGGCCGCCGCCCAATAACGAGAGAAAGAACGTCGCGAATATCGTTCCCCTTCGGAACATCGACGTCATCCTCGGATCCCGCGGCTGCTGCTGACCGTGCTGACCGGGATGCTGGCCCAACTTCGCGCCGCTCTTTGGAAAATTCGTCGCCACGACTGCGAAAAGCGATAAAATTATTTTTCGTCACGTACAAAGTGATGAAATTTCGAAAAAGGGAGAAATGATTTTTCGCTATTTTCTCGTAGAATTTTTTATTTTTTGGACACACAAAAGTGCTTTTCGAAATCGAAAAAAAGAAAAAATTATTTTCGATTTTTTGTAGGTTTAAAAAAAATTTATTTGCACGACGATTACGACGATCAACCGACTAATTTTTATCGTCGTAAATCTCGCGGGATAAATTTGGAATCTCAAGGTCGCGCGAACTGGTCGTCCTCGTGTAGCAACGTAAATCATACGCTAACGAGAAAAGTGCACGAGGCGCGCGGGGAAACGCGAAGAACGGCGCCCGCCTGTGCTCGCGAGCGAGTCACGCGCCAGGGGACTTGAATACCGGTGATACGGGGTGCACGCGCTGTTACAATGTTTTTATATGCGCTTGCGCGTTCGCTCGCGCGGAGAGAAGGACGTCGCGCGAGTTGATAATACTAATGCGAAACGAGGGTACAGCCGGCGAAACGTTCAATCGTCGGGGGAATTACAGTGTCTCCGCGATTGCTGATTTCACGTATTTGTATTCGCGCGCACCCGACAATTCTGTCTCGGGCTGCGGAGACGTCAATTTTCATCGCTGTGTTTCGCCACCCGGCGCGAAGTTACTTGGAAATATGTGATCTTGTAATCGGCGTTATTATCAGTAGATCGGTAAATCGGTAGATCGGTAGATCGGTAAATCGGTAGATCGGTAAATCGGTAGATCGGTAGATCGATAAATCGGTAGATCGGTAAATCGGTAAATCGGCAAATCGGTAGATCGGTAAATTGGTAGATCGTTAAATCGGTAAATCGGTAGATCGATAAATCGGTAATCGGTGGATCGATAGATCTGTAAATCTGCAGATCGGTAGATCGGTAAATCGACAGACCGACCGATCGGTTGATCGGTAAATTTGACAATCTTTTTTCTCCTCGATTAAAAAATCATCGCAAAAGCCGTAAGAATTCGTAAAAGAAAAGAATGGTGAATTACCTTGACCCTCGGCCTCGTCGAAGCTGACCTGGCTGAGGCTCTTGGAGAACTCGCCCTGCTTGACCTTCTCCGAAAATTCGGCCGTGCTCAGCTTCTTGGAGAACTTGACGCGATAATTGCCGCGCTGCTGCTTGCCCGGGTGGTGGCGCTGCAGCGACGAGGGCTTCCTCGGCCGCTTCGCGAACGTGTAGGGTATCGTGTAGGGCTGCGCGACGTAGAAGTAAATCGGCCGATAGTCCTCGTGGCTCGGGTGGGGCGGCGCCGGCGGATAGGGCGGATGATACCGGTAGTTCGGCAGGCAGCTTATCGCCCCGCTGCTCGAGGGTATCGCCGACAGCGGCTGACAGACGCCGCCGTAGATGCTCGCCGGACCACCGTTGTTGCTGCTGCAGTTGTACGAATTTTGATAATAGTTGTTGTTGTTGTTGTTGTTATTACCGCACGGTAGTCCGTAGTGGTTGGCCGGTTTTCGCGAATTCCCTTCCACGGTTTCCGGTTTTGCGAGGCCTCGCCGGGCCTTTTTACGGATTAAACAAAAAAAGAAACGAAAAAAAAAAAAAAATCTCGATTTTTTTTTTTTTTTTTTTTTTTTCACAATTTCACTTCACGTCACGATTTTCCTTTCTCTGCCTTCTCTGGCACGGAGATCCAGTCCGAGAATCACTCTTTTTTTTGTCTCTCTCACTTTTAGTGTTTTTTTTTCTTTTTTCTTTTCCGACACGCGATGTTGACTAATTCTACGACGATTCGCGCGCGAAAGTCCCTCAGCGTTCCATGTCGCGGGCCGTCAGTTCTTCAGCTCCTCGGCATCGCGAACCTGCGAACGAGACGATTAATTCGGCGATTAATTAAGAAACACACGCATCGCGCCCGAGTCGCGCGGGTCATTAGCACGTCTCGATTGGCGGTAGTAATTATTTATGTGAGCAATTTTTTTTACGAACTTTTACTCGATCGCAATTACTTTCAGCTTTATTAATAATAATAATAATAATAATAATAATAATAATAATAATAATAATAATAAATAATTTACAAAAAAATGGAAAATAAAAAATCGCCTTTCACCGGTTCGTTATCTCGAGTGTACGCAAAAATCTCGTAATTATAATCGTTACTTAAAGGAGCGTTTTCACGTGTGCCGGGTCGTAGACGCTTGAAATTGGTCATTGAATTAAATTGGCGACTTTCCTCGCGCCTCAACGTCGTGCGGATTTCATCGCGGTTCGCGTGCGACGACGATTTTGCGTACGGACATCGTGTGTCACACACACACACACACACACACACACACACACACACACACACACACACACACACACACACACACACACACACACACACACACACACACACACACACACACACACACACACACACACACACACACACACACACACACACACACACACACACACACACACACACACGCGGGTGATGGTCTCGCGGTGAAAAGCGCGTCTGCGCGTGTAAACCTCGGAAAATGCAATTTTTCTCCTTTTTTTCCCCCGCGCGCGCGCCCGGTAACCGGCGGCCGTAAAATTGGCCAACCACGATTCGTTTCATGGTTCAGTCGGCGGCCGCGAGAGAAAAAAAGGCTGACACGACGAGTCGCCGCTCTCGTTGTTGTCGTCGTCGTCGTCGACGTCGACGACGACATCGGTCGAAATAAGTGGCTACACTCGGCCGAATGAAAACACTCTTCGTTCCGGCAGTTTGGACATTCGCCGAGAGATCCATTCATAGAATTGCGGGGAGAGGTAAATAAAAAAAAACAGCGGGTACAGCGAGAGCGAGTCACGCGACGCGCGAGAGAGTCGACGAAAGGTCTCGAGTTCGGTGAAATTTGTCGAAGCCACACTGAGCTGACTGTCCGAATTTAATTGCTATTTTTAGACTTTATTTGACAAACCGACTTTCAATTGTATGCGGTTCAACTCTACATATTTCAATTCCACACGTTTCGAGCCGGTATTTTTCAATCCTACAAGTTCAATGAGAGATTGAAATCACACGGCTTTCCACAATACGGGCAACAGACCCGCAGGTGTCAATCCTACACGCGCCAATCCTGCACTTTTCAACCCTACACTTTTCAATCCTACACCGGCCGATCTCGCGGACTTCAATCCTACGCGAGTCAATCCTACATCATTCAATCCTACACCGGACAGTCTCGCGGGACGTCAATCCTACACGGGTCAATCATTCATGCGTCAATGCTACACGTCTCGATCCTGCACGCCTCGATTCTACAGATTTCAATCGCGCACGTCGCAAGCCCGAGTGTTTCAATTCCACGCAGTTGGAGCCGGAATATTTCACCAGCCGCGCGCGCGGCGACGGGACGAGATTTCCTCGCTTTTCTCTCGGACGCCTCTGCGTCCGCGGCCGCGAGGCAGCAGCCGGTTTCGCGCGCGTGTGAAACACACCGCGCGCGTGCACGTAGACGGGCCGCGCACGCACACAATGCACACTTCGGCATCCTCGCGGGAATCAAGGAATGACACGGCCTAACGGCATTCGCTGGACCCCGCGCGTAGCTCTCCGCTTCTCCTACTCCCGCTTGCATTCCGCTATATTCCTTCTTCGTTAGCGGGGGGTGGCGAAGAGGGGGGCTTTTTTCTCTCTCTTTCTCTCTCTTTCTTTCTCCATCTTCCCTGCCTCGTCTCACTCGCTCGCGCGGCGTGCAACATAGTCTCGAGTCTCGCGAGTCACCTCGTTATGATCTCACATTTCTCCGCTCTCTTTCCGAAAATTCCTGTCGGCTCGCCGAGCGCAAATCGAATGGAAGTCAAGTCAATTCTACACGCGTTGGAATGCGATTTACATTTGTCGTGCGTCGACAGCGACGTGTCGAGAAGGTCGAAGTTGTGTTTGGGCGAAAAGGTCTACAGTTAGGAACCTCGATCGACTTTACATCATTATTCATAAGACCTTCAACCGATGTCAATTCCACACTCAAGACTTTCGATAAAATGTAAAAAAATAAATATAAAAACATCAGCCCTTCAGGCCCGAAAATCGCTGTAAATTCGACCATCGAAAAAAATCCATTCGAAATCCACTCGGATCCCTCGAAGCGTCCCAAATTGATTTCTTTATGGTTAACATCGAACCATAACTAAAAAGCGAACGGAGTACAAAAAATACAGCGAATCCGTTCGACAGCCTTGGCCGTCGATCGGTATACGCGTGAGATCGCGCCGACTGCGCAGACTCGGTCGATCATAGGCGAGGCGTTTTGAAAGATTCGCGCGGCATCGCCACTCGCTCGCGGCTCACACCGCGCGGCCGGACGTGCAGACACGAACGGCGGGCTATTACAGCCGTGAAGCGAAACGCCTCGAGCCACCTCCGGGTCCGCGAGAGCCGAGATATCCGCGAGATTCTTGTTACGGCGACTCAGTCGCCGCCGCCGCCGCCGTCGTTGCTGTGTTACACACGTCTCTCGGGTCCGCATGGGTATGAGTGTAGGATTGTTCCCAAGCGGCGCGGCGGCGGCGACCGGCGTCGAAAGCCTCGCGCTGAAGGCTTTCGACATCGGGTTCGAACGTCCGAACTGTGCCACCGCGCGGACTCGTGGCGACGACCCCGGGCTACTCGCACCTATATTTACTGACGCACACGAGACACCGCGTCGATCGAAAGTTTTCCGAACGCACCGACGTGCGAACATTAAACGCCGGAAATGAAAAAAAAAACAGACTTTCGTATATTCAATATTCGAAGAGATTCGTAACTTCTGGTCGCGAGCGCGAGATACAATGCATTTTTGAAGTGAAACATGTTTTTTGGCTTAACATATTTTTTTAAGGGAAACATGTTTTTGGATTAACATATTTTTAAGGATGAAACATTTTTCTGGTTCAACGTATTTGTAAAAGTGAAACATGTTTTTTTTTCGGCTCAACATTTTTTGAAGGGAAACATGTTTTTGGATCAACATATTTTGAAGGGTGAATCATGTTTCTTTTTCTCGGCTTAACATATTTTTGAAGGGAAACATGTTTTTGGATTAACATATTTTTAAGGATGAAACATGTTTTTTTTCTCGGCTTAACATATTTTTAAGGATGAAACATGTTTTTTTTTCTCGGCTTAACATATTTTTGAAGGGAAACATGTTTTTGGATTAACATATTTTTAAGGACGAAACATGTTTCTGGTTCAACGTATTTTTAACGAAAACATGTTTTTGGCCCAACATATTTTTTAAAGTGAAACATGTTTTCAGGCTTAACATATTTTTAAAAAGTGAAACATGTTTTAGGCTTAACATATTTTTGAAAAGTGAAACATGTTTTCAGGCTTAACATGATTTATGCAAAACATGTTCTCAGGCTTAACATAATTTGTGCGAAACAAGTTTCCAGGCTTAACATATTTTTGAAGCGAAACATGTTTTCGTTCGTCGCTGTAAGTTAAATAAATTCCATTTCGTCGTAAATCGTGCATCGACGCGATTCGAAGACAGACGCGTTGCGCGCGTGACAAAAGTGAAACCGTCGAGGGTAGGAAGCCGCCGGGTTCCGTCGCTGCGGCCTTCCGACGGAAAGAACGCGCGCCGCGGTTCCACGCGAGTTTCGTAACGTCAGGCCGCGGGATAATATGCTAATGCGAAGTTCGCGCGAGATGTAATCGGAGAATCATTCCGGCGAACGTGATATCCGTGGTTCGCTGGGCTCCAGGTGCTATCGGAAAGCTTCCCGGTTCGTTTTCCCCCCCGCCTTCCCCGCCCGAAACTCGATCGGATTCCCCGCGCTCCGACCCCGACCGGTTTGTCTTACAATCGTAAAGAGACGTAACACCGACGAATCACCGGGATTTGGCAATTTCAACGGTTCGCGAACACCGAGATTCGCTGTGAGATCTTTTTTTTTCCGGCTCAACGTGTTTTTAAGTTTACTTCTCTCGATTCAAACTGCTTTGGCTTTACATTTTTTAAGCTCGGTTTTTTCTGTACGTTTTTTTTTGCTTAAGATATTTTTTAAGTGAAACATGTTTTTTGGCTTAACATACTTTTTTAAAAAGTAAAACATGTTTCAGAACTAACATTTAAAAAAGTTGAACATGTTTCAGAATTAACATTTAAAAAAGTTGAACATGTTTCAGAATTAACATTTTAAAAAGTTGAACGTTTCAGCCTTAACATTTAAAAAGTCGAACATATTTCGAGCTTAACATTTTAACGAAAAATGTATTCGGTCCTGGCATTTAAAAAGACGAAACATGTTTTCGAACCTAACATTTTCAACGAAACATGTTGTCAGGCTTAACATTTAAAAAAAGCGGAACATGTTTTTCAGGCTTAACAGTTTCAAGAAAGCGAAACGTTTTTCTGACTTCACATATTTTTGGAGCGAAACATGTTTTCTTCCCATGTTCTTGACTCAACGTTTTTGTTAGAAAAAAAATGTTTGCCCAGTTGCTCGCCTAATTTTTTTTTAATGAAAAAATCTTGTTCCACTTTCCCGTAAAAAGTAGCGAACAAATATTCGTAAATAATTAATTGATATTGGCCTAGGTCGCGGGTGACGACTGGACTGCGTTGCTCGCAGGACGCGAGGAGCGCGCAGCGTTCGCTACTAACGTTTAACGTCTTGCACTCTGTCGGCGACCCAGTTTCCCACACTGCGGACCGTAAACGTTGCGGGGCCTCTCGTCTCACGCGAGGCGCCTTTTCGCAACGGGTCTTCCGGGCAAATTGATGTTACGCGTAACAGACAATCGCTCGACGAGCGCGCGAATTGTATTATTATCAATGTCCACGGAAGTTTCGACGAACAAAGTTCAGTGTCTCAGCTTTCGCAGCCGGAAACGAGCTACAAAAATTCGCATTAAGAAGCTGATTTTTTTTTGCTTCACGAATTTTTTTTTGTTGATGCCTCGAATTTTTTTTTCTTGCCATAATTAAAATGAATGCAAATTACTATTGGTAGTTAACAAAATGAGAGAAAATGAGAATGACATAACGTTTTTTTTTTAATTTTTATTATTACGAGTCGCTGTAACGGCGAATAATAATAAAAAGCAACTGTGAATTCGTCGAGGTGAAATAAAAAAGGAGAAATAAACGCGTTTGCGACGACGAGAACGTGTATAATGAGCCACCGAATAATGAAGGTACCCACGACGACGTCTCACGTTAATTCCACGGTTACTCAGCGGCAACGTGAGACTCTTCTCGTCTCTCCGATCGTCTTGGCAAATTTTCGTGGGGTGCGCGAAAAAGGAGAATGAGGAGTTTTTTTTCGTTACCGAGAGTGCCGGTTCTTGCGGAAACGAGGGACATTTTATTTTTTAATTAAGCCGTGCGTTACGTGACTGGCAAAAATGTAAATTTTCTGGCACATTCTACGACCTTCGAAGGACCAAAACTGATTTTTTCTTTCACACCGTTAATCCCGTAACTCTCGATGCCAAAAAATAATTTTTCTTTTTCTTTAATTTATTCCCATAAAATTAATTATGGTCAAAAATGATTTTGGAGCCAATCAGATTTTTTGTCGTTCCAATAAAAATTAATTAACTCAATTTTAATTTACTCAATAAGTGTATAATTCTTTATCATGAATTCGCGACAAAAAATCGATTTCGCCCGAATCTCTCGGACGACGAAAAAAAAAATGACCAAAAAGAGTTTCGTACCGCGTCGGCATCGCGTCCGTTCTGTTCGCCTTCCTCGCACTTCCAGGACTCCTCCTTCGGCATTTTGCTCGCCAGCTTAATCCTCTTTCCCGTGAGATTTTTCATCGCTTTGCACAATTTTTTTTTTTCGATTCTTTACATTAATCCATCGACACTCTTGAGCACTGCACAATATTTAGAAAAAATAAGATTAAAAAATAAAAACGAATTCACTAGAAAAAAAAGACTGTACAAGGCGAGAGAGACGATCGAGTAAACCAGGCGCGTTACGGGGCTTTGCGACGACTGAGGCCACCGCGGACTCGTTCGACGAGGAGCGTGAAACCAGCGAAACCAGCGAAGCGACGTCCCGTCCGCCGCTCCCATTGGCCGGTCGGCCACGTTGGGCCCCGAGTTTTGCCCTTCGGGCCCCCCCGCCCCTCCATCGTCTCCAGGTGGCGGCACCGCCCGAGCTTCCGGGCCCCAGTGGCGCCGATAAGGAAGATCCCTTTTCTCGGTGCGAAAATGCATTTTTGAGCACAATCTTTCCATTCAATTTTTATTCTATGAAAATTACATTTTTTTGAGCACAATCAATTTTTCTATTTCTGAAAAATCGATTTTTTGAGAAATCGATTTTCTGAATGAAATGAATTTCCGATTTCTGAAAAATCGATTTTCGGAAAAAATTTAATTTTCGACTTCTGAAAAATCGATTTCCTAAAAGAATTGATTTTTCGATTTCTGAACAATCGATTTACTGAAAGAATAGAATTTTCGATTTAAAAACGATTGATTTTCTGAGAAAATCGAATTTTTTTATTTCTGAATAAACAGCATTTTCGATTTTTGCCCAGAAGGTCGATTTTTATTTCCCTTCTCGTTTCAGCTGTTCGCGCGTGGCTAGACGTATTTTCGGGTGTTATTGCGCTTCTCGGTGACGACATAAGGACGAGGGGAACTATTTTCCCCCCGGATCCGACGAGGCGGAACACCTGCCGAGCGCGCGCGGACCCGCGGCAGGTGGCCGACGATCGGCAGGTAGGGTCGGCCGAGCGTGCGACGCTTTTGTCCTCTCCGTCCGCTCGCAGTGTAATTTATAATTATTCGCATTCTTTTTCGCCGTCGTCGTCCAATCGCCAAAAATGCAAAATCAATTTAGGCGCATATTTTTTTTTTTTTATTTATCCTTCGCCGTGTCTATTTGCTATTCGTGTCTTCGAGCGCGAAATTCCCGTCAAAAGAGAACGCCGGATCCCGGCACGTCGGTCGCCACGTCGATCGTCGTCTCGGCTCGGTCGCTGTTTAGAATTCTCTCCCTCTTCACTATGAGAAATATTCCCACCGCCTGGAGGACAAGCGGCAGATGCAAAATCCTGTCGACGGGAGAGAAAAAGAAATCGTTTCAATGAAATGTCGATTGATTCACAAACGACTGAATTGTCTCGTTATAAATTTTGAATCTGACGTTTTAAAAAATAAAATAATCACAAAGATCATTAAAAAAAATCACAAATAACATAAAAAATAATCATAATGATAATTTTTTAAAAATCGCAAACAACATAAAAAATCATCACAAAGATAATTTTTAAAAAATCACAAATAACATAAAAAATAATTACGAAGATCATTTTTAAAAAATCACAAATAACAAAAAATAATCACAAAGATCATTTTTAAAAAATCACAAATAACAAACAATAATCATAAATAACATTAAAAAATAATCACAAATACCATACAAAATCAGAAATAACATTTAAAAAAATCACGAATAATTTTTTTTTAAGTGATCACTAACAAAAATTTAAAAATAGCATAATCACGAGTAACAGACAAAAATAACGCAGGTAGTTAAAACGACGGATTTAATCCGTAATTATTGTTGAATGAAAATTTGTCTACCAGTAGGAAGAGGCGAGCCACGCTTCGGACCTGTAGTCGCCGATCAGAGTGTCGTAAATCGCGACGTTCTTCTCGATCGACGACTCGTAGCAAATTCCGTAGAGCAGGAGAACGAAGAAACTCGCGACCAGGGCGACGGCGTTCGCCACGTAGATGCCCTGAACGTTCAGGAACGTCTCGATGGGGCTTCGCGCGCAATTTATCGCCGACAGGAGGACGCTGCCGACGAGCGCGAGGAGCAGCACGACGATGGAAAGTATCGTCGACAGCCACAGCCCGGCGTTCGTGAAAACGCGCTCGCTTTGCGCTCCTGGAAGAGAGAAAAAAAATATTCGTGTCTAAAGAAGGTCGTTTGATTTTTAAGAAAATTGTTTACATTCTATTTATTTCATTCTTTGCATTATCTGACGTATTAATTTTGTATTACATATATCCAAATTAAATTAGAAAAAAAAAAAATCCATCAAAACACTTTATACGGTTTTATTTATTTAACGCGTATCGTTTTTTTTTTTAATCGGATAAATTTTCTCGAGATTCAACCGAAAAATGTCAATTTTTTTGTTGTCAATTTCAACCGAATTGTTTGATTTAGGATTTTTTTTTACAAACCCTCGGAAGCACGCGACGAGATTGCCCTGGAGTCGGTGTAACTTTGCTTCGCTATGCAGGCAAAGGCCGGCTTTTCTCCGTTCAGGAGATGCCGCACCTCCGCCTCTCGAGAATCCTTGCTGTCCGCGCAGCTCCAGGCGCAAGAATTTTCACCCCAGATGCACGTGACTGCGAATAAAAAAATATATATTCGCAAAATTGAACGAAAAAAGGAAACAAATTGAAGGATCAGAAAAAAAATTATTTCGTAGATCTCGAAACAGCGAAAAAAAAAGATTTCAAAGATCTCAAAACAGAAAAAAAATTATTTCATAGATCTTAAAATAAGTAAAAAATGATTTCATAGATCTCAAAACAGGCAAAAAAATTGTTTCGCAGATCTCAAAACAAGCAAAAAAATTATTTCATAGATCTCAAAACAAAAAAAATAAATCGCCGCCTCGGAAAATGCGTGACTAAAATCGCAAGCGGGGCGTCGAGATTGAATGAATATTAATTAAGAAAAAAAAAACAAAAATGAATGAAAGCGTCGCTAACTGTAAACATCGTATACGTAGGAACTGGCGAGGGGACTCCTTATGAGGGTCCCGCCGAAGAGTCCGTAATTGATGCTGGACACCGAGCCGTTGCCCATCCTCGGAATCCCGATCGCGTGAATCCAGTGCTGAGTTCCGAAAGACACCGCGACGCTCACGAGCGACACGACGGCCAGAATCCCCGTCAGCTGAATGTAGATCGCGAGTTTCCTTGCGTTTAGCGACACCATTTTCGGGCCTGTCTCCCACGATCAGATCATAATTATTACCACCGCGAAAAAAAAAAACGGCGCGAAAAAAAAATTATCTTTCGAATCACCTCGAATTCGGATTCTCAAAACGGATTTACGAGGACGAGATTTGCGGACGGAAATCCCAGGAACGTGACACGCGCGACTGCGACGTTCGCGGACGGCCGAGAATTGAGCCGCGGCCGATTTCCAATATCGTTGATATCTCGACGCGCATTATCAGCTCCCCTCGACCCCTTCGCGAGCCTCATCGGCTTTTATCATCGCACGTTTGTGACCGTCGCGGCGATAACGCTCGGCGGGACAATCGATGCGTCAGACTTTTCGAGTGCTCTTCGCGGTAAGGCTCAATGGGAAAATTCGTTTGGATCGAGAGAGAGAGAGATCGATCGCTATCGCGATTCTTATCCTCGAAGGGAGCATCGATTTTTATCCAAGTGGAGATCTGTTTGTCGTTGTTCATTTTGTTGGGAGCGAATCGCACGGGAAAATTTTGCGTGTTGATGAGCAAAGAGGGGTGAATAGTTATCGACAGTCGGTAATGTAAATAGAGAGACGCGCGCGGTGCATCGACGAAAGTTTAACGAAAGAATGAATGAACGAAATATTAAAAGTACGAAGAACGTAATACGCGAAACTGAACGAAACTTCAATGCTTTTATTTAAGGTACAAAAGTAATTATTTTCGGTGTAATGATGTTATTGTCATATCGTATAAACGCCGTAACTGTCTTCTTGTTTGTAGGAACTATCACAACATTCTTTTGTTTTTATTAAAGGCGCCACGAGAATAATTATTGTCGGTGTAATTATATTATTTTATCGTATAAACGTCGATTTATAGTAATGATCAAATATATCTTAACAGTAATGATAATAGAATTATAGTAATGATCAAATAAATCTGAACAGAAATGACAATAGAATTATAGTAATGATAAAATAAAACTTAATTTTTTAAAAGTACTTAAAACGTAAGTGGAAAGTCGGTTGCATAAATGGCGCTCTTAGTCGGACGAACAGCGTAATTTTCTCACTCATCTGCGGTCGAAGTTTCGGCTGTCACTTATTTCCTTTTCGCCGTCGTTGCGCGCAGAATCTCAATCATCAAAGTTCCGTGAGGATGCGACGTAGTGAGCAGCTTGAAGTCTTCGGTTTCCAAAACCCGAGCGAGATTGGCAACAATGAAACTCAGAGCTCGGGCCTTCAGCTGTTCAACATGTTGGTGATGTTAAAATACCGACGTTTTACGTTTGTTCGCTAAATGTAATCGACGTGTCAATACAATCGATATACTCTGATTTCAGCGTCATATGACTTAAAATCATGTCGTTAAATCAAACGTTGTGCGACTCAATGAGTTATCTTACCGTCGTACGACTAAACACGGTGGTCATTTTACAGTCACTTTATTCAACAATGCGATCATTTTACTGTAAGTTTTTCGTCAATTTACTCAACAATGCGGTCATTTTACCGTCACTTTACTCAACAATGCGGTCATTTTACCGGCACTTTACTCAACAATGCGGTCATTTTACCGTCACTTTACTCAACAATGCGGTCATTTTACCGTCGCTTTACTCAACAATGCGGTCATTTTACCGTCACTTTACTCAACAATGCGGTCATTTTACCGTGACTTTACTCAACAATGCGGTCATTTTACCGTGACTTTACTCAACGATGCGATCATTTTACCGTCACTTTACTCAACAATGCGGTCATTTTACCGTGACTTTACTCAACGATGCGATCATTTTACCGTTACTTTACTCAACAATGCCATTATTTTTCCGTCACTTTACTCAACAACGCGGTCATTTTACCGTCACTTTATTCAACAATGCCATGATTTTTTCCGTTACTTTACTCAACGCGGTCATTTTACCGTTACTTTACTCAACAATGCCATTATTTTATCGACATTTTACAGCTACTTTACTCAACAGTGCGGTAATTTTTCCGTCACCCCAACGGCAAAAACGCGGTAAGATTACCGATATACAACGACGCACTCACATCTTTGGCATCGTGAAGATCAGCGAGCGCCAACGTTCCCGCGGCGTTTTCTATCGACAGCCTCGAGCACAGCGCCTTCTCGCACATGTCCTTCAGTCGGGTGATTCGGTACTCGGCTGCCGCCGCGAACAGCTTCTCCGCCATTTCGTCGATGCTCCTCACCGCGCCCGTGTAGACGAAGCGCAGCATCTCCTGGAACGTCTCGTAGTCGACGCTGGTCACGCTCAGGCGCAGCGGGTTCTCCGCCTGTCCCGACAGTTTGTCCTCGATCATCGTCCAGAAGACGCGGCTGGCCCGCGCGAGGATCGCCCTGTGCGCCCGTATCTCGCGGCCCTGCACGTCGATCGAGACGTCGCTGAACGCTCGATCCTCGAACAGCAGCGAGCTCAGATCCTCAGCGTCGCCCTCGGTGCTCGGTAGGACCTCGATGGCCTTCACCTGTGGCGTCAAATTTACCGGTCAATTTTATATCATTTGTATTTATATATTTGTGGGTGCAACGAAGCAACAAATGGGATACGGCCCGTATAAATAAATAAAAAAATAAATAAATAAATAAATAAATAAATATCATCCCCGACTGATTTGCCGCACGAGCCATTTTCGAGCCGCACGAAAAAAATTCACGACAGTTTTTATACGGCAGATCAGCCGCGCAAAGACGGGCAGCCGAAAAAAATAGTTTACTGTGCAACAAGTGCGTAAAGTGGATCATTCCCGCACGAGTTACACATACTATTTTTTTTCTAACTGCCTGCATAAAACTCGACTTCTCGAGGCGGTTTTGCGTGCGTAAAGTAACCAAGTGTGCGTAAAAGTGGAACTTTACGCACGAGTGGTCACTTTACGCGCTAGTGCGGAAAACGATCACTTTGCGTACGCAAAACCGCCTCGAAAAGTCGAGTTTCACGCACGCGGTAAAAAAATAGTATATTTCGATACAAGTGCGAAAATACTTTTTCTGATGAGTGTGAGTTTGCAGCCCGAGCCAAAGGCGAGGGTTGCAATCACACGAGTTAGAAAAAGTATTTCGCACGAATGTCGAACGATTTTTTATGTCACGATGTGAGAAAATGCAGTTTAACGCACGCGAAGCGTGCGTAAAATAGCATTTTACGCACAGAGTAGCATAAAATATATATCGGAACATTACGCGCGGCTCTGCTATATGTGCGAAAATTCATTAAATTAACTCACGAATCGACGCGCAACGTTACCTGTTTTCGTCTATCCGCGACAGCCTTGAACGAGCGGACGGTGACGTGACAAACTATCGTCATTGGGAATGGTAGCCCGACGTAATCCGTACCACGTTTAACCCTCCAAGAATTTGTATTATTTTCATCTTTTAAATATTGGCGAAAGATAACATTTTTACATTCAACAGTTTCCTCATTCCGTTGAAATGTATACCACGGCGCGGGCGGTGGCGTTCCAAAACGCAAGTCAGTTTCTTGTACTTCGAATCGTGCCACGATGAGTGAACTGTCGATCGTACAAAGACACGCCTGCAGATGACACATCTTTTCTTTACCGCACTCATCGAAGACAAGTTCCAATCGCCACCTGGATTGAGCATTAAACGGAAATGTGCTCGAGCTGATGGTGTTCTTGTTGAATCCATACATGATGTTCTCAAGTTCTTGCCAGTTTATAGTCCACTTATAGCTGAACTTGGAAAGTTTCACACTATATAGACAATCCTCTTCGAGCTCTACGAGATCGTCCGCGTTTTCGGAGGACGGCAAACCAGTCCAGTTCTCCGACGTCAAGCCCCACGCGATACTCATAACGGACCGATTGGCAAACGAGATACGTACACCTTCGGGACAACGACGGTTCTGATGCTCGGACGCGAAAGGATGAAGCGGCGGGACGGGCCCTCGGATAAAGGAAACGAGGAGACAGGCAGCGCCACCGGAAGTCGCGTTGCATACACGTTGCCCGGGTTTTTTCGCCCTAGCCTTCGTAAGCTGCTCACTTCTTTACATTCTATGTCATTAATTTTGACAGCGTTTATTATATTTTTCCAGTATTTTCCGAAAAAAAACGTATATCAGTATTCCAGTATTCAAAGAAAAAGAAACAAAGTTCTTTCGCGCAGTTCCGAAGGCGTCCGCGCGGGTCGCTACGTTCGCAATGCAGGCTGCGCAACATCCGGAATAAAGTTTCAATGTTTTCTCGTGTGTTGGCAACGCCGCGCCGCGTCCTTCAATCTTGACGCGGCAAATTTCGGACTTGAAATACCTTTTCTTTTTTCAGATGTTCTTTAATTTTCAGTCGTAGTGTACAGTGAAATTTGTTTTACTTTCTTTTTTTTTCATCTAAAATAACGCACGAAACCAAGATTTCGGGTGATATCGTATTTTCGCATATCCGTTGTTCGCGTTGATCGTCTTCCAGAACGTACAATGAAAAGTCGACGAATCCATGCGGTCGACGTAGAGTTTGCCCTGTAAACAAAATACGGCGGTCATATGACCGCCACGAAAATCACCGGGCGCGGTCACAAAAGATAAACGACTCTTCGTCACAAACGAAATGCAATTTTCGATAATTTTTTCCGCTGCGATAAGCCGGGAATCTGCTTTACCTGCAGATGGTCCATCTCGTGTTGCACGATTCTCGCTGTCCATCCGTCGGCAATGAAAACGAAAGGCTTGCCGGCGGAGTCCAACGCCTCGATCCTCACCGTTTTCGCCCTCGGTACGACCGCCGAGTATCCCAAAATACTCGCGCACTCCTCGCTAAACTTGACCGTCGCGTAATCCACGGTTTTCATCTTGGGATTTATGAACACGCGCAGCGGTACCAATTCCACTTGATGCGCTTTCAGCTGCTGCTCGTTGAACACCTCGAGATGCTTTTTCGTCACCTCCACGACGAAGATCTGGTAGCTCAAGCCTATTTGATTCGCCGACAGACCCATCGCGCCGTACGTTCTCATCACGCTCGTCATGTGCTTTAATATCTGCGCTCGAAGAAGTTAAGAGATAAAATGGATAATGAGGGAAAATAAAGATTATTTTCATTTAAAAATAAATGTATAAAAAAAATATTGAAAAACAATATAAACATTTATAAAAATAAAAATATTAAAATACAATATAAACGTTTTTAAAAATTAAATTTTTTTTTTTTTTTTTTTTTTTTTTTTTTTTTTTTCAAATTACCCGCTGAAACGCCGGCTTTGGGATGATTTCCGGCTCGATGGGCTGCGCAGGCGCGCGCAACGCAGGCTCGCCAATCTGACAAATGTGACTGAATGGTGGTCGGTTCGGCTCGAAGTATTTTCGAACCGATTCTTTCACGCTGCGATAACTCAGATGTCGTCTCACGCAGGTCGCTGCGCTGGCTTCGTTGACTCTCACAAGACACATTATCGTCCTCGACATCGTCCCGTCTTGTTATTCGCGGCCACCGTTTGTTATACAGAATGCGAGAGATCGACGCTTTGATAGGTTACGCTAAGCTCTGTGACAACACCGGGTCGATGACGTTGGCTGCCCTGATTTCGTTGTTACCGACGGTGATAACAACGGTCTCTGAATTTGAGCTCAGATTTCTTCCTTATCGACGGTTGATAAAAAATTATCTTTTTTTTCGTAATTAACCGTGATTTTTAGAGTAACATTTCTTCATTCACGGCAAAAAATCCTCGTAAATCAATTGAGAAGCTACAAATATTCGTATTTTTAACCACATTTTTTTTATTCCTCCTCGTTACACAAGTTTCGTTACTTCGGCTTTTAATTACACTTTCGCTCTAATAAATGTCATGTATACTGCGTAGATTATATATTCGAGAAACCAACGTGAAATAAAAAAAGAAAATAGGAATAAAAAAAACTTTCGCGAAATCGTCGTGTGTCGCGCGGGACGTTGTGAAAAAATATATCGTCGCCGCGCGCTCCGCGCCCAACGAGGACCCGCAGGTTTCTCGAGAAGACGGAGTGATTTTCGTGCAAATAGAAAAAACATAAAACTCACAGTTGACGATTTTTGCGAGGTACAACTTTTCATCTCGTGGTAAAAAAAAAATAACGGAAATACTACAGAACGTTGATAACATTCAGAGACGAAGAAATTTTCGACAGAAGCTCCGGAGAAAATTGCACTCGATAAACGGCCGCTATTGCACTAATCGTGGGTATCTTATATAGAAAAATATATCGTCGAAAAATCGGGCGACCGGGAAAGGCCGTTTTCGCGTCGTTCGAACGAAGAACAGTCGACGCTTTCTTTCTTTTTTTTTTTTTTAATTTACTTTCGCGGACGCTAAATTCGATCATCGATAAAAACGGATCCGCCGCTCGTTCGGCGCAACCGTAAAAAATGACGCCCGAAGGTCTTTCGCGATCGCTCGGGGAGGAATCTCGGGGTCGGAAAAATTCTCGAAAAGTCGTTTAGCGGAAAAAATTCATCGAAATAGACGTCGGATCGAGGATCTCGACGATGGAGCTTCGCCCGGATCCTAAGCTCGTGGCGCCGCTTCGGGGCGATTTCAATTGGTCGCGAGCTCGTCAGGCACATTTCTAACGCTAGAGAGAATTCGTTTGTTTGTTTTTTTTTTTAGGCGAAAAAATTCCAATCAGCTCTCTCAGGCACGTCGATCGCGACCGGATCGGTTTGGGTCGGACTTAAAGGTAGACTCGACACTCTACGGGTTACTCGAGTTTCACGAGTTACGAACGAAAACGTTGAAACGATTAATCGTGTTAAATCGCGTCTCGTCGGTGGGACACGGAATTGCGGACTGCGGTGCGATTCTATTAGCACCATTCGCGCCTAAACTATACATAATTGACATCCAATAGCTGTATTTCTGTCTGTGCGGCTGTTCGCAGCTTTCGTGGGATTTTTTCGCGTCTGAAACGCCGCGTTTAAAGCGTCTCAACTTTTTTTTTTTCGATCAACTTTCGACAGCGGTTGTCGTGAAACCGGCAAAAATTATCCACCGGATAATAATTAGTGTTAATAGTAATAATGATAATAATAACAGTAATAATATTATCGTAGGGTTAGACCGATAATAATGGACTTTGCTTTCTTGGTACGCGAAATCCAGTAGAAAAATTACCGTAGCGGGATAATTTTCTTGCATTTTACAACCGAAATTTATCGACAATTTGACGACAAACGTTTTGGCCGATTTTTTTTTTTTTTTGTGAATTTAGCGGTTTCGTCGTGGAAAACTTTGGGTTTCCGAAAAAAAAAGAGTGGAGTGAAACGATTTTTTTCGTTGTGTCCAGTGGCGAGGCTGATGAATTTCGTTGAGCCACTGATGTGATCTGGGGTTTTTTGTTCTGTCGGAAGACGAAGAAAGACTTCCTAGTATTGGTACCAGGGCTGTCGGCGAACCCAGCGCAACTTCATTCCCGAGGCCGTGCGGATCTTGATGCTCGCGCACTCGGCCGCTCGCACCGTTTCCTTCACGCTCTGCATCAGATTCTGAGCGTTCCCGACCAGCATGTCGGTCGCCTCTTGATCCTCCTCCGTGCCTAAATTTCGTGCAGAAAATTTCGTCGTTATATATCGAATAATCGTGAATTTCGTTTGCAACATTACGAGACGTCAGACGAGAATTAGTCAAGCCACTAATAATGGACGAACGAAACTGTAAAAATTCAACTGTAATAAAAAAAAAAGAACTCGGACACCTTAACGGTGGGTTTGTTAAAAAAGAAAATCTGAACGACCAATATTTTGGAGAAAAAAAAAAAAATTAGTATTCAAGTGCAATAAATTCTATTCTAGTCTAGTCAACCTTCGGTCGTGAGCTGTGGATTAAATACAGGATTGCGAAAAACGTGTTTTTTTTTTTTTTTTTTTTTTTTTTTTTCCACGACGAACTTCAAAAGTCACATAGCAGAAGTTGCGAGGTTGTGAAAAAAAAAGCTGATGAATAATGATTGAACATGTGACGGTGAGTCAGTCATCTCACAGCTCAAAATTACTTTATGAAATATCTCGAAAATCAGGATATTCCGCGTCGAAGGACCCGGGAAAAATATCAGTCGTGAGATCACTCGACTTGTTTTCGCTCGAAATAAAAAATGAGGGAGTTCCACGAGCGTAAGGAAGTCGCGGTTTTAATTATGCAGACGGCAGAATTAAATCGCACCAAACTTCGTAAAACTGATGTTTTTTTTTTTTTTTTTAAATAATTAATCTATCTCTTTTCATTAGCTGTCGTAGGATTCCCTCCGTGCATTGAATGAGAAATGGACGAATATTCGTGCGACGAAAAGAAACATTTGGCTATTTTCTAATTTTCTAAGTTTCTATTTTTTAGCGACGGAAAAGGAAGAGATATAGAGAATCCGGCCGGATAGACTTACAGCGTCCAATCAATTCATCTGTACGGTAACACAGGCCGGGCAGAAGCGAGACCAGGCATGCCGAATAAATCGTTGTCGAATGAGAGATAAAAGTGTTAGTTAGTCTAACCAATAATAGAGAGAGAGAGAGACATTCATTTTCTACCAAAGAAGAAAAAAAGACACTAGGATCTACGATAACGAGATTCGTGGTGAGACACACAAAGCGAGGAACGAAGAGAAGATGAAGCGTTGGGTGGAATGAAACGCAAGCACATTTTTATTTACAGCTTTTTACCATATAGCATCAACTCTTCCCAGCTGGGGAGCGTTTCTATGCATGGAAAAAAAAAACAAACGGCAGGTATTTAATATGTCGCTGAGTTGGCGGATGAACCGAGCATCGTGAAGCGATTCGAGGGATTTTCTCCCATAGACTTTCGCGGCTTTTTCGACGAACATTCAGAACGCTCCAAATATTTTTTTTAAATTGATTTTTTGGTGAGAATAAATTAGACTTCCCTATTTTTTGTTTTAAATTAGACTCCGAAATTTTGAAGCGTTTCGAGAAATTTTTCCCCATAAACATTTGCGTCTTTTTCGCCGAAAATTCAGAACAATCCAAATATTTTTTACATCGATTTTTCAGAGATTTTTTCGGAGATAGAATAAATTAGGCTCCCCAATTTTTGGCTCTGAAATCGATTTTTTTTTTGTTGAGGCTTTCAGAACGCCGAATTTACGAGTACGAAATGATATTTGATTCTTTCGATTCCACCGCGATAAAAAATCGTGGCTGCCGAGTATGAAACCCTAAAGCCGAGTTAAGAGGCAGCGTCACATCCGCCACCAGCACTGAAAATTTGGAAACCTATTTTGTTTCAAACTGTTTGTTAGATTGAGCTCAAATTTTGAGAGAACGCGAGAAAATATGGCGAGAATTTTCTGAGCCTCCGTATTTTCTGTGCACCGAGCAATTTTTTTCCGGAGGACCGAAAAACCAAAAGTGAATTTAAAGCGCGACGAAATAGCCTTCAGGCTTTTAGCGTGACGGAAATTCCCTCGCGAATGCGTCGCTGCCTCTCGAAGCGAAAAATGTCCACGAAGCGTTTGTTAATTAGACATTTTAGCGTTTCACAGGAGCGAAATGAAAAAACGAAGTATAGAAACCGAATGAACGTACCTTGAGCGCCGAGCATCGTCGCCTTCACCGTCGACAGAATCTTCAGCTGCGTTCCGATGGTCGGAATTCTTTCGCAAACTTGAAGCAGGTTCTGCGCGAAAAAGAGAAGAAAAAAGTCGCGAATTAATACGGCGATGAACGGAAATTTCGATTGGCGAATTATCGGCGACGGAAAATCCAAAATACAAAATATTTTTCAAAATGCGAAATATTCTTCAAAATGCAAAATATTGTACTAAATGCAAAATATTTTTCAAAATGCGAAACATTTTTCAAAAAGCAAAATATTTTAAAAAATGCGAAATATTTTTCAAAATGCGAAATATTTTTTAAAAATGCAATATATATTTTTTTAATATTAAAAAAAAAAAACATACCGTTCGTATGCGTTTATCCGTGCATTCGCGGGCGAGTTCCTTGGCCAAACGCGTCACCTCCTGCGAGGCCTCGGCGATCGCCTTCGCACAGGCGATCAGGTCGCGCTTGTTTCCACCCTCGCCTCGCACCAGCCCGGACAGTCGGGCCATGAGAATCGCCATCTTCTTCGCCGCAGCGATGATCTCGTTGTCCTTGCTCGACCACTGCCGCACCTCTTGGTGCAGACCGTGAGCCGCCATCTGCGGGTCGCGTCGATAAAACCCTCGTTAATCGTTGTTTTTTTTTATGCGTACAAAAATTAAAACGTCCGCTTTGCGCTTCGTTCAAGAAAAATACGCTTTGCGCTTTGCTTGAGAAAAATATGCTTTGCGCTTTGCTTGAGAAAAATATGCTTTGCTCAATTTTCGAGCAAAAGTGAAAGTCTCGAAAATTGAGAAGATATTCGAAATCTTTCGTCCATCTTGCGGAAAAAAATGTCTACGCGGAATCCGCAGACCAACAGGATTTATCTGTTATAGTCCCGCGAATTTCGAGAATACGAAGAGGTGTTTAAAAAAAATTCTTGGCTTGCCATTATCGGTTGATTCGGCTGCGGCGCGTGCATAAACATCTCGTCCTCGTCGTCGGTCTCCGGCGGCGGCGGTCGCGGGGGTGGAACTTCGCCTCCCGGTAGCGGAGGTCGCGGTGGAGCCATTTCTGTTTTTGGAGGAAAGTTCGCACGATTAGAAAATTCATTGAAAAACGCGAACTCGTCCCAAGGTAAACAGACACGAAATCAAGATGCAGGATGATTTTTTTTTGTCGCTTCTGATGATGAGGCGTTCGGGCATGGGAGAAAATTTTCATGCGCTTTGACACCATTTTTTTTTTTTTTAATCGTCACTCGAACTAAACATTATTTTTATCGATCGCTTGCGTAAAAAAACAGAGGACCCGAATATCTTACCGTCGTCGGAAACATTATCGTAATATCCTGGTACGACAAATCCATGCAGCGTTAGAACAGTAACGGGAAATCAATTTTTGTTTCATTGCAAATGTTTTCGTTAATTAAAATACTTCAACCTTTTAATCAATTTAATTAAAATAAACCAACCAAATCTTTTGATTAGTTTAATGTAATTAAGTCAATTAAGTCGTATTAATTAATTAAATCTTTTCGCTCATTCGCTGCGATGGACACGAATGAGCGGTGGTTACGAGAGGAGATGGGCGATGCTGTTGCATTATTAGTATTTCGATCCGCAATCATGCGACATTCCATTTTTTTTTGTCATCCACAACTCACTAAAAATCGAGACGATGGATGTCGTGAAAAATGAATCGTGAGAGCGTGAAAAATAAAATGATCGATCGAAGGAATTACAATTTTTCAGGCTTACAATTTGTGTAGAAAATTAAAAGATTTCTCTCGTTGAATCCGAGTTTCGCTGTCGAATCCCAAACGAGAAAAAAATTGTTACAGCCAGAAATCAATGTTTGTTGTAAATAAATATTATTTATCGTTCGAGGAATTTCCCGCTCGTTGCTTCGCGGCATCACCGAGCCTTTTGTTTTTGTTTAAAAAAAAAACCCCATAAGCACGGTAACACAAATAATTATGCAGCCAAGACAAGCGTCGCGTCACGAGCAAAAAAAAAATAAGTCGGTTTTGCGACGCCGCGTTTTTCCGGCGGGAAAACGCGGCAAAATTACCTCCGGCTCGCGCCGTTTTCTCTAGGTTGTTGTCCGCCGTTTCGAGCTCCCTGTACAGGAGATCTGGATTATCTCCTGTCGAGAAAGCAAAATTAATGTCGGGAACGATCCTGAATCTTCGAAAAAGGCACCCGAAAAAAGCCTCCGTGATTTTGCAATTACAACAAACAAAGCCGTCAATTTTAGCGCGTTAAAAAAAATATCTTTTAAAAAATGTAACTTAGCTCGCTCGTCAATTTTAGCGCGTTAAAAAAATATATTTTTTCAATTTAATTCAGCTCGTTCGTTTGCGTCTATTTCTTTCTGTACCTCCACGTGCCCATTTCGGCAGCGGACTGACGGATCTTTGCTGCGGCTTATTGACCCCCAGAGTCGGACTCGTGGCGCCCAGATTGCTGGGCGACGGCTGATTCCTCAACGGTTCGCCGACTGACGAGGGTCAGAAAATTAGTGATCATACGAAAATCCGTAGGTATCGAACTTACACGATTTTTTTCTCTCTCCGAATAACCGAACATTCAGACTGCGAATTTATACCGAGGAAGTGAAAAGTGTCGCGGAAAAAATCGTTGAAAATGGGAATATGACAGTGAAATGGCTACTTTTCTTCTGCGTGATTTTTTTTCTCAGCCGAGAATGAAACGAAATGAAGAAATTCAGGCAAAAGGAAAGATCTAGTCGTGAGAAGGTGAACGAAAAAGGAACTACGCGGCCAAAAGGCGCTAATATCGAGTCTACTACGATTGCGGTTAAGCCGAGCTCGCCTGAACGTATTTGCGTTGCGTGTGACCAAGCGTAAATCGTAGTATTCGTGCCAACGAAGGTACCTTTGTCGGCGAAGTACGTGTGCCGCGGGCTCGCCACCCGTTTCTCTGCAATAAGACACACGATATTCACTGCTTCGTAGTCTTTTCTTTCCCTTTTCGACCCCCCGAAAACAACCCTACGATCAATTTGCTTCCAAACTACGTTTAGAATTTTGTTTCCTCGGATTCGTCGCGCCGCACTGATTCTCGTCGAGGGAAACAGGAGCGAATCGGCCCGATTTTTTTGCTATTTTTTTCATGAAATAAATCGGTTTTTGGGGATAAAAATTTGTCTTACCGTCGCTGATGCGCAGCTGGGAGAGATCGGGGGATCCTCGTTGGTCCGGATGAACGACGAGAGCCTTGCGAACCTGACCGACGCTGCCGAGAAGCTGAAATACGTTGTGATTTTTTTTTACTGATCTTCTTTTTCAAACAATTAAGTCAAAGGAACGAGACTCACAGCGCGGTTGCTCTCACGCCAGCGAGATATCGACGGTCCGTCGGTGATGTTCATCGCGACCGCCTTGGCGTCCTGAACCATCGGCGCGACATCTGCGTGACAAGAAAGCTTAGCGTAAAGACTGAGGAAACCGTCGCGAATTCTTGAAAACCTCAAAAAGGCGCTGACAAATGTTACGTGAATATCCAGAGTAAGAGCAATAAATGTTCCTACTTTTTCCGAAAAGAAGAGAAATCAATTGACATGTCGTAAAATTTTACTGAACGGAAAAAAATACGAAATGAATCAAAAGAGTGACTCAAGAGAAAAAGTTACGAAAACTAAGAAATTTGAGGTGAATTGTCGGAATTTGACTCGTTTGTCGGCGGCAAAAAATCGTCTTACTGTGTTGCAGGACGTCGGCGGCCTGATTGACGCGCTGAATGAACGCCGGATCCTCGCTGTTGTCGCTCTCCTGTTTGGCCACGAGAATCACGCGATTCGCGAGCCGCGCGATCGACGCGGTGTTGTCGACCATCTTCTGCGGATGCGTCTTGGCGATCGCCTCCTCGCAGAGGAACGAGTGCTTCTGCATCTGCTCCTCGGACGTTCGCACGAAGTCCGCGCTGTCCGTCGCCTCGTCGCAGAGCGCCCGAGCCCGCTGCATCGTCTCCGCGTACTGCTGCCGCAGATTCTCGAAGTGCACGTCCGCCGCTTTGCTCTCCGGGTACGTCATGCGAATCCGACCCGCGTTCACCAGCTGCGGCGTCAACGACTCGACCTGCGAGGCGCTCGTCAGAAGAGCCTCAGCCAACTTCTTGTTGCCTCCGCTGCCTGCAATTTTTTTTTGTCGACGAAATTTTATTTTCGTATTTTTTTAACACTTTATTTCTGTATTTTTGCTCGTACGCAACGAATTCGCTATTATTTTTTTTTAAATATCAATCCAATAGTTTTCAGAAAAAAAGCAAATTTTCGATATTTTTTTATTTTCTTTTGTATCCATTTTTTTAGCAATTTTTTAAACAATATTGTAGGAATTCCGGGATTTTTTTTTTTTTGCGAACTAATTCGTAATGTTTGATAGTTACGTCTTTAGATACAGAAAAATTGTCGCGAGTTTCTAGAGCGAATCTACACTGTAAAGAAATCTACTTGGAATTTAATGTTCAGTACTGGAAGTTTTTATGCATAAACCGGTATACTAAATTTCACATACTAGTGCAATCGAAAATTAATTTATGGCACAGTAATTTTTATTATTAATTTTTTTACATAAAAAAAATGTATGGCACATTTTTTTTTTTTTTTTTTTTCGTTGTGCAAGTCCTTCAATTTTTATGATTTGCTTTATTTTTACTATAAAGGTGACATCAATTTTATTTCACAATTGTAGATTAAATTTAATTCACCAGTTTGTGAATAAAAACTACCAGTTTTTTACTTTTTTACTTTTTTACGATTTGCGGTTATTTCGTAAACTCACCGCCGGCGGCGACCATCCTCGCCGTTTTCGCCGCTCTGTTCGAGAAGGTCTGAAGCGCGTGAGTCCTGTCGTTGAAGTTCTGCTCCCGGCCGGGGGTTCCCTCGGGCGCGAGAACCGCGTCGGTGAATTGCTTGAGGGGCGTCGATATGTCGATGAAGTCCTCGACGACTCGCGAGACGACCGCCTGCTGGATGCGGTTCTTCAGCTCGTAGAGCTTCTGCGAGAGCTGCCGCGCGATCTCCTGGCCGCGGGCGGTGTTGCCCTGCCCGTTGGCGCACAGATCGGCCAATTGACGCGAGAGGTTGTCGACCTCGTCGCAGAGTTGAAGAATCTCGGCCTTGTGAATTCCCGGCAGACCCTCAGCCACCTTTACGCAAAATCACGATTACCACGAATTCGTCACGACAGAAATTCGTATCGTCGTTTTGAAACGACGAATTCGTGACGACAGAAATTCGTATCGTCGTTTTGAAACGACGGAATCGAGACAGAAAAATCAAAAAGATATGATACAAAAAAAAATAGCCGTTCTACGCTAAAAATCGAACCACAAGTTTTCGTATTCAATGGCAACTCACATACGCGATCGCGTGTCGCTGATTCTACCGATCCCAGCGCAGCGTTCAACGAAGCAATAGTCATTTTTTGGCGCGATTAATGGGGAAATTGCTCGGCGGGCTGGAGTGCAAAATACTTCGGATATTTTGAAGTTGGAACTTTGGGCTTGGATTTTGTGTGTGGGAATTTTTTTTACCCTGGGATAAAATTGAAAATTGGAGTCGAAGGAAAACAAGAAATAAATGCAATAAAGCAATGAATGAATGAATGCAATGAATTTAGCAAAAGCTGAGAGTGCAAACGGGGTCATCAGAAAAGGCGATACAGAAACAGGGATAACGATTGTTGATTCCATTTTACGGGAAGCAAAAGATTGATTAAAAAATGTCTCGAAAAGTCGCGCCTTACCTTTTTTCCCTCGTGAATAATCATAGCGATCGCTCGCTGCCCGAGGCCGCGATCATCGTGCTGGGGATTGAGAAGCCACTTGTTGGCCTGCTCGAGTCGGCCGGCGACCGTGTGCGCGGTTTGCGCCGTGCCGGATTTGTCGGCGGCCACGAGGGCCGAGGCGATCGAGGATCTCAGCTCGTTGAGCTTGTCCTTCACGCCGCGAGCCAGCGCCTCGGCTTGCGGCGTGCTTCCTGCAGAATCGAAGAATTTATTGCCACCCGAATCGTCACAGTTTTCTTTCTTCTTCAAAATAAATTGCAACATTTTTCTTTTAAGCTATTAATTACAGCCATTAATTTCGAATCGTCTCGAGCTATTTATTAATTATTAATTAATAACCCGAGACGAGTTTTCGTTGTCGTATCAAAACGAAAAAAAAAAAATTGTATGAAAATTTATTGCTACACGAATTTTATTTCTTCAAAATAAATTGCAGAATTTTATTTTCAAGTCATTAATAACAGCCATTCGTCTGGAATCGCCTCGAGTTATTTATTAATTATTAATTAATAACCCGAGACGATTTTTTGTCTTATGAAGCCGAAAAAAAAAATTGCATTCAGGGTGAGCGCAACGAAAATCAACTCGGACTGACCTTTCTCGTTCTGGCGAAGCTCGCAGAGCGCGTCGGTCATCGTGGCGATCTGCGAGGCGAGTTTCGCGAGCGGCTCCGCCTGCGCTGGCGCGAGATAACGATCGGAAAGTCTCTCCGCTTGTTCGATAATCTGCCGTAGACTCTTCTCGCCGACGCCGCCTCGCAAAGCTCGGCCGTCGTCCAGCCAGTCGTGGGCCGCTCGTATTCGAGACTCTATCGCGCTTTGAGCCTTCTTCAGCACCTGATTTAACGACAATCGTGAGAATTTAGAATTTTTATTTATTTATTTATTTATTTAAATTTATTAAAAAACAAATTAAAAAAATGTAGAGTTCGTCATCTACGGTAACGAATTACGTTATTTAGTTTTTTTTTTTTCCAGACACCAGCGGCGAATTTTTTCGGAAAATTTCGCGGGGATACTCGGAGAGTCTCGCAGCGATTCGCGCAGTTTCAAAGGGATTCGCAAAGCGTGAAAATGACAATTGAACGTGATTAGTACCGTCAATTGGTCCGCGTCCCATTCCTCCTCGTCGTAGGTCGTCAATTGGAGAACGCGAATGATTTCGTTGAGCTCGTCGGATATGCGGCCGGACAGGTAATTCCGATTCTCCGCGGCCTCCTCGGCGCCTTTACCGCCTTGCGAGATTATGTGAATGAATATTTTCATCGAGCAGATCAGGATCGGCGCCAGAGTTTTCACCTGCGAATGAGAGTGAAACTTTTTGTGTCTTCCGTTTCAAGCGGCGTTTCGATCTTTCGAACTTCGTATTGAATTAAAAAAATTAAATTTTTTGTTTTGTATTTTTTAATTAAATTTATATATTGAATTAAATTTTTTTTTTTTTAATTCAATACATTTTTTAATTTATATTAAATTTTAATTTAAATAAACTTTTTTTAATTAAAATTAAAATGCACATTTTTTAAAAATTGACTCCTGGATTTTTTTGGTAAGGCGAAAATTCGATTTTAATTCCACGGCCTACCTGATCGAGACACCGAACGAGAATCTCCCGGTGAACCTGGTGCGTGAGTTCCTTTTCTCGTGCGCTGACTTCCCGCGAGACTTTGCTCAGGCAGGGGCTGAGGTTCTTCAGGAAGTGCATCAGATCCTCCATCGTCTCGATGACCTCCGTCACCGCGAGATAATCGAGCACGCGTTTGCACTCGCGAATTATCTTGCGAACTTCGCTCTCGTCGAAGCAGAGCAGCAGGGAACTCGTGCCCTGCAGAATTCCCCGGGAACCCTCGATGAGCTTTTTTCTAGAGGGAAACGAAGAGAGAAGGAACGAAATTATAAGAGTTATAATTTCTATAAATGATAAGAGTTATAATTTCTATAAATTATAAGAGTTATAATTTCTATAAATTATAAGAGTTATAATTTCTATAAATTATAAGAGTTATAATTTCTATAAATTATAAGAGTTATAATTTCTATAAATGATAAGAGTTATAATTTCTATAAATGATAAGAGTTATAATTTCTATAAATTATAAGAGTTATAATTTCTATAAATTAGAAGAGTTATAATTTTTATAAATTATCAAAAAATTGATTATTGTTTTAAAGGTGTTTTTAGACATTTTTTATATCATTTTTTTACCCGTGAAAATGAGGAAAGAAATGTTGATGTTACCTCGCGGGTCCCGAGTAAGGATCATGCTTGAGCAGACCCGACGCCTCCTCCAGGAGTCTCGAGGCTCCTTCGACGCGCTGAAGAGCTGCCGGCATGTCCTGCTTGAGCAGCGCATCGTCCGACGAGTTTATCGTCTCCTTTCCTACCTGCGGATTTTTGTATTTGTTACGAATTTTCTCTCCCACTTGGTTTTGCAGACTCGATGGAAATTCGAAGAGTTTGTCATTTTCTTTTCGTCCTGAGGCACGAGAAACGAATAATTTGAACAAGATAAGTTTATACTCACTTTAACGAGATTGGTGACCGCCATACTGACCGCCTGGACCGGGCGGCCCAGGTCCGGCATCGCGTTGCCATCCTCGGCTTCCTCGTGGAGAATAACCAGCCTCGACACCTGCGAACAACGAATTTTATTAGTTCCAATCCACAATTTTGTTACACCTGACAATGAATAATTTCAGAAAATATTGTAAATATAAAAACAAAACAAATTGAACCCAAATAATTTAGCTAGAATTCCAGATATTTTTCTAAATATTCCAAATTTTCTAGATATTCCAAATATTCCAAAAATTCTAAATATTTCAAATATTCCAAATATTCTAAATATTCCAAATATTCCAAATATTCCAAATATTCCAAATATTCCAAATATTCCAAACATTTCTAACATTCCAAATATTCCCAATACCAAATATTTGTTTACATAAGATAAATTTATTTTTTATTTTTATTATGACACAATAGTCGTGAATGGTAAACAAGGTCTAGCTCGGCCGATCCGTATATGTCGCGAAACCGGCGCTCGCACCCGGAGGCGCAGAATCATTTTCATAAATCGGATACAGTCGGTACGACGTCTCCGCGCTCGCACTTGTGCGTCGAACGGCTCGGGGGTATCGTGGGCGACCGGAGCTTTCACGCGCTTCGGCCTTTCTACCTCCGCGCGTCTCGCGCTACGTGGTATCACAAAACGTTCAACGCAAACGTGTTTTCGTCTGCAGGTCTGCGATAGGATCGGAGAAGTAATACATATTTCTGGCCCTCACTCCGAAATTGGCTTCTTTTCCCGTTTGAATCAAATCAATAAATTAATGAATAAAAAAATAAAAAATGTAAAAACTAAACAATTAAATTAAAAAATTATAGTATTAGAAAATTAAAAGACTAAAAAATTATAGTATTAGAAAATTAAAAGGCTAAAAAATTATAGTATTAGAAAATTAAAAGACTAAAAAATTATAGTATTAGAAAATTAAAAGACTAAAAAATTATAAAATTAAGAATTAATTCTTAACGGTGGAAGCAAATAAAAAAAATTGCGAATTAAAATGTGCACCACCTTCTCGGTATCGTTGTGAACATACGGAGTACAACTTATTGTCGTTTTTTAACAGATTGACGGAGGTGACTTATCGTCGTTTTAAAAGATACCCTCGTGTCGGTCACACCGTCGACTAATCTCGCACGCGGACGCGAAAGCCGACGGTCCGCATTGTGTAATAATCAGGAGGCCGGGTGCCGGCCGTTTCCTGTCGGGCACTGTGCTCTCGCTTTGATAAGCGGGATAGAGAGCGAGCGGGTCCATCCGGGAGTTGTAAATCCCGAAACTGGTTGGAAATAAACGTGATAAAATTAGTCTCGTAATTATTATATAATAACATCGGCATGAAGTGATTATAGTACAATGTCCACGTTTTTTTAATTGGTGCGAATTTTTTTTATTTTGTTTTATTTTTTCAATAAAATTTGACGGTCTTTTTTATGCATTATGAAAGTAATGAAGAATCTTTATTTCCACATTGTTAAAAATATTTACCAATTTACACAACTGGAATTTGCTTATCAGCTATTTTTATTAATCAGCTCTGATATTCATTAAATTAAAAAATGAGGTATTTATGCAGCTGTAAAACATGAAAACGTACTCGAAAATTTATTTAATAATTTTTTTTTTTCAATAAAATTTGACGTTTTTTTTTATGCATTATGAAAGTAATGAAGAATATTTATTTCCACATTGTTAAAAATATTTGCCAATTTACATAACTGGAATTTGATTATCAGCTATTTTTATTAATCAGCTCTGATATACATTAAATTAAAAAATGAGGTATTTATGCAGCTGTAAAACGTGAAAACGTACTCGAAAATTTATTTCCCAATGTAACGAGGATTTACAACTCCGGTCCATCCGCGCCGCCTGCCGCGCGCTCGCGGAGGTCTTTTATTTTCATCCGCATTATTTTTAGAATTCGTCATAATCTCGCGGGTCCCTCACTTAACCCGCGAGAGGAGTCGGGTGGGCGTGGCGGCGGCGGCGCCCCTCGCGCGCACCGCGGGCAACAATCGCGAGGCATCGACGGCGGCGAACCGATAATTGACAGTCCGTCCCGTGCCGATCGCCGCTTATCGATCGCGATGCGCCTGGCGATTCTCGTTCGTTCGCCTCGCGATAAGAGGAGAAAAATTGCTATCGGGTCGAGACTCCTCGAGGTCAACGGAACGAGGATGAAAGATTAATTAATTTAATTAATCGAAATCGTGAAAACATTAATTCCGATTAAATTCGATATCGATACCGAGAATTTTCTTGCGTTTTTTTGCGAAAAAAAAATTATCGATTTTGAAAAGTTTGAAAAGCCTATCCGATGGGAAATTTCCCGCTGATTCCGAAAAACACCATTGTTTACCCGAAAAATAGAAAATTCGTGGCGGAAAACACGAAAAATGATTTTAGGGTTTTTTGGAAATTTCCTCACTTTACAAAAGTGGACGTAATTTTTTTTTCGACCGGTCGATTCGGGATTTTCTTTTTGCGTTCGAAAAAAAAACTGTATAACGAAGAGAATGCCGCAAGCCGAAACGCGATATTTTGATTTCTGAATTTTTTATAGCATTTTAAATTCGAACTCTCAAAAATCGCACATTTTTCAAAGAAAAAAGAAAAAAATGTTTTTTCCTCTGAAAATATGAAAATATTAGGCTTCGCCCGAATATCCTTCCCGAAAAGTTATCTTTATAGATAATCTTCACGAACTCTAAATATTTTTTTTTTTGTGAATCAAATTTGCGATTTGTCTCAATTAATTTTGGGCGTGACCGGGACGATAAATATGCATAAATGTCCTGCAAGTTTGTCTCTCGGGTTGCGTCGACTTTCGCCGTCCGGCTCGCCCGCAGCTCCGCACAGTCTCGGGCTCTGTGCCTCTTTCTCAATGGATGATGTCATCCTCTAAATATACAGATACGGGAGAGCAGCGGCTTCCGTGCATTATGCCGATCCACCACGAAAATGGTTTGTTGCATCGTTACGGCCGACACTCGCTCGCGTGGATTTATAGCGCCTGTTACACGGCAGCCGGGCGACCGCTCGACTCGATGACAACCACGCCGAAGGATCTTCCATAAATGATGATTTCAGCGCTCGCGAGACTTTGAATTATCGCGCATGCGCGATGACATCGCGGATCACGGCGATTTTTTTTTACTTTTTAAAAAATAGTTGTGAAAATATTTGTAAAATTGTGAGAAATAATATTTATGAAAATATTTTTTTAATTGGTAAAAAAAATAGTTTTTAAAATCTTTTTTTAAGTGGTAGAAAAATAGTTTTGGAAATATTTTTTAAATTGGTAGAAAAATAGTTTTGAAAATATTTCTTTAATTGGTAGAAAAATAGTTTTGGAAATATTTTTTTAATTGGTAGAAAAATAGTTTTGGAAATATTTTTTTAATTGGTAGAAAAACAGTTTTGAAAACATGTTTTTAATTGGTAGAAAAATAGTTTTTTAAATATTTAAAAAGCTGATAAAAGATAGTTTTGGAATTTTTTTTTTTAATTGCATCTCTTTCGTTCGCTTTTTTTGGAAACTTTGTCACTCGTCAAACGTTACTAATTAACGGCTCTGACGAGTCCGAACCGCGATAACGATGCGGTGTTCGAGGTGTTCCGCTTGACTCACGAATCGTGAAGTCACTTCGATAAAAAACCGTCCAACAGACGTCTTACTCATTGTGAGACGCGCGCGGTCAGTGCGGAAAATAGCGCGCGCGCCAGGTAATCGCGCGCTTTAAAGAAAACCAACACAAGAGTCATTGGCGGTCGTTGAAACGCTGCCCCGATATTGGAATACGGAATAGAATATTTTCCTTCTCTTTTCCTGCGAATAACTCGCGTCATATTTCCCATATTTTTCCTTGTTTTTCGTAATTTGCATTAAAAATTATTTTTTAATATACATATTACAAATTATATAGCGATAATAATATTCAAATTGCAGCAAACATTTTATTTTTTATTTTTTGTTTTTTATTTTTATTTAAATTTGTTTATTTAAATTTTTATATTTCATTTTATTTTTTTTTATTTTTTTTTATTTTTTTTTCGTGGCTGCTCGACAAAAAAATGGAATTTATCAAAGTGCGGCAAACGTTATTAATAACATTAAAAGTTGCTTCGCGGGAATTACGAAATGGCATAAACCGTATGGCGAGTCCTTGTGTTCCGAGTTTATAAATATCGCGTCGCTTATTTTCGCCTGTCAGCGTTGAGAAACGTTCTCGCGGGTGAATCGCTTTTTTTTCCCCCCCACGAACCATGTGGGCCGTGTTTCTCTGTTTCCAAAGTTTGCGAATTTCGCGGAGATCTCCAAACATTTCTCAAACCGGATCGAGCGATAAAATTCGCGGCTGAAGCTTTAAAAAAAAAACGCGCATTTTAACGACCGCGAAAGACGAGCGGAATGACTTTTGACGGGGTCAACGATCGTTCGACTCTAAACACTTTTCGCTCGATTTACATAAATTTTAACCTTTTTTTGCCAAATTTATTTATTCATCAAGACGATACTTTGATTAATCACAAAAAAATCCTCTCAACCATTATTCACTAATCAGATGACACTGATTACATTTTTTCCCTAGCGAAATAATTCCAATTCTCGAAACCTAAAAATTGCAGATCGCAGCGACAAATTCCAACCGGTACCTATTTATCGCATTTTCTGCTCTCGCTTTGACTGACGAAGAGCAAATTTCAACCTCAATATTCGTAAGGAAAAAAAATATCTTTTCACCGCACGATAAACGAGCGAGGCTAAAATTACACATGTGCATCGGGCTTTAAAGTCGCGCGATAGGCGAGTCGCGGATTCGCGAGGAGGCAATATTTTCGTGCCTGCAAGACGTTTTGCCTTCAAGACGCGAGGACAGTGGCGGCGATTGTCTCGACTGTTCGTCGTCGCAGTCGGCGAATTCGCGACACACAGACGCGGCTATATGTGTCACGCGCTGCTGTATAATATAATATATATATATATTATATATATGTATATTATATATATATTATATGTATATTACAATATACATATATATATACATATATGTATATTGTAACGAATATATTTCTGATTGAAATATTCGTGTTCTTCATTTGCTCGGCCGTTACAATATATATAGTAATAGTCGGTTCTACCTGCTGTGCAACTGGCTCGAGGATGCTCTCTATAGTCTTTGTGTGAAACACCGGCATGATCGCGTAACTCAACGCCGAGTCGGCACTCCGTAAAGTCCCAAAAAACGGCGAATCGAGCGCCGAAAACACTGGGAAACGAACGAACGACACACACTGCGGACGGGAAAATCCGAGGACCGAGGAATCGAAACACACGAGAATTTACACAGCGTGCGACGCGCGCGCGACTCAAGGAGCGAGTCAAACGTCAGTGCACGACAGAAGTCGGCAAACAACTGGCTAAGGCCGTGCGGATCGTCCGAACGTCAAGTGCAGCGAGACCTTCGGCCGGGTTTTCAACGACGCGATGTGATTTTTATTTTTAAGGCGTCGCGGACGATTTTTTTGCGCCGGTTGAGTGGCGGGAAAATTTGAAACGGGCTTCGAATGTTCGAGTTGATTTCGTGGTTTTTTCGAGGAATTATTCGTATATGATAAATTTATAAATCGATATATAAATAAATGTATAAATCGATATATAAATAAATGTATAAATCGATATATAAATAAATGTATAAATCGATATATAAATAAATGTATAAATCGCTATATAAATAAATTTTTATTATTGACGGGGTTGATTATAGGAATGAAGAAATTTTTAGAAATTGAAAATCGCTTTCGAATGAGCCATAAAATGGCGGCGCTGCGTCTCGATCGCCATTGGTTCGTTTTTTCGCCCTCTTCGCTGTTTCTGATCGTTGATTCGTCGTCGCGATTTTAGTAAACAAATTTCTAACCTCAAATTCGAGAAAAAGTATCGTGAATAAATAAAGCATTTTGTGCGCAATTAGTGTGAAAAACGTGTTGAGGATCGAATTTTCACGGTAAGTCGCGACGATTTTTGGGATTGGAGTCTCAAAAAAATTGTCCGCAGCGTAAATCGTAATCCACAAAATTTTCATAATTTTGAGGTTATAAAACGACAACAAAACGTTCGTTGCTGCGTCTGATTCGGCGAAAATTGATATCGACTCCTGATTGAAGACGCGAGAAAATCCGGGGAAATCGTCGCTCGATCTTTGAGCAGGAAGCAGAGAGAAAAACGATGGCTTCGGGTCTCGAGAGCTACGTGAATCGTATCCTTTGTTATTTTTTTTACGAAATTAACGAACTCCTCGACGGCGAAATTCGTAGGTTATGTCGACCTTGATTCTCAAACAAAACACAGACACCGTTTCCATTATCACCTCCGATGGCAGGAATTTCATCGTAAGTCCGATTTCCGCGATTTTTCGCGATTTTTTAAGTAGTCATTTATTTCAGTGATTTTTACTTTTTTTTTTAGGGCACTCTGAAAGGTTTCGATCAGACGATCAACCTGATTCTCGACGAGTCCCACGAAAGGGTCTACAGCACGACGCAGGGCGTCGAACAAGTCGTTCTCGGTTTGCACATCATTCGTGGCGATAATGTGTAAATATTGGTTTTTTTTATATCGCTATACCAGATTTTTGGGTGGTTTTAGAATTGCAAACAAGAATCGGAATTTCAAGCATTTATAATTTTATTTTTTATACTGAACTTCATGCATTGAAATTACCAATAAAAAAAGGCCATGTTATGCAAGGAAACGTAAAGTTACAGCAAAAATAAAAAAATAAAAATATAAAGTTGGTAATTAATTAGTTAATTAAAATTAAAAAATTTGGTAATGCAGTTTATGTTTTTTTCTACACAAAATTTCGATTATGAAAAAGAGAAGAAAAATTGTGGTCTCGAAATTGTCGAAGAATCGATTGAAATTTATCCGGACGACGAAATTGTATTGATTTATTTGTGTCCCTTTCAGCGCGGTCGTCGGCGAGCTGGACGACGAAATGGACTCCCGACTGGATCTCGCGTCGATAAGGGCAGATCCTTTAACGTCGGTGGCGCATTAACGGGCAATTAATTAGCAATTGCGTCGCATAATTTTGTTTAAAGATATCTTTGGATACCCTATTTTCACACAAATCCGGTTTGTCGAGAACAAAAGTACGATCTGTATTTTACACGAGTAAAAACGATCAATACCGATTTTTTTTTTTTTTTTTTTTTGCGAAATCGAAATTCATCGGAAGGTTTGCTAAACACGAATATGTTTAATACCGAAATAGTGATAATAATAATGGTGTATATATTATATTAAACTGTCTTGAATGAAAGAATAAAGCGGAGAAAATTTGCGTTGCTGCTTTTTTTAGTATAAAAACCATTTATTACTTTTTTTTACCCAAAAAAGTAACAACCTCGTTTTTATTTATCTTAAGATCAGATTTTCTTTTAATTAAATTACAAGGTAAAAAATTCAAATTTATCCTCAATATTTAATCAAAATTTTTATTCATCAATCGTCTCCCTCCTCATTATATACATCGACGTACAACTTGGATTGTGTATTATTTACAAATTTGCATAAACGACCGAAGAATTCAACGCCAATTCCGATAATAATAACATGGTTATTTTTTTTCTCGCTTAATTTACAATTGGGTTTAAATTCCTCCGAGCGTATTCGGAGCGCGCGATTATATTAATCAACATAGGTAAGTATTTGTGTATCATTGGTGAGATATTTACATCCTAGACGTAAAAAAATAAAGTACGGCGAGGTCGGAATAAATATTTTATTTCAATGGAGTTTACTGTATACTGCATTATTTTTCGTCGTTTCCTCCACTTACGTTACTTAATTATGCTTATGCGAAGTATTGCGGAGCTGTTGTCATTTACAGTTTGTGAGTTTTTTTTTTTTTTTTTTTTCACGACGGAAGAATTAATCAACGATCATCGTGGATCGAGGGCGAAGAATTCGCGCGATTCCCTCGCGGCTGCCGCGATTCTCACCAAAATCGTCGATTCTTTGTTTTTTTAAATTATTTTCTATCTACGATTTTATGTACATCTAACAGACGTAAAAAAATAATATACGAGAGCGTGGAAATAAATTTGTTTTTATTGAATTGAACTTAAATACGCACTAATTGTCTTTTCATACTTAATTCCTAGCGAACGAATGAATATATATATATTTATATATATATCTGAATCGATTTATATATATCAAAGTATAACAGAGCTGTCGATTATTTACAGATCTCGGAACCGGCAATGGAAGAATTTCGCCTCGAACTTCCCGCGCGAGTTTTTCGCTTTACGAAAATTCGAGATAAATCCTATCGGCTGTTCACTTCTTATTTACACTTCGAATAAAACTCGGATTTATTAATGTTAACACACACTGGAAGCAAATTCTTCGTTCTTCGTTCTTCATCTTCATTCTTCTCTTCTTCTTCATTCCCTCCTTTCGATAGCCAATTCATCGATGCGTTTCATTTGCATCGAGAGGCTCTTTGCCTTCGCAACTGTACAGCGAATTTTTTTTTTCGCAATCTTAATCGTCTACTTCGTCGTGTCGATTGGAGGCCACATTGTCGACCCCTGAACCGGGATTCCGTTAATAAAAAAAAACAGTAACTCAAATATTCATCATCTGCCTCCGATATGCTTGATGGTTTTTTTTTCTCTCGTAATCTCGCCTCCCTCGCGTCGACACAGCCGTCCTCGAGTTCCCGATTTCCGAAGTGAGGTCGTCGAACGACGTTAATTCCCGGTCATCCGTGCCGATCGTAAAATCGATCTAAAACCAGACGTCGGTCGCTTCAAACAATTCTCAATGATCCAACCTCGTCGCGGCGTCAAATCACCGCCGTTCGTTGGTCTCAACTCAACGTCATTCAACCATTAAAAAAAAAAAACGAAAATGACGAAAAGTAAAATACCATCCTGCAGTCATTTTCCCGTCGACCTAACGTCCCACTGATTCGACCTCACGTCCCATCGGCGTCAAATGACCGATTCGACCTTACGTCCCATTGGCGTAAAATTCCCGATCCTTCCTCACGTCCCATCGGCGTCAAATTACCGATTCGACCTCACGTCCCATTAGCGTCAAATGACCAATTCGACCTCACGTCCCATCAGCGTCAAATGACCGATTCGACCTCACGTCCCATCAGCGTCAAATTACCGATTCGACCTCACGTCCCATCGGCGTCAAATGACCCATTTGACCTCACGACCCATCGGCGTAAAATTCCCGATCCTTCCTCACGTCCCATCGGCGTCAAACTTCCTTCCCTTCCTTCGAAATCCCCTCTCAAAAATCCGTGTGTCACGCGCGGGAAGAAAAAAAAACGAAATCCTCATCAACTCCTTCCCCGAAATTTACGGCGGCGATCTGGTGCCCCGATTGTTCGGCCCAGTGCTGCTCCTGTTCCTGTTCCTCCTCCTGATCCTCCCGCCTCGTCTCATATTCCCCTGATTCCCGCTCGTCCACTCGGCAGGCGGCACGTTTCCCCCGAAATTCCCGGGCCCATTGGGCCCATTCGGCCCGAATCCCATCATCCCAGGATCCGAGGGCCCGGGGCCGGGTCCGTAATTCCCAAAATTCCCGGGGCCCGGATAACCCGGCGGCCCATCGTATCCCGCGGGTCCCACATCGGGCCCATAGCCCATCCCGGGCGCCGGCCCAAGAAGCCCAGGACCTCCGTTTCTCTGCGCCGCGTAACGCGGATCGTAATTCATCTGATTCGGCTGCATCGGCCCATTTCCGGGGGGTCCCATCCCACCGGGCCCATTGCCCATTCCCGGGCCCATTCCCATGGGCATATTTTGCGGCGGCATCGGCCCACCTCCGCCCATCATCGGACCCATCGGGCCCATTCCGCCCATTATGGGATTCTGGCCCATTGGCGGGATTCCGCCCATTCCCGGTGGTCCCGGCATTCCGCCCATTCCGCCCATCCCGCTCATTCCTTCCGTTTGTTGCTGCTGCTGTTGCTGTTGTTGTTGCTGTTGTTGTTGTTGACCCATCATTCCCACGACTCCCGGAGGACCCGCGGTTGCTATTCCAACGCCCTGCGAAGCCTCCAGCGCCTTTCGACGCGGATCCGAACGAACCGCCGCTGTTGTTGTTGTTGTTGCCGAGACGTGCGGCGGCGATTTCGGCGTGTCCGCCGGTTTTGGGGCTGAAGTTGACGCCGGAGGTGGCGACATTGGAGAGTCGGCGATGTCGCTTTTCGGGAGGCGGAAGATTTTTCGTAAACGAGGATCGTAACGCACTTGGGCGTCGTTTTTCGTGAGTTTCAGGCCGGTGTAATCCGGGCGCGGGATGTCGACGACGTAGACGCGGTAGGTGAAGGGTGGATGGGACGAGGCGCTCGCGTCGATCTCCGTGCAGGGAACGTGAGACGGAGCTGGTTTGAAGGGCAGGCTCAGCATTTGGCGAAGATCGACGTCCGAACGAGAGGAAGCGTCGAAGGACGTTGAAACGACTCGTAAATCGGTGTCGCCGAAATCTTGTTGCTGTTGCTGTTGCTGTTGGAATCGCTGGCGAAGATCCATGTCTTTTCGACGGTGATCTTGGTCCAAACGCGCGCGAAGATCCGTGTCCATCGCCGCGTCCGCCGCGGTGATTCCTGAGGAGTAAATTGAGGTCTCGTGGCGCAGAGGACGAGACGAATCTTTGCGGGAATCCAGGCGCGTTGGGCTCGCGGATTTTTGACGCTGCTGTTGTTGTTGTTGCTGCTGCTGTTGTTGGTCGTCACGACGCTGACGAGGATCGCGAGACATTCGCGGGTCACGCGAAATTGGCGCGGTGGATGTTGAACGAGGACTCGAGGAGCCGTTTTCGGGTTTTGTGGAGCGGGGAGGATTTGAGACGTTGCGGGATGAGGACGGGGAACGACCGACGTCGTCGTTGTTTCGGGGGGAGGCGAAGGGGGAATTTACGGTGAATTCGCGGGAGGTTGACGGGATTTTTGGGGGGAAATCCTCGGGATTCGGGGGGAGAACTTCGGGACGGGATTTTGAGCTTTGGGGTTTTATTGAGGAGAGGAGTTTTGAGACTTCGGCGCTTATGTCGATCTTGCTGAGGTCGCCGAGCTTGTCGACGAAGACCGCGGGTTGCGGGATTCCCGGGGGGGATGGAGGGGATTTTTTTTTCGGCTCCTCTTCCGGGGATTCTTGATCCTCGCTCTCGTCGCGATGGGAATCTTTTAGGACGATCGTCAGGTTTCCCGCCTCGTCGTCGTCGTCGTCGTCGTCGTCGTCGTCGTTTTCCGCGTCGTCCTCGTCGTCCGAGTACCAATTTTCGGTGCGCGAAGCGTCCTCGACTTCGCCCTGGTCGTCAGCGATTGTTAGGCTGTCCTTTGCCGTTCGCTGCTGCTGCTGGATTCGCATGAAGAGTTCCTGAGCCTTTTTTGGGAGGTTCGGAGGCATCTCTTGGTCCTCCGGCGGGTGAGACGAGGACGATGGTGGCGGCGATTTGGAAGACTTTGAGGAGGAATCCTCGGATTCTGGAAGGGAATTTTTTATATATTAAACAAGAATTTTATATATTATTTTATGTATTAAACTTTATATATTAAAACAAATTTTAATTGCGGGTTTCTGGGATTAGAAATAGACGATTTTTTTTCGGTGTTTTATGTATTAAACTTTATATATAAAAATAAATTTTAATTGCGGGTTTTGGGATTAGAATTAGACGATTCTTTTTGTGTTATTTAAAGCAAGTTTTTTGGATTAGCGATTGAGGTTTATGATTGAGATTGAATTTATAATTACCTTCTTTTATTTCGCTAATTTCTTTCTTCGCTTTAGCAGTTTCCGTTGCTGGTTCTCGTTTCGACGTCGCCTCTTTTTCTTTGTCCCCGTCCTTCTCCTTCTCCTTTTCCTCCTCGTCGACCGGCATCTCGATCACGAGATTCGTCTCCTCGTCGCGATCGCTCTCGTCGTCGAATTTCGAGGTTTCCAGAACCCCCGTAGTCGTCGCCGCCTCGTCGGCTACGCTCGTCACGGCTGTTGCACGATTCGCGTTCAGGATTTGACGCAGGTCGACGTCCTTCGATGAGGACATCGCCGTCGCCGTTTCGTCGGCGTTTGCGTGCGCCTGGAGTAATTAAAAATGGGGGAAGTCGTCATTAGATTTTTTTCGTTTGTGATGAAAATTGCGAAGCGATTTGCATTGAATTTCTTGCCTAAAAAAATTGTATCCTCGTAACGAGTTGGAAAAATTTGGTGAGTCATTATTTGTATCTCTAAACCGGTCGAAAAATTTGGTGAAACATTCTTTGTGTCTCTAAACCAGTCGAAAAATATGATAAGAAATTTTTGTATCTCCGAACCAGAGTCAAAAAAATTCGTGAGACTTTTTTGTATCTCCGATAGATAGATTTTATCGGATGAAGATAACTAAAAATAATTTTTACCTGAGCCAGAATCTCATCCTCCTCGACGTCCTTCGTAAAGTCCTCCTTCTCCTTCTCCTTCTCCTTGTCCTTGACGGCGCCGGTCTCGGGCGGACTTCCGTGAATCTCGTTGTAAAACTCCATGTTCGCCAGGCATTGCTGTATCAAAATGTGCTGCTGCAGCTGCTGCTGAACCGCGAGGCCGAGCGCGACGTTCGGCAGATGAAGACCGAGCTGGCTGACCGACTGGAGCAGCATTATCTGCTCGTAAGGCACTCGGTCCTCGTCCGAGCCCCAGCGAGTCTTCTTCCCCGCTGGTTTTCGCTCCTTTCCGCCCGACGAAGCCGTCGCAGCCGTCGCCGCCGCCGTCGCCGGTCGCTTCTGCTGCTGCAGCGCGACCGCCAAATTCGGATCGCTTCCGACAGTCGCGGACGGATTTCCTCGAGTTTCTGCATTGGAAATCGACAAACAGTCATTAGAAACTCGAAAATTCAAGACCGAAGTCGTGGAAAAATGATTTCTGTGCGATAAGATTTTTTTTTTCGAACTTTGAGCCTCGCATTCGCCGCATCGAAAATTCGACATCGGGTCGATTTTCGCCGAACGTCGTCGTCGAAAATTCACTCGTTTCCGGTGGATCTTTTTGTTGTTCGCAAAAATGTAATTGGCTCTTCGTGTCTTACGAATTTTACGGCGAAATTCGCAGCCTGACTCATCGGCACTCAAAGTGACGGGGAAAAAAACAAGCGAATCGACGATTTGTCGGATGATTTAATTCATTCTGGGAAACGCGAGACGCGATGAATCAGATTGTAGCGGCCGTTTAAAAAAACATATTTGTTGATCATAAGAAATGCATTTTTTTTTTTTTTTTTTTTTTTTTTTTTTTTTTTTTTTTTTTTTTTTTTTCGATGCGAAAAATATTTGTCCACGTTTTTTGATAAATATTATGGCAATTTGTCATAACCCCGAATTTCGATTCGCAGTTGTTTCATCCTCAACGCGACGAATTTGTTCTCCAAATTGCGAGCAAAAAACGTTCTATAAATCGCGAATCCGTTACACGTTTTTTTTTTTGTAATTGGTCGATTTATTAAAAAAAAAAAAAATTATTTCTCACCGTCGTGCTCCTGTTCCTCAGGATTCGCCGGCGCGGGAAGCGCGACGTCGAAGAGGCTCGGAATCTTCTGATTGCCCTGCGGGTCCTGGCCCTGATTCTGTCCCAAGTTTCTCGCGGTGTTGTTGATCATAAGCAGCGCGCCCTCCCGACTGAGGCGAGGAAAGTCGCCGAGAATCTCCTTCGGCGCCGTTTCCAAGTGCTTGAGAAGAATATTCTTCACCTGAAAGGCAAATCGCAGCCTTAGCCATCGTTCCTCCCGATATTCAGCCGAATTTTAAATACCAAATAAATATCAAATTTTAAACAAAATAAATATTACATTTTGAACAAAATAAATATCAAATTTTAATCAAAATAAATATTAAATTTTAAACAAAATGAATATCAAATTTTAAATATCAATTAATATCGAATTTTTAACTAAATAAATATCAAATTTTAAACAAAATAAATATCGAATTTCAAACAAAATAAATCTGATATTTTTAACAAAATAAATATGAAATTTTCAACTATATAATTATCGACAATAAGAGAAAAATTGACGAAAATAATGGAAAAATGAAGCTCACTTGTTCGTTGAGCGGCTGATGCGAGAATTTGCAATTCTCGGCGTTGGTGCACTTGAGACCGGTGTGAAAGAACTTGCAGGGAAAATCGTGGTGCATGTAGAGACACTTGTCGCGCTTGGCGCAACAGTCCATGAGGTAGAACTTGCAGAGCTCCATTTTACGGGGCGGCAGCGCGTTGTGCGAGAACGGACAGTCGTCGCCACGGTGACATTTCCCCTGCATGTAGTACAGGCAAATCGCGTCCGGGTCCTGACCCTGGTCGTTGTTCTGGTTCCGACGCCCGTTTCGCTCGTTTCGCAGCTGCTGGCGTCCCTTATTCTTCCCGCCGCGATCGTTCTTCCCGCCTCGACGACCTGCGCCACGCAATTCGAGCAATTAATTCATTAGCCCTCGTGAGATCTTTTTTTTTTTTAGATCTTTAGGCAAGTTCATTTCTTACGGATAATTTTTTAATGATGTTTCTTTCTTTTACCAACACGTGAGATATATTTTTCAGGTCTTTTGGCAAGTTAATTTCTTGTGAAATTTTTTTTTTATCATGATTCTCTCTTTATCAAACTCGTGAGATTTTTTTTCCAGTTCTTCCGGAAAGTTAATTTATTGTGGAATTTTTTTAATCATGATTTTCTTTTTTACAAAGACGTGAAATATTTTTTTCAGATCTTCCGGCAAGTCAATTTTTCGTGGGTAATTTTTTAATAATGATTCTCTTTTTACAAACACGTGAAATATTTTTTTTCGAGTCTTTTGGCACTTTAATTTCTAGCGGATAATTTTTTTAAATAACGAAAAGATGTTCATACCCGATCCACGTCCTCCGCCGCCTCCGCCGCCTCCTCCTCCGCCGCCTCCACCTCCTCCTCCTCCTCCTCCCCGCTTGTTGTTGTCATTGTTGTCGCGCTGCTGTTGCCTTCGGTCGTTCGGCCTCTCGTCGTTGTCCGAGATGTTGTCGTAGTTGTTGTCGCGCTCGGTCGAGCGTCTCGGCGGCTGCGGCGGCGGCGAGCGCGTCGTGTCGTGGCCGTCCCGGCGCGAAACCGGCGAGGCGCCCCGCACGAAAAGCATCTCGTCGTCATCCTCGTGGCCGTTTTCCTCGTCGCTCAGCTTTCGCTTCTGTGCACCATTAAACGTTTCAACCAAATTAATTAGTAGCGTCAACAACAAAAATACACAAATTCTTCGAAATTTCCCGCTGATGAAAATAAAATCGCGGTGTATTTGGTATGAAATTGTGAACGATTTTTTTTTTCTTCTTTCCAGTAATCTCGTGGGTATTGATAAAAAAATGTTTACTATATTTTTATCTTTATAAAAATAGCATTTAGTTCATTCCATACTCAATTTATCTTTTCTTATTTCTTCTCAATAATAATAATAATAATAATAATAATAATACTAATTTTTAGATAAAAAATGTTTACAATATTTTTAACTTTATAAGAATAGCGTTTAATTCATTCCATGCTCAATTTACCTTCTGTTATTTTTTTATTATTCATTTATGGTTTCTTTTTATCTGAAATCTGGATTTTTTTATTTTCGTTTCATGTTAAAAAACGATTGATGTTGGAAAAGGATAAATCCGATAATAAATTAAATAGAATTGGATTTAATTTAATTTAATTAAGATAAACGTTGAATTACCTTCTGCTGCTCCTTTGATCTTTCCTCCTCCTTCTCCTCCCGCGCCCGTTTTCGGTTCTTGCTACGATTGCTCTTGCTCTTCGATTTGTTCTCCTGGCCCTTGGAGCGATCCTGCTCCTCGAGGACGGCCCTTATGGCCTTCTCGACGTCGCCCGCCCAGTCCTCGGAGGGATTTTTGTACTTGGCGAATCTCTCCTGTTTTCCTCCACCGCCGCCACCGCCGCCGCCGCCGCCCGGCTTTTTGCTCTTGTTGAACTTCGAATCGAAGGACTTGTGCTTCGGCGACTCGGGTTTCGCTGCGGGTTTTGCGGGCTTCGCGGACTCCGCCGCGGGCTTTGCGGCCGCTGGCGGAGGCGTCGGCTCGTCATCCTCGTCCGACGGGATTTCGCCGTCCTCCAAGTCGTCGTTATCCGCATTGCTGTTGAAAAAAAAAATTTTCGCTCTTTAGTTCTCGCTTTTTCTTAAGCTCGATTTCCGTTTTTTTATTCACGTTTCGTCCGTCGTTTCGTTCAAGTTTTTTTGTAAATCGTTCTGTCGGGGGTTTTGTGATTGAATTAATTTTTTAAATCCAATTGGATAAACAAATTATTTAAAATTTAATTGAATAAATTATTTTTTATTTAAATTAATAAATTATTTGAATTTAATTGAACAAATGATTTTTAATTTAATTTAATTAATATTTTTAATTCAATTGTTTGAGAATTTTTCTCATGATGACGGTGAGACCTTTTTGAAAAAAATTGTGACCACAGCATCTGTACATTTTTTTCCTAGTTCTTTGGTCTGTTGCAACAATCTGTGACTTGTTTTGTTTTTTGTCAAATTTTTGTCACCTTTTCTTGAGTTTTTTTTTTAAAGACCAAATAAATGTGTGGGAATAGATTTGGTTGATACCAAATATTCCTTTCAATTTCTGCTATACGATGATTGATATTATTTATGTATCTGACGATGATGACGATTGACCCTTTTGAATTCCATTTTGAATTCCATTTACAATTTTTTTTTTTACAACAAAGCGATGAATGTAAAAAAAAACTTCCCTATAAATTTATCTGATAATAGCAAAAGCCACCAATTTTCATGCCACAAATTGAGTATCAAGCTGATCCCCAGTCGCAGAACTTATTCCAACGATCGCAGCGATATTGATGCATCGATATCAAGCTCAAAATATTTCCCAAATAAAACACCATAATGATTGCTCGCAGAAATTTGCAAATATCCACCGACTTGTACAATTTGGTCAATTTCAAACATGTGCAAAATTTCAATTCTAAAAATTACAATTTTAGGCATTTTCAGAGGCCATACAATTTTTTTTTTTCTTACTTTTTCGCTTACTGAAAAAGCTTACAAAAATTTGTTTCGTTTGCAAAAACGAGAAATAGAAGAATTTTTTCTACTCTTTATTTTTTTTTGTTACTTTTGGTCGTGCGAGCGACTCGCAGTCCACGTGAGAATTTAACCAAACGCAAGGATTGCCGGCGTTGTTTTTTTTTACATCGCAATACATCGCGCTTCACGTTTCCGCGACGTTGGTCGAATGGACACGAGCTCGAAACGGCAACATCACCTTAACATCATGCAATGCATCATTTTGTCTTTGTAAACGCGATAATCCGCAATCTGTCGGCAAAATAAACATGAGATTCGATCGTCCACGTGTTTGTTTGTCTCTCCAGCGGGCGAACACGTCGATGTTTGGCGTTACAGCCGCCGGTTGGCGGGGCAACCGGCGCTGGCGGCCCCGCGAGTCACGTGAATTTAGAGCGGAGATTTACGATTCCTCATTTCGAGGTCGCGCGAGGCTTCTTTTTTTTTTCACTGGAAGACAAAAATATCCAACGCGAGTTCTTGCGGTATTTATTTAATTTTTCTAATAATCTGAAAGTCGTTTTTGTAAAATTGTATATGATTGAAATTTTCTCGCAAAAAAAAAAAAAAAGATTTCGAGGTCGCGCGAGTCTCTTTTTTTCACTGCAAGACAAAAATATCCAACGCGACTTTTTACTATGTTTATTCAATTAATTTTTTTTTAATTTTGAAAGTTGTTTTTATAAAATTGTGTAATTAAAATTTGCTCGCAAGAAATTGAAAAAAAATAAAAAATCGATTGCATTTTCGATTTCGAAAGAAAAAAAAGTTTCAATGAAAGTGAAATTTAATTAAAATTCAATATTTCTCGTTTATCGATTGAAAAAAATATTGTTGAAAAATTGCAACAAATAATTTTTCTTTTTTTTTAATACATTAACTGTGAATATCTCGTCCGAATTTAAGGCGCACGACAATTTCCTCTTCCAGCGTAATCGATCGCCGAGATCGATGAATCCGAACGAAAACTACGAGTTACGTTGAAAAATTCACGAACGTATAAGCAATTAGATATGCTCAAAGGCACCGCAACCACATGCCATAGCAACCACGACACACCCATGTGACCCATAAATATAAATAACAATAAAGAATAATAATAGTATTAATAGTAGTAGAAGTGAAGAATAATTTCGACTTTAGTGATTACTCGATTATTTTTCAAAGGAAAAAGAAGAAAATAAAAGAAACAGAAAGAATTCCATCAAGCCCAATGCCGCGCGATGCAACGTTTGAACAAATAATTTCCTTATTCCCGCGTTCTTTTCTCAAAATTTGCTTTCGCAGATCTCTAAAAAGAGTATAGATTGGAGTTACCTTACCGAATCAGAATTGGGGAATCATCATCATCATCATCATTATTATGATCATCAACATGATTTTCATCAACATATAAGGTCATCATCATCATCATCATCATCATCATCACCATAATCATCATCATCATTATTATGATCATTATTTAACATCATCAGCATCATCATCATAATAATCATCGGCATCATCAGGATCATCACCGTCATCATCGGTCATCACAGCTGCTCGTAAATTCCACGTTCTCGTTCCTCACATAAAATATTTTCGATGGAACATAAAATTGTTTTTTTTTCTTTTTTAAGGTCGTAAAAAAAATGTCTGTTGTTTGTATCGTTTGAGTCACATGAAGAATTTTTTAAAACGTCTTCGGTCGGTTCAAAAGTATCGGGTAAATATTTTTGAATGAGCTAAAAAAAGAATACTTGATAAAAAAAAAAGTGCAATACGCGAAACGACCTCTGTAACTTTGGTTTGTCGTGACTCGCGCTCCACACAACAAAGTCCGAATGTATTTCCGTCTTTCACCTGTCGGTCTCGAGTCGTCCGACGATCGCGTGACGCGTCTCCCCCTCCGCCGCCACGCGCGCGCTCGTGTAGGTCAACAACGGGGCTTCGGGGTGATCGATAAGGGTGTCAATGTGTATGGTTATCGTCGCGTGACGAGAGCGTCCCGACGCTTTCGAGGAATTCGTGATAACTTCGATCGATTTTACGTCCACTCAATGTGTGTGTTTTTTTTTTACCAATTTTTATCTTCAATTATCTTCACTCGTTTTATTTATCAAACCAAACATATTTTTTTATATGTTTGGCTTGATAATAATATTTTTTTTATTAAAATAAAAGAAAAATTAAAAAAATTAAAAAACAAGAATATTTTGATAAATCGTAATTTTTTGCTTTTTAAGACCGATAATCGATTGTATGAAAAAATAAGTTAACTTTTTTATGAGCGTGTAAAATGATTGTTTATCGTATTTGTGTCAGTAATTCGCGCATTTTCAGTGTTCACTTCCGTTTGAAATAGCATTTTCCGTGCGTCCCGTTCGAAACAATTCAGTTCGCGTTTATTTGCGTCTTTTTTTGCACTCGGTACGCTCGTTCGTCCGACATGTCCAGTCATTCTGTCCGTCCGGACGTTGTTATTACTTCGCCACCCCCGCTTGCCGCTCGATCTCGAACAAGTGACGCCGGGTACTTTAGGTTTTTCGTTAACTTTTTTTTATAGATCTGCCGACTAATTTCACAACACGTTTCAAATTTTCGATTTCATATCTTCCCCACCGAAAATCAAGAAATTAAATTTCACTGCTCGTCAAAAATCTGCAAGAAAAAAACTCCGAAAATTTATCGTCATTGAGATAAAGAGACAAATCGCCAAATAAAAATTGATGCGAAAGCTTTCGAAAATTGCGGTTCGTCCTCGAAATATCTCAAATAAATGCCGGAAGGTCAGAAGCAGCACGAGAAACAAAGACAGTCGCGGGAGCAAAACAAAGGAGAGACGCGAGAAACGTTTTTTTTTTCTTCTGAAAAGTCAACAACGGGCTGAGGGGGAAAAGAAGTTCTCGTCCGTGGGGGGGAGGCGCCGAGGTCGCCGAGGTCGCTCGAGCCGTTGTGGCCGAGAACGAGAAAGAATCGTCGTCGTTTCAAGCCCGAGCGAGCTCATCTCCCGAGGGGTCGCGGCGGCCAACGCGAGATTCCACACGTGCAGCACACGCATACACAACACACATATATATATATACAGAAATATTTATATATATACAAATTGTATATATATAAATATTTCTATTTGCATATATACAAATAAAATAAATTTGTAATTTATTATATATACAATTATATAATTGTATATATAATAAAAAATATATATACAAATAAATATATATATATCACATATGTGCGTATCGCGTGCATAGAAAACGCTGCGCTCGTTGACAACGCGGCGGCCGCAGTCGCCGCTTGGTCATCAAGTACCCGAATGCATTTTTTTTAGGTACTTCCCACTGTAGCTACTTTCACAAAAAAACATCCCTCGCTTTCGCTGACCAGTGCAATTTGCAACAGCCAATCATTCCGCGTTCGAACGATGCATCATTGGCTGTTCCCTGCTTAAAATGCCCGATTGAACACGATAGAAAACAAAAGGATTTCGGAACGAAAAACACGATGGCTATCGTGTTTTTGGTTCCGAAATCCTGTTTTCTATCATTTTTAATCGGGCATTTTAAACAGGGTTGCACGCTACGCTGGTCAGCGAGGAGCGTTTTGCGAAAGAGGCAGTAATGAGAAATACCTAAAAACGCATTCGGGCACTTGACAAGTCCGCCGCCGCCGCCGCTCGCGACACCCAATCGACGACTGCGAGCGCAACTAATTCGTCAACGAGGCCCAACACGAGGCGTCGTCGCGTCGTCGATGCGCGCGCACTGCGCGCGTCCTACGCGCTTCGGCTGGCGTCGGACACGAGAGAAAAAAGAAGGATACCACGATGACTCGATTTTTCGACTCGACACGTCCGAAAACGGATGTTGCCGAGAGCCTCTCTCGTTATTTACCCCGCGTCCTATATATATATATGCGTACATACATATACACGTGGCATATACGTATGTAGACATGCCGAGATATAAGAGTCACGAGCAACAAACTACGAAGCATGAAATCAAACATGGCTGCCGTCGACCCACGTAACGATTTTTCTTTTCCCCTCATCCATTGATGCGTTTTATTTTTTTATTTATTTTTTTTTCGTACTTCTCGGCCCTCCTTTGTTTTTTTTCTCTCTCTCTTTTTTTCTGTATCTTTTCCGTTTCCTTCTGCTCCTCTTGATCTCTCGTGCTCGAAACGCGCGCGCCACTCCGGGAGAAAAAAATGCCGTCGATCGCGACTTCCGGTCTCGACATGTTTTTTTTTCTTCTTTTTTTTTCCGCGAATTCCGTCAGTTTTCGGTATTTTTCTCGAGGGTGGGGGGAGCGTCGGTCACGCGCGATGGGATCGATCGGACGGTCCAACGAACGAGTCGCGTATTTTTCCTCCCTCCGCTTTTTACCCCATTTTTCTTCGCGTCAAGTCAACGTCGTCGTGGTCGTCGTTGTTCGTCGGTCGGGTAATAAAGAGAAAAAAAAATGAGTAAGGCAAACCTTTGGATCAGAGTCTCGGCCGCGGTTACACTCTCGAGTGCCATAACTCTGTTCTCTCCCTCTCTCTCTCTCTCTCCCTCTGTCTCTCTTTCTCTCTCTCAGTTCTTATTTTGTTCTTTTCCTTATTTCGTATCTTTATCACCTCTCCCTTCTTATCCCTCTCTCTCTCTCTCTCTCTCCACCCGTGGGCTTTTTTTCCGTATTATTTGCGTGTGTTATATATATTCTTTTCACGAATAAATATGTCTTTTGTTTTTTCTCCGACGAAGCCAGAAGACGACGCAGTGTAAAATTTTATGTAACGCAGAAGACTCGTAGACAATAATGTAACGACCCGACACTCGAGCGCCCCTCGTCGCTGCTGCTGCTGCTGCTGCTGCCGCTGCTGCTCCCGTCGCTGATTCTCCCGCTTCTGCCTCCCTCGTTATTCCGCGCCTCGGTTGCACCCCTCGCCGGAGGTTCTATCATCGAGGCCGTGTGTTTCCAGTGTATCCGCGCTCTCTCTCTCTCTCTCTCTCTCGCGTGCGCGCATGCGCGGCCCGAACGGACACGAAGCGCGTACAGCGGGGGGGAATCCTTCCCGGCCCCTCCCGCGCCGTGATTGGCCGGCCTCGTCCCCCACTCCCGCGCTCGCGGCCCGAGCGCTCCCGAGCGTCGCCGAACGCGAGCGCCTCTCCCTCTCCCTCCCTCCCCGCCCCCGCGCGACGGGCGGCGAATTCCCTCACCGGGCGTCTCTGAATTTTTGCTCGATAATGAGAAGAAAAAAAAAAAAAAAGAAACGCGACGCAATAAACCGCGACTGTGGCGAGAAAATATCGACAGTATTTTTAGATAATTAAAAAACGCGCGGCGGCTCGACGACGTTGCCGAAAGAGAACAAAAAAATGCACTTTGCTACTGTCGCCCCTCTCTGGCGCAATTTACGCCGGCTGGGCTCAGAGACTCGATTTTGTCGTTGCTGCTGCTGCTGCTGCCGCTGTTGTTGTTGTTGTTGGGAGTTTAGGGATTTGCGACTCCGATTGTCTTCTCACTTGTCAGCCGTGCGGCACAGCTCTGCCCCCGTCTCTCGAGTTCTCTCTCGCCTATCGCGTCTCTTCGACGTGTCGACGCTCTTTGTGTGCTCTCGGCGTGTACACGGATTTCTCGGTTGTGGTGGATAGATGATTTCTCTCTCTCTCTCTCACCCTTCGCGTTTGGCGGGGGACAGGAACGAGAGCGCGTCCCCGTTTGCTCTCCGCGCTGCTGCTGGCTCCTCGCGCGACGCTTGCGACGTTGCCAGCGTCATTCTGGCTGACGTGGCGCGGGCATCGCGCGCGCGCGCACGTTAAACACCTTCGGGTGACCTCGGCTCAAGCGACGCCTTCGGGCTCTTCACACGCGCACCCCGGATTTTCTCCTCCTTCGCGCTGTCTCCGCAGCACCGCGATCAACGCTCTGCGCCTGCGCAGTGACGCTCACCGCGCGAGTACTGCGCATGCGCGGCTCTGGGCGCGACTACTGCGCATGCGCGTTGAAAATCACGGGCAGGTTGAGAACGACTCGTGTTTTCGAGACGCTTTTGCGAGGTTGAGAACGATGATTAGCAGGCAGCTTTCTGTGTGTATCTTTGTGTTTGTGTGTTTGCGGTATACCTGCGGGTATTTCCTCCGGGTATTTCCTCTGTGCGCATGCGCGCGAGGGTGTGGAATTCGTGGTAGCGAGGCGCACGTGGTTCGCGCGCGCAGCGCTCACGATGACGTTTGTGAATGGCGTCGCAGGGGAATTGTTCCTCTCTCTCTCTCTTTCACAGCGTACGAAATAAACGTCTCGCTCTCTCTCTCTCTCTCTCTCTCTCTCTGTCTGTTTTTCTGTCTCTCTCACTCTCCCTCCGTGACCCCGATTCGTGTTTTCCTTTTTTTTCTCGTTCCTTTCCTTACGTGCCGCCTGTTCTACTACGCCTGGGAAAATATATATCGTTGATATATCGATATATAGGTGGATTCTTCGAGCCGGATATCCTCTTCACTAAATATAGATACATACACGAGCTGTGCACGTGCGCGTCTATATCGACGTTGTGTGGCGCCTCGGAATTTTCCTGGGCGATGATTTTTTTCACCAACTTATTTTCGTGTCTCTGTCTCTCTGCCGCCGAAAAAGGCACAAATCCGGTCGCTGCTTGTTTCACGTTTGGGTTTTTCTTTCTCTGTCTCTCTGCGTGAGTCTCATTGAATTTGAATGTAATTTGATGCTTGCACGGTGTTCTTAGGGGGTGTGAATCCCAGGGTACGAAATAAACTCACTCTCTCTATCTCTCTCTCTCTCTCTCTCTGGCGTTCCGAAGTGAATTTTGGGCGGCGCGAAATTTGAACTCTCTGCGAGCTACGCGCTTTTGGTATTGGCAATTTGAAGGCGCAACAAAAACTCGCGGAAAGGTTATCGTCCTTCGGGTTATAAATTCTCGCACCGAAATACGCGGCGAGCGTTAAGATCGACCCCGGAGCTGGCTCCGCATTCGCGCCGCTTCGCCAGAGATTCACCCGGTCGCCCGCGGCGAGACCCTCGATAGAGCGGATTTTTTTATCTCTCGGGCGATTAAAAACTGCCGGGACGGTCGTGCGAATTTTTGAGATCTCGAAAAAAATCGGTGTACGATTTTTGTATTTTTTTTTTTGCAAAACAGAAATAAGCAGTGAACAGCAGTGCGAATGTATATTAATAAATAATTGCAAATGTTACGCCAGTCGTGTGTTATTAATCTCGCTCTTTTTTCCTTCTCTCTCTCTCTGTCTCTCTTTCTCTCTCTCTCTCTCTCCTTCTGTTTCTCTCCCCTCGATATTGTTGTTATGTGTGCAATCGATAGAGTAAAACTTCAAAGATTAAACTAAACATGGCCACATCTGGAACTATTCTGAGAGCAGGAGGAAGCGCAGCCCGGAGGAGAGCCCGAATCGACGGAGCTGACGCCGCGAGAGCGGAGCGCCCGGTCGACCAATCGCGACGCGAGGAGTCGCGTCACGTGACCCCCGACGTTCCCCTTTGTGCGGAGAGCCGCCTGGCGTTTTATCCCCCCTCACCCCGCCCCCCTTTCCGTCCTACGCGGCGGCGATCTGCGTGGTGATTTTATCACCAACACCAGCGCCGACGATCCGCCTTAGAATTCTGCGCGTCGGTGAGCAGCAGCGTCGAGCCCAGGCGATGAGCTAAAGCGAAAGCGCACGAATTCCGCTCCGACAACGCCGCCTTCCTTGCTCCGTGCGCACGGAAAATGTCGACGATCGACCTCGTTCCCCCCCCCCCTCATCCCCCTTCACCCTTCACCCCCCGTCCCGCCTCCCCCGGCTAATGCTCCCACGGTTCCTGTACTCGTCGTTGTGAAAACATCTGCTCGCGAGGGATAAGCCTTTATGCTTCCGCGAATATTTACGTCATGCACGGCGATGCGACGCCTGCGTCAATCCGTTTTCGCATACATTGTTTACGAAATATCGGCGTTTGTAACGCTTTTTTTTTATGGGGGGGTTTATGTTTTTAGGAAAGTGAGTCGGTAATGCAGATTTCTTGGAATTTTGGGAAAGGAGGAGAAACTTTTTGAACGTTTTTGATGCTGTGGAAAATGGGGATTTTTATTGGGTTGACCTTTGGGTATTTTCGGAATTTATTATTTGTTTGGCATTGATTTGCGCGTCTAATTCGGATATGAAACCACCACGTGATGTGATAACTTTTCTCGTAAATAATCGAGTAACGAGCCGCGCTGCAGTGGAATTAAATTGTGTACGTTTCATATTTCTCGATCATTTTTTAATAGTATCTGCGAGAATTTTGTTTCTCGAGTAAAATCATTTTGGTATTTCCGTGATGAATCAACGCAAAACGAAATAGAACGTCATCGCAATTCAGGGACCTTTGTTATCGACGGTCGATAAAAACTATAGAGGAATATCCCAGTGCCGGTAATGCAGGAATCCTGCTAAAGATAAAACAGGAACCTGCAGAAGTCGACGATAAAAAAACCAGCTTCAAATAATACGAGTATCGGTTGCTCGACTCGATTGCGACGCGGGGAAGACAGACGCATTACGGAACAAGAGAACAACGAATCGCCAGGCGTCGTGTCGATCAACAATCGCCGGACTAATTAACGCAGGTACGAAGACGAAAGTTTGTAATTTTGCTCGTGAAGGGGGAGAGAAAAATGTCATTCCGGCACCGTGAAAATAAAGTCATTTGACAATTGCGAGGTGGCCGCGCTCACACGGGAGGTGGGACAGCCACAAGCCCGCATTGTCTGCATGCATTTTAGCGTCACTATTCAAATCGCGGCTGGTCTACGGCTTCCCAAATCTATACGCAACGCTTTCGTATTCCCTCGCTCATAATTACGATCATTTCGACCCCGTAATTGGTTATTACGAATCGCGGATGAATTTTAATACCGGCGGTTTTCCACTCGATTCGCGCACAAAAACACACAAAAACCCTAACCTCACTTTTCGCGAGCTCGATATTCGAACAATAAAAAAGAAAAGAAAAAACGTAGTAAATTTATATTCACTCCATATTTACATATTTATCGCAAAAAAGAGGTTAACGAATTTTCTTGTAGGTAGGTTAATAAAAAAATTAACACTTTAATAAATAAATTATATTAATTCATTAATTTATTCAAAGAAAAAAAAGGTTCGTAACGAGCCAAATAAAACCACCAACCACATTAATTAATTAATTTATTTATTATTATTATTATTATTATTATTATTAATTTATTAAAGTGTTTTTCAAAAACAACTTAATAAATTAATACAATTAATTAATTAATGCGGTTGGTGCTTTATTGGGCTCGTTACGAACCTTTTTTTCTTTGAATTTGTGTTTTTTATTTTTCCAACACTTTTCAATATCAACTCTTTTTCTTTCCTCTTGCAAAAAATTCTGCTACGATGGCCAAAAAGCCACAATTTTTTGTTCGCTAATAAAAACCCCAAAATCCCCAGAATCATCCCTGCGTCACTTATACTTTGGTCCCCGTAGCCCAGCTCGCCCGTTCTCAACTCCAAAAATTCCCCACAAAAGAATCTCAAACCCCGATCCAGCTTGCACGCGGGGCAAGAAATCGATCGGCGGATGATATCTTTTAAAAAAAAAAAGATAATCCAATAAAGAAAGAAAGAAAAAAATGGAAAAAATTCTTAATGCGACAGCGCTTGAAACACGATGGAAGCCCACCAGGAGGACGACGACGGCGTCGGCGGCGGCGGCGCGGAGGTCGACCGGAAGCCGATCGACGTGACCTCGGAGGCGGCGGCGGCGGCGTCGCCGGAGGCGGCCAACCCGGACGAGGGCATCGACGAGGACGCGATTAAGATATTCGGCGATCTCGAGAAAATTCTCGGCGACGATCCGTCGCAGAAGGCGCGACGCGAGGTGAATCTTCATCCGACCCTCGTGTCGCGCTGGAAGGACTGGATCGTCAATGGATTGTCGCGCGAGGTGCTCCGCGAGCTCACGGAAAAATATCCGCGCACGGGAAACGTGAATCTCGAGCCACCGGCGTTGAATCCCGAGGTTTCGCACTCGCTGAAGGAAACCGCGCTGAAACGCGATCGGCACTTCGTTTACGCTCAGCGATTGGCGGGAACGGCGCTCTCGGCTCTGGGAGCGGCGATCACGAGCCTCCTGCGCGAGGACGCGATCGACAAGCTCAAACTACTCGAGCTGCTCTCGGACGCCGCGAAACTCCTCGTCGAGGTTCATCACAAGGAGTCGAGCGCGCGTATCGCGTATATTTTGCCCGGGATGAGCAAACAGGTGAAGGCGGTGCTCGAGGAAACGAAACCCGACACGCTGCTCTTCGGCCACGGGCTTACCGAGAAACTGCAGGACGCGATCGCGCTGGAGAAACTCGGAAAGGAGCTCAAAGCCTCGCAGGAAGCGCCGGGAACTGGGAAAAATAAAATTAATCCCAAGGCACCGGGAAATGCCAAGTGGAAGAATCAGGCAGGGAGGCGGCCGCCCTACCCGCCTGGAGGACACCACGCCGATAACCGAAATCGGCCGGGACCCAATCGGAATTTTCAGCAGAAAAATCGGCAGAATCCGTACGAGGGTTTGGCGCCTTTCAGGCCGCATAATCAGGGACCCAGGCCGCAGAATAATCGGGCCGAGGAACATCGCAGACCGTAGATTGGGAAGGGTTTGGCGCATTTTTTTACGAATATTCGATATTTTGCGGAGGATCCAATAGGAGTTTTCAGCAGAAAAACAGGCAGAATCCGTACGAATTCGGGGCACCGTTCAGGCCGCTTAAACAAGGGAGGCGTTTTTTTTTGCATTTTTTACGAATATTCGATGTTTTGCGAAGGGCTGCGCGATCGATGATTGAGTTGGAGGAGACTTTGAGATGCGATTCTGGGTTTTATTCGCTGTCGTTTGTATGGAGAACGAGAGAGAGGTGGCGATTTTAATTAAGTTCTTTTAGATGCTTCGTTTATCCCCGTTTGAGATCGAAGTTTTTTCTGTTTTTTTTTTTTTTTTATAGTTGGGAAATCGATTCTGTCGATTCTTCGCGGTTTTACTATGAGATTATTTTTTTAAACCATGTTTTACGGAATTCGGAATGGGAAGATGATCGAAGTTCGCGAATTACACGGTGAAAATGTATCGATCAATGACTAAAAATAAAATTGAGTGACGATAAGTTTAATCGTATTGTTGTTATTATTGGTGAACCTTTGATTGCTTCCTAATTTTGGTAAAAATAAGTTTTTCTCGGCAACGAAAATTGTGATCGTAAAACAAAATTTACGAATTAAAAAAAAATGAATAAATAAAAAATTGTGCAGTATTGGATAAAAATCGAAAACATTTTCGAACGCCCGACGGATTCAAAAATTCTGCTGTTCTGGTAGCGATAAAAGAAATTCCAAGAAAAGTGTTTTTGCAAACAAAACAACGCGTGATAATTGACTCACTGAGCGAATCGAACGGTTCGATCGATTATTCGACCGAATTTATCGCCACCCGCGATTGCTCGTAAAAAAAAAATCCCATCGACTTTTCCTCCGCTGCGTTTCGCGAAGTTTTGTTTGGAATTTTATTTCCACGCTCCGAGATTATCGGTTCCCGCTCGAGTCCCAAAGCTCCGACGACGAAACGAACGTGGAGCATTTTTTTTATTCGAGAACCGTGGAGAGGTCGACGGTGGCTCGACGTTTAGTTGCTTTAAACAGCCTCGAGTCTTGAGTAACGATTTTTCTATTTCTTTTCTCTCCAAATAAATGCGAATAATTGGAAAATGTTCGGGAGGATTTTTCGCCGAAGATTCTCCGAGCGATACTTTACGAATTTGTTCATTATATTGTTTGTAGGACGAGTCGTCGATTCGCTCATCGAGTGAGTAGAAATCTACGTATTTCGTATCTTGCAGTAAATTTGTCGAAATTTCCATTCAATTAATTTCCAATAATTCTTTGAAAAAAATATTGGTCGATTTTTTTTTGTTTTTTTCCTTCAATTAAACCATTTTTTCTTTGGGTACAAGAAAAAGGGAACAATTTTGCAGCTCTTATTTTGTTTAGATTTTAAGGGTTGAAAGTATTTTAAGTTTTGTTTTAATTTAATTACAATCGAAGATCCGATGTTTCCGAACGTATTGGAAATACAACAGCCACTCTCAGGCTCACCAGGCAAAAAGTGCTCATTCAGGCGATCGAGAAACAGGGAAATAGGGGCGATCGAGGGTTGACGAAGGGCGAACAGGCGATCGACAATCAAGACGATTACGCACCGCCGGATATCGTCGTGGAGGAATTTCGCATAAGAGCGAAAATCAATTTGCAGGTGATGGAAATATTTTATATAAATTTTCAAATAAAGTTTACAGAACGTTGAAATATTCAACATTGAAAAAAAAATTGAAAAAGTCGGGCGAATAAAAAATTTCATGGGAATCGATGGCAAAAATAATTTCCAGAGTGTTTGAATGTTTTCAATTTTATTTGCAGACTCGTCCGAAGACCTGCAAAGATTCGTTCAAAGACCATCCGGAATGCAACAAATCCCGGATTGGATCGTCGAGCTCTCGAGGAGACCAAAATAAAAAGAGTTTCGATGTGGTCGGCAGTTCGATTCGGCGTTCGAACCAAAAATCGATCAGCAGTGATGGAAAACCCAATTTTAACGGCGCCGCAAAAAATCGTGAAAAACTCATTAATCCCGATGGACGATCGAAGAAAACGATCAAAACTTCGGGGTGGAAAGAGGAGACGAATAAAAGGACAAAAAAATGGAACCGGTCGATAAATTCGGGCAAAAAGGATTTTGGCAAAAAAAGAAAAACCGAATCGACGGACGACGAAGCGGAAGTCGAAGATACGAAGAAACTTCCCTTCCTGGAGACACAAAATAACGATCTAGAGAAACCCGAGAGGCTGTTTATTTCTTCGGATTACGAAAAAAAATTGAACAAGCGTTCCGCAAAAAATGACGAAATTTCGCAGCCGTGTCACGGAAAATCGACTTTAAATGTGACGAATTATTCGGCAACTTCTGAAAACGAGTCTCACGAAGATCACGAATCTCATCGACGAAGCCGAAGATCACCGAAAGCTTCGAATAATTCCACGACTGGTCCGAGCAACGAAAATCGGAAGAAAAAAATGCCGAAGAAATCCGCCAACGCGAACAAGAAGAAAGGAAAATCGGAAAAATCGTCGAAAAAATCCGAGTCCCCGAAATCGTCGACGAGGAAAACGCGAAATTCAACGAAGACGAAGACAAAATTGGCGAAACGTTCGAACATGACGATCTGGGACAACGCGGTTCCCACGGCGATCAACAGCTACTTCAAATTCTTCGCGACGCTCCTGACTCCTCTGATCGACGCCGTATCAATCGTGCGCAAGAAAAATCATTCCGCACCCGCGAATAATTCGTCCAAATTCCATTGGGTTTTGGTCCCGAATAATCCGAAAGTTAATTCTTCAAATTCGACGAGATCTCGTTTTTCGATTTCATCTGAAACTAATACAACGAAAAATCCAAGTGCGACGAAAATTCAACCCCGAATTTCCACGGAAATTCCAAGTACGACGAAAATTCGTCCCCCAATTTCCACGGAAATTCGCGTTTCCAATTCGTCAGGAACGATTTTCAAAAATTCAACGCTCGATCGTGACGAAAAAACGCCGGAAGTTCGTTTTCAAAAAGCGCCGGAAATTCGATTTGAAAATTCAACAATGAAGATTTCTTCGGATTTTGCCGCAACGACTTTACCGACTGCGACGAAACTTTCGACCAATCCCGTTGAAGTCGTCGAAAATTCGCCAATCACCGAAGGAACGAATATAAATTTGCAGAATTCGTCTTTACCGACTGTGGTTTTTAATTCGAAAGATTCAGCCAGCGTCTCGACGCCTCGTCAAACCTCCGATTCTCCTTCAACGACGGAGAGAAAAGTCAACGAAACGTCGACTTCGCCGTCCAACGACAGCGAGGCTAAATTATCTGAAATCGCGATGTCGGTAATGAAGATTTCGGGGAATCCCGCAGAAAATTTCACGACGATCCCGGTCGACACGACGAGCGAAAGGCCCGGGGATTATCGGGAGAAAACGACGCTGCTCAACTTCACGATCATCGATCCGAACTGCACCGAATCGGTTTTGCTGAATTCCCTGCGAAACGATTCGACCAATCAGACGTCGAGCATCGCGGAAGCGATTTCGACGTATCCGACGCTCCGGCGTTACTCCCGAAACGACACGGTCGACGAAATCGCGATTCGCGGTAACGAGACATCGATGGTTCGAACGACGACGAATTCGCCAAACGATTCGAGTTCTCGAAGCACCGTTAGACGAGTCCACAGCGTTAATCGCGGACGAAAACGATCGCGCTACAAGGGAAAGATGCAGCATCCGTTTTCCGCCAATTCGCTGCCGCGCGCCAATGGCAAACAGTCCTGGCGCGCTCAGAACAAGCTATCGGTAACGTCGATCTCACCTTTGCCGACGACCACCGAATCTATCTTACCGACTGAGAGTCTCGCTTCGTTGGATCTTGCGGAAAACGAGATGTCTACCTTGTCGGCAGGTTTCGGAGACGACGATGCGGCGGAGCCGTCGGTAACGACGGTCGCGATCGACGCTCCCGATCGGCGGCCGATTTTACCGAACGCCTCGATCGGCAGGCCCGACGGTCCCGTCAACTCAACGGAAACTCCGCAGAATGAGAAGTCGGGAGTTTCCGGTGCCGCGAAAATTATCGGCAACGAAATCAGTCCGCGAACGACGATGATCGGTATCTCGGTCGGTAACGAAACGTCGGTAAAGAAGAAATCTGATGTGCCGACCCTCGTGACGGAGACGACGACCGCGAATTTTGGCTACGAAACTCAAACGGAAACGAGTTTTCGCGCTGCGGAATCAAAGCCGGGAATTGATGTGGCGAATGAAATAACGAGAAACAAATTGGCCGAGGTTTCGATCGTCGCGGACAAATCGACTTCTGCCGATTCTTTAATAATGAATAAAATCGTGAATTCGGTAACGAAAGATGCGGAAACGAAGAGGGACGAAGATATTGAATCGAGGAAGAAGGAAAACGACACTCGCAACTACGAAGCCACTGGACAGAATCGTGGCTCAAATGTTGTGTTCCGCGGCTCCGTCGGTAAGGAAGAAATTCCACTAAATTCCACGCCGGAAGTGGGACGCACGGAGTCTTTTGCGGAAAAACGACTGATTATCTCGAGCCAATCGACGATTTTGCCCGAAAAATTCGGTCCGCCGGCTCCGCGAATCACGACGGAATTTTATCTTCCAACAATGAGAAGAAACGAAGACAAGAAAATGGCGGCGGATTTGAATGGGAAACCGGAAGCTTCGGTGGTATCGGAGGAATATCGTACGACGAGCAGTATGGAAAATAAAAAACCGGAAGTAATTTCGAATGTTTCTTCCTCATCGCCGGAAAATACGACGGACGTCGATGTTTCTTCAGCGGGAAATCCGGATATCGAGGCCGAATTGATTTCGTCAAAATCCGAAACGACGGACTCGGCACAAATTAAAATCCCGATAGGGAAGAAAACTTCGGTCGCTGAAAAATTGCGTCGAGCGGCTCGGAAAGCGCGGGACACCCGAAACTTGGCCCAGTATGAAGATTCTCAGGAACCCGAGCTGGATTACGACATCGATAGCTTCGCACCCGGCGAAACAGCCACGAAGGAGACGCAGAAGACGACAGAAGACAATCGGCAGGTAGCGAAAACCAATTATTAAGAAAAACAAATAAATAAATGAATCAAAAAAATAAATAACTAACGAATAAAAGGAATTTGCAAAATCTATCTTATTGTAACTAGAGAAATTCATGAATCACCTAATGAACTTTATGTTTAAAGTTTACCAAAACATGCAGAAATCTTTAAATTTCTCTGCGTAATAAAAAAAATAAATAAAAAAAGGATAACTGAGTAAAAAATTTCGAATTCGTTTTCGATGTAAAGAAAAATTATTGAAGAAACAGAAATAAAAAATTGTGGATTCTTTGGAATTTAATGATTGCAGGAATCGAAAGGAGCTTCGACTCCGAGGGATTCTGCGTTCACCGCCGCTTTGCCTCACTTGGCGGTGCACGGGGTTTCCTTCGAGGAGGATCCGAAGCCCGGCGAGGAGTCGACGGTGATTCCCTTCATTCACCGACATCACGATCACCAATCGCCTCCGGTCTCCACCACCGTATCGAATTCTCGTAAGATTTCCAACGAGATTTCCGGAAATTTCACGAGTATTCTCGAGGAACCCCAGCTCCTCGCGCTCGTGAAGGGCCTCGAGGATTTCCTGTTCGACGACAGCGCGAGCGGAACTTCCGGTCGCAGAGCCCCGAAAAATCAGGATCTGGATGTCGATTCGTCGAACCGAAACACCCAGACGAGATCCGCGATTTTCAAGACGAAAAGACTGAGCGTCAACGGAAAACCCGGAGGCAAATCGGAGGTGAAGAAAAATTGGAGCAAAAGAAGATCAGCGACGTCCACGACGAGGAGAACGACCGGCGTTTCGTCTTTTGGAAAACGAATGAGGTCGAGGATCGACGAGAAGATGATTAAAATGAAGAAAATAAAGACGAAGAAAAATGCTCTGAAGGCTGGAAAAGCGAAAATCTTTAAGACGCAATCGGCGACATCGAAGAGTCGGCGAGCGAGCGGAAAAGCTCGGAATTCGACCGAATTTTCCTCGGGCAAGTGGAAAGAGCAACGAGTTACTAGAAAATAAACGCGTTACGCAAAAATTATATTGCTATATTTTCTACCGAGTAATTATTTATTTTTCGAAATTATCAAAGACGCTCGAATCTTTCGAGAAAAAAAAAATAAACATGTTTAACTGACGATAATATTTACACACGAATACTGGTGAACGAGGATTTTTTAAATTATGTTTAGACTCCACGAAATTCGTATAAAAATATAATAGATACACCGAGTGTCGATTCTACTTATTTACATCCTCGGTAAAAATACTCTTAAGCTCGGAAGAATATTTCGTCATTTGTACTATGAAAAAGTGATAGAAAACGGATTAATTTTGCTAAATAATTAACGATGTCATGGAACGTCACGAGAAAAAAAATGGAATTCTCTAGAATATCGTCGCAACGATTATCAGGATTTTTTTCCAACTTTAACCAATTTTCCAATTTAAATATTAAATTAAGGACGAACGACGAATCACGGATAGAAAAAGTAAACGAAGATCTATTTTTGTTGCGAAAACGAAACGAAAAGATTTTCACGACTGCGATTTTTTCTATCGACTTCGGATTCAAAATTACGAACGAGTTTCACAAAAACGCTCGATAAAAATACGCGATTAAATGATTAAATAATTAATGTTATCTCCTATCTACTTGCGGCGCGTTTTGCGGCTTTGGACTAAACGCCGACGATTCTTCAATCGCAAATCATTTGACCACCTCGGCCGAGCGATGATGAAACACGAAGGAAATTCCACTGGACCAGCATTGACGAAGCGGGATGTCCGGCAAAGTCCGAGGATTGTGCGCGTGTCTCCAGTCCGACAGATCGGAATTGCAGTCCGACTGCTCGGGCGGTCCTTTCACTTCGACTCCGTTCACGCATCGTTTGCACTTGAATCTGCGAAGACGAGACGAAAATTTGGATTTACAATAAAACGGAGGAAATTGAAACACGCAAACAAATAAAGGCAACTTATACGACGATCATTCGGGCTGCTTTCTTGATTTCTGCATTTTTCACCGAATTTTTTAGCCGAAAGTTGCCTCGCGTTTTTTATGAAAAAAAAAAAAAAAATCTATGGGAAATTTTCCGCTGGTTCCGAAGCAAATTTTACGCACTTGGCATGGGTGTCGGAAATCGTGTTTTCCTCCAGTTTGAACAGATCGCGAAGGTCCGTGAGGGTGAAATGTCGACAGACGTCGTCCTCCTGATCCACGACCGTCGAGCTCAGAGCTTTTTTGTGGGCTTGACGCTGGAAAATCTTCTCCTCGATCGTTCCGGTCTGAAGAGGGAAAGCAAAATTGCCGTTAAAAAAAATATCGTGTCTCGCGTGTAATAATTAATACGCAAAAAAAAACGCGAATAAATATTAATAATTAATACGCAAAAAAAGGAAATAAATATTAATAATTAATACGCAAAAAAAGCAAATAAATATTAATAATTAAAACGCAAAAAAATACTTAAATAAATATTAATAAACGCAAAAATATGAGAAGAAAAACTTGCGCATAGGAAGCGGTAGACGAAGCAGGGCTTCTTCTGCCCGTCGCGCCAAACTCGCGCCATCGCCTGATCGTCGTTCGCGGGATTCCAGTCGGGATCGAACATGACCAAACGATTCGCGCCGATCAGATTGAGGCCGCATCCGCCGGCCTTCGAGCTCAGCATAAAGATGAAGTCGCCGCTGCTCGGATCGTTGAAATTGTCGACGACCTTCGCGCGCTTTTTTATCGTCATCGTGCCATCCAGTCGCACGTAGTGATAGCCGCGCTTTCGGGACAGCTTCTCGAAGAGGTCGAGCGTTTGCGTGTAATTCGAGACCAGGACGATCTTGTCCGTGGTCGTCGATTTTATCGACGCCAACAGGCAATCCAGCACCATCAACTTGCCCGATAATTCCGGTAGAACGTCTCTGAAAGTGGCGAAAGGCGAGATTGAAAAGCGCTAGTTTTTTTATTGCAAAATCAGTCGAGTTACCAGAAAAACGTTCGAAGAATATTTTTCAATCGACATTTTTTAATTCATATTTTTTAATTTATATTTTTTAATCAATATTTTCAATCGATATTTTTCAATCAATATTAAATATTCAATCAATAAAAAATAAATTGAAGAAATGAAGAAATCGATTGACACAGCAACTTTTTTTTAATTACATACTTTGTGCTGTAATTGGATGGGAGCATTTTTGCGGCGCCCTCGAATCCGTCCGTATTGTTCAGAATCTTCTCGTAAACCAGATCGGGATGATTGCACAATTTTTTCAGCAGAGTTATGGCTGAAAGCGCGGATAAACTGCCGCCTCCTCCCTTCTTGCCGTCGCCGTCGACTGCGGAAAAATTTGGTGCCATAAGTCGTAATTTTAATCGCAATTTATATCGCGATTAAAATCTTAATTAATATCTACCTTGCATGGACTTTCCGATGCTGTCGCTCTTTATGAAATGCTTGTAAAGATCGGCCTGCAACTTCGACATCTTGATGCACACGACCAGCTCGTACTTGATCGGCAGATACTTGGAGAGCAAGGCGCTCGTTCGACGGATCAGACATTTGTTCACGATCGTCACGAGCTCCGCCAGACGTTCCTGGGCGACTTTACGCTCGGAGTCCGAGGCCGCCGCGTCCTGACCGCGGAGTATCGGATTTTCGAACTTTCGGCGAAATTCCTGCGAGAAAATTCGTCGAAACAAATTTATATTTCGTTTTCTGTTATCTTATTAAAATTTTACCCGCGCCTATTAAAATATATATTTTTTTAACGCGTGACAAGTTCAACCACAATTGAATCTTCAACACCAGTCAAGTCACAATTTTTCTTTTTTTTTTCAGCCACAAAATTCAACAAGATAAAAAATGTATTTCGTTTTCTGTTATCTGATAAAAAAAAAATTACCTGCGCAGTGCCGAGAAGTCCCTGATTGACGAAGTGAACGAGCGAAAAGTACTCGAGAAGATCGTTCTGAATCGGCGTCCCGCTGAGCAAAACCCGCCGCTTCGCTTTGAGCCCCATGAGCGACTGGTACGTCTGATTCTCGGAGTTCTTGAGCCGATGGCCCTCGTCGCAAAGCACGAGGCCGACTTCGTCGTTGTGCAAAACGTGAGCGTGGAGACGAAACGTCTCGTAGCTGATTATGAGGATGGGATTGGCGCAACGACGACCGTAGGTCTTCATGAAACCCGTGAGCTTCGCGTCGATGTCCTGCTTGCTGCCCCCGTCGATCGCCAGCGGATTCACCCGACCCCCCAGCCATTTACCGATCTCGTTGTACCAATTTTTCACCAACGAACTCGGCGCCACGATCACCGCCTTCTCGATCAGCGGCTTCGCCTCCGGGCCTTCGGAAAATGTTCAACGATATTCGGCTGCTTATTACACAATCTTCGCATTTTTTATTCGCTCTCCCAACTCCGAATTTTTTTTTTTTTTATCCGCGAGGAAAATTCGGCTATACAATTTTTGGCCGAAAAAAAGCCGAAAACGTCGGATCACAAAGATATTTCATTTCGAGTCAGTCGACAATTTTTGCTATTAAATATTTGACTCGAGAGTTAAAGGTAAAATTTATGAAAAAAATTATTAAAATAAAAATGAATCTTTCGCTCGAGAGTCGAATGGGATTTTTTTTTAATTAGAAGAAGTATTTTTTTTTCCGATGTTTCGTTTAATTGCGCGTTAATTTACCTTGTTTCAAGAGCGTCCACATGAGCGTTATGCACTGAAGCGTTTTTCCAAGACCCATTTCATCGGCCATTATGCAGCCGTAGGCGCCTTCGATCCGCTTTCCCGTTACGCATTCGTACATAAACTTCACGCCTTCGCGTTGATGGGGTCTGAGGATGTTGCAGAGCGTGGGATCTATGACCACGTGCACCAGAATCTTCGTCCTGTAATGCGAAAATTCGCTTTGAAAACGGGGCAGATTGTAATCGTTAAATAAAAAATTAACCGATCGAAAGTACGAACTGGTCGGCTTTGAGTCTCTCGTGCTCCGACATCTCCGGCGGAGAAAAAACGACCAGCGCGTTCGCCTCGTCGGGATCGAAGAGCGACCTTCGAGGTCCCGCGCTGCGCGAGCCCAAACTTCGTCCTGAGAGCTGGTATCCCGGGATCGGAATCTTGAAGGGCTTACTGAGTAATTTACGCACGCGTTCCTCCTGCAATCGAAATTCTTTTTGTACATTTTTGAGGAATTATTTTCCTTGATTTTTTACTCAAAAGTGTACAAATAAATAAATAAATTAATTAATTAATTAATTAAAAAATAAAGAATTTGGGCGAATGAAAGACAATTGAATCTGCTTTTTGTTGCTGTTTCGAAAAACAACAAAATTAGACAGACTTTCAGAATTTTTGTACTGTGGACATTTTTTCTTTTTTTTGTGTTTTGAATAAATATCTTCAGTTGAATCTTACATGTTCAGAAATGACTTCCTGCGTCATGCCGACTGCATTTCCACTCAGCGCCACAGCCTTTCGTTCTGGTATGCTGAGGGCCCTTTCGTTGCTCACTCTGGTTCTCTTTGGAGGCGGTTTGAGGGGCGAGTTTGGCGACGAAGGACTCAAGATCGTCGGCCTCAGGGACAAATTGTTGCAGATGTCACCGAGCAGCGGCCGTTTGCCTCTCTGACTGGGAGCCAGTGATCTGTTCTGTGAATATCAAAAATAAATTCTTACATTTTTGTACATCCAGAAAAAAAAAAAATTGAAAAAATACTTTTTCCAATTTTTTATAAATAAATAAAGAAAGACATTTTTTTTTTTCTAAGGCTGAAACGAGGAAAATTCACGTTGAAAAGTTTTCTAGCGTTGTAAATATGTAAATATGGATATATGGATGACAGACGACGGTGAACTCGAAAATAACCCCTCGAAAAATATTGTGAGAGGTTGTAGAATTTTTAATCGTGAATTAATAATTACCATTGTCGCGTAATTTTCTGCGATAAACGATGTTCATGCCACTAATGATACGACGTTGATTCGCCGGCGTCGTTGATTAATTTTGTCGAAAACACGAGAAAACGTGCCGAATGTTTACGCGCGCGTCTCGTGTGCCGGAACCGCCTTTCGCGTCAAAACAAACCCGCCTTGTTCGCTTTGAACCGCGAAAATGACTATAGTCACTGCGAGAAAGTGACGGAAAATTACCGTAATTTCTCGCTTCTCTCAAACGACAAATTTGGGGCTTCTTAGTTCTCATTAAATTTTTCTCAATTTTTATTCAATTCCGAGAATCTGCGGTGTTGAAGAATTAAACACAGTCATTACAATTAATTCGGTTTTTTTCGGTGGGCGAGAAAGTGATGTAAAATAACCGTAATTTCTCTCAGATCGTCAATTGCTCCTCATTATAATGAGGAAGAAATTGGAAGATTTGATCTTTTTTTTATTTATTATTAACGGATTTCTCCTTAACAAAATGTTAAAAAATGTTGTAAATGTTCAAAAATGTTGAAAATGTTCAAAACAAACAACAAATTATTATTTTCGATAATATTCCATCGATTCACGAAGCGAAGTTCGACAATTACATTTATTTCATGTCGCATAACATTTATTGCGTTCGATATGATACAAGAACTTACAAATAAAAAAACACACGAAATAAAAGGCGTACGAATTACGCCTTAAGCCCGGGCACTCTGTACAAAAGCTCGCCATCATCGTCGTAATATCGATCCTCCACCCTGTAGGTCACCCCGGGTTTATATTTTTTAGCCGGAATATGAATCCTATCCGGATAATCGTCCTGCATCGCCGCCTCGGTTTTTTCCCTCGCGATGATTCCCGTCTCGACGCTGCCCTCCAATTTGCTCGCTCGTTCCGGATTCACCGATAAATCCGCTTCGCTCTTCGCAACCTCGAGTTGCTTCAGCCTCGCCTCGGGCGCCAATCGCGTTTCCGCGATTCCTTCCCTCTCGGAAATCGAAGCGATTTCTTCCTTTTCGGAAATCAAAGCGATTTCTTCTTTTTCGAAAATGAAAGCGGCTTCTTCCTTTTCGGAAATCAAAGTCTTTTCTTCCTTTCCAAAAGATTTCTCATCTTTTTTTTCCAATCCGCCTTCCCGTTTCCAACCGGCCACGGCGCTCTCGCTCTCAAAAATCAGCGATTTCTTCTTGTAAGCTTCCGTTCCCTGCGACTTTAATTCGTCGACCAAAACGCGATCCACCGGCGTCATTTTATCCTCGAGAACTTGAGATTCGACGTGACCCCGCAGGAATTCGTCGAAAGTCACCGGCTTGAAGCGCGAGACTTTTTCCTCGGTCGCCAATTTCCGGGATTTCCTCGCGATCGCCGTTTCTTCGCTTTTCTGCTCCTGCGATAATTTAAAATCTTCGCTTATAACGCGATCGAAGGATTCGATTTTTTGCTGCGACTGAGAATTTTCGCTCGTAACGCGATCGAAGGATTCGCTTTTCGTCGATTTTTTCGTCGCTATTTCGTCGTCCTCGTCGTCCCGGCTCGGCGGATTCGCTTCCAGGTAGCTCTGAATTATACTCGTAAATAACGTGCTTCGCGGATTTGGAAAAACCGGCTTCGGTTTCAGCATTTTCGCCACCGTTTCGGGATCCGTGGGTTTTATTCGCCTGTCCCGGAATTTTTGTAAATGCGCCTCGAATCGCGGATCCATCTGCAGTTTTCCCGCCTTGAAGAGCGCCCAATTCTCCTTCACGGATTTTTCGTATCTCGTCACGACGTCCGCGGAACGCGGCGACCATCTGCTGCGCAGGACTTTGAGCGCTCCGTCTCTGGATACTGGAAAACTCTCGCTGATTTTTTCTGGCGTCCATTCCTCGGGATCCTCGTCGTGAAGCAGACGAATCTGCTCCTTCTCGCCCCAGGTCAGCATCGAGGGCTCCTCGGCTTTGAAATACTTGCGCTTTACTATCTGCGTCTTCAGCTTGGCCTTCGCTATCTCCAGTTCTCTGAAATTGGAGAGGCGGATAATGAAATATTATGGATTGTAATTTTTATATAATTTTTTTAATTAAATTAGTTAATTAATTGGAGTATTTAATTTAATTATTTTATTATTTTTTTATTTAGTTAATTCATTAAATTTATTAACAGATTTCTCGTTTTTTTCTATAAATATAGTTTTTGGAGCAGTAATTGAAATATTACAGATTCTAGAAAAAGAAAAAATACACTTCAATTAATATTGCAATAAATTGCACTAATTATTATTTTGAAATTGCTTTCATTGGAAATCAGGATAAAATAAAATAAAAAATAAAATTAAAATAAAAAATAAAATTACTGATAAATAAAAAATAAAAAATAAAATTACTGATAAATAAAAATAAAAAATAAAATTACTGATAAATTAAAAATAAAAAATTAAATTACTGATAAATAAAAAATAAAAAATTAAATTACTGATAAATTAAAAATTAAAAATTAAATTACTGATAAATTAAAAATTAAAAATTAAATTACTGATAAATTAAAAATTAAAAATTAAATTACTGATAAATTAAAAATTAAAAATTAAATTACTGATAAATTAAAAATTAAAAATTAAATTACTGATAAATTAAAAATTAAAAATTAAATTACTGATAAATTAACAATAAAATTGTGCGACAAAAGTGACGAATCGTCGACTCACCTCTCGTGCATTCTGTCGTACTCGGCGACGTTCCTGAAGTCCGACTCGTACTGGTCGATGTCATCGGGATCCTCCAAATCGGCGAAAATATCCTGCACCGGCATCCCCGGTTGGGTCATTTCGATCGTTCTCTTCGGTTTCGCTCGCCCGGCCGACGTGCCGCGGCTGTTCGTCCGATAACCTCGAAGCGACAACCGCAGCATCCCGCGCATCGCGTTCATCGTGCCTCGTTCGTTGACAACTTTTCACGAGTCGATATTCGCATTTATCCTCGATTGTTGCACTTTTCCTCTCCCGACAATCAGTCAGTTGTTGAGCCGGTTGTTCTGTTTTTGATGAGTGTTTATTAGCCACTAAACAAAACACAACCTCAAGTAGCAAAAAAAAATAGCAGCCGACTCTCTAGAATTTTCCGAGAATCGATCATTCAAACTATCGATAATTCTAAATGCGAGAAAAAAATAAATATCCCTAGTTTAGTGTGTTTTGATCTAGGGAATTTCGACACCCACCGGCGTTTGAATTTCCCGCCACTCAGCTGGCAACATGGCCGCCGTGCTTCCATCGTTCTAACCTCAAAACGCGAATGTTTTATTCGATAAACCGTTTATAAGTGTATAAATAATTTGTTATTGACTCGAAAAATCGTCGTAAACGGTTTTTCGTCATTCTGTGCTAATAATTGCGAACAATGAACGACGATTATCGGCATAAATAGCTCGAAATCGTCACCTAACCTCAAAAGTTTGTGTGAATTTATTTGCGAATCGTTTTTTTCGTATCGAAACTGTGATAACCGAGTTACCAAAATGTCTGTTGATATTGTGGAGATGCTGAAGGAGCCTCGGATGACGAGAATCTGCGCCCCGATGGTTCGATACAGCAAGTAAACAAAACACGAAAATTCTGAAATTTGGTTATGTTGACGTCTGATTTTGTTCGTTGACGAATTTCAATTCTTTTTTTCAGATTACCATTCCGGGAGTTGGTTAGGCGATACAATTGTGACATTTGCTTTACGCCGATGATCCTTGCCGATTCGTTTGTTCAGTCCGCCCAGGCGAGGGAGAATGAATTTACGACTAATAAGGGCGACAAACCTCTGATCGTTCAATTCGCTGCTAAAGACGCTGATGACTTTGCCGATGCAGCAGAGATGGTTTCTCCGTATGTTATTTTTGTCTCTAATATAGGACCGAATTTTTAAACAAATTTTTTGTTCTACCCATATTTAATTTAATTTAATTTAATTTATGACCGGATTTCTCCTTTTACAACAATTTTGGAGTAACAATTTGAAAATTTCAGATTTTACAACTTAAGAAAATTATGATTATGCACTTGGAAATGCGATATTATGATGAAAGAAAATAATTAGATTTAGTGTAATCGAATTTATTAAATTAAAATATTCCAGATTCTAGATAAATGAAAGAGATAAAATATATACTTAAATTAATGCAGCCTTAGGTAATAAATGATTAATTGGACAATAACATAATAATTATTAAGTAATAAATTGATCATTATTGTGCAATAAATTGACCAAGTAATCAATTAATAATTGCCAGGCAAATAGAATAATTAGGTGCTAAAATAATGATTATTAGATGATAAATTAATTAGATAAAAAATAAATAATTATTCATAGCGCAGGATTTCTCTTTTGATTTATACAAAAAATCATTTCAGCTACTGCAACGGGGTGGATCTGAACTGCGGCTGCCCGCAGCGTTGGGCGATGAAGGACGGCTACGGCTCGGATCTCCTGACGAAGCCGCAGCTGGTGAAGGACCTGGTGAGCCGCGTGAGAGCCAGAATCGCCAAGCCCTTCACGGTCTCCGTGAAAATTCGTCTCCTCAAGGACATCCGCAGGACCGTCGAGCTCTGTCAGACGTTGGAGAAAGCGGGACTCTCGTTTCTCACGGTTCACGCGCGAACCCCGCAGATGCGGCGCGAGCCGATCGATCTGGAGGGTCTGAAACTCGTTCGCGACTCCGTGAAAATTCCGGTTATCGCGAACGGCGACGTAAAAAATCTCCGCGACGCCGAAGAGCTTCACGCGAACTCCAGATGCGACGGCGTCATGACCGCCAACGGAATCCTCGCGAATCCCGGAATTTTCGCCGGACACCCAACGACGCCGCTCAGCTGCGTTCAAGACTGGATCGACATTACGCAGCGAATTCCCACGCATTTTTTATGCATGCATCATCATCTCGTTTTTATGTTGGAGAAAGTTTTGCCCAAGAGCGAGAGACACGCGTTCAATAATCTTCAGAGCGAGGAGGCCGTACTCGCGTTTCTTGACGATTATTACGGCATTCGGCCCTCGCAGGTCTCAAATACCGAACAGCATGAGCCGATTGTTTGTAACTATGACTCGTGGAGCGGGAAGAAACGCAGGAAAAGCGTTGAGAACGAAGAGAGCGACGCGACGATGGATTGTTTGGGAAATCTGTTTTTGTAGCGTTGATTTTTCGATGTTTTGGACCATTCTGAATGAAGTGAAAAATTGTAAAAAAATGTTTTTTAGAAAATCAAAGTTTCCTCTGTGAGGAAGCAAAAATTGGTAATTCCGAAATCGCGAATTATCGGATTTTACGTAATTTCGAAACTACGAATTATCGGAATTTCGGTAATTCCGAAATCGCGAATTATCGGAATTCCGGAAATTCCGATAATTCGGTTACTTCGTCGGTAAAACAGGGCGTTTTGTGTACAAAAGATGGAGATGAATTTTTGTATCTTACGAATATATTTTTAATCACAAAAATACGATGTTTCTTTCCCAGAATCCGACCTGATTCCCATTTTCCTCTCAATTACCTTGCATTAATTGCGCTATGTACAATTTGAACACTTGTCAACCGCTATGTTTATCGCATAGTTCCAAATGTTATCACAAAAATCCGATCTTCACGCGACTAACGCGTCGATCTTCCCCGATCCCTCGGCTCGATTTTCCTCCGCCGATTTTTCGAACCGTCAGATGCGGCTCCCTCCCCCCTCGGAATGATGTTCGAAACACGAAAAAAACAGTGATTGATTATCGCCGATAACGATAACCTTCCGGTTACGCCGGACAGCGAAACGTAACCTAAAAAAAATGAGTCGCCGATCGCGATAACAAAATCAAGGGGAATTTGTCGTCGAACGTGTGCGAAATCGATGCATGGAAATTGACGTGACAATCGGCGAGAAAAATGCGGCACGACGAGGGGCTGCTTTCGAAATACATTCGAATTACTCTGGTCGTATCGGCTTATTGGTAAATTATTCATTTTTATCCACAAAAATAATTTTTTTATTTTTATTTATTTTTACTAATATTTCCAATTTTTTCAGGATCGTTTCCATATTAACGGTTTTCGTCAATAAAGCTCTGCTGTCGAGCGATCTCAATGCTCCGCTATTCATCACCTGGTTTCAGTGCGTCGTCAGCGTCACCATCTGTGCTAGTCTCAATAGGCTTTCCAAATGGTTTCCAGAGAGTATTTCCTTCCCAGATGGAAATCCTTACACGGCTGAGAATATCCGAAAGGTTCGGATATAATTTATAATTTTTATAATTTTATAATTTTATAATTATAATTTTTTAATTTTTTATTATATTTATTGAATGTGGTACAATAATTTATATTAAAAAAATGAAAAGGTTACTTTTTTTACAGTGCATATGGAATATGAAATATTTCATATTTGCCTGCTGTTGACCGTAATCGTAACAATAATAAAAATAGTTATAGTGAAGAAACATTTCGTTTTCTGCTTCAGGTGCTGCCGCTTTCCATTCTATTCACCCTGATGATAGCCAGCAATAATTTATGCCTGAAATACGTCGGTGTCGCGTTTTACTACATAGGAAGATCGCTGACCACAGTCTTTAATGTTATCTTCACGTACATCGTCCTGGGTAAGCAAAAAAAAATCGCGGAAAATCGAGTCTTGCATCCTTTAATAGGCAACAATTTCGAAGCCCCTTATTATTTTGCCTTATTACAACGAAATAGCTGTGAAAAAGTAGAAAGATTTATTGCAAAAATTCACAGCCCAATAAAATCTAGTGATTCCCTTTTTATACAAAAAATACTACAAAAAAAGCTGCCCACTCTGTTCGCCTCCTAAAAATTACGCCTGAAAATCGAAAATCATCGCCTACAAAATATTTCGCTCTCGCAACAGGACAAAAAACTTCAGCGGCTTGCATCGCCTGTTGCGCCGTGATAGTCGGCGGTTTCTGGCTGGGCGTGGATCAGGAACACGTGGCGGGTTCGCTTTCGGTTCTCGGGACATTTTACGGGGTCATCGGGTCTCTTTCGCTCTCTCTGTACTCGATTCACACGAAGCGGATTCTACCGCTCGTGAATCAGGAGATCTGGCTGCTCTCGTACTACAACAACGCCTACAGTATTTTCCTCTTCCTGCCGCTGATGCTGCTGAACGGCGAATTCGCGGTCGTTCGGGACTTCGAGAAACTCGGCGATTCGTATTTCTGGTTCGGAATGATCGTCGGCGGCGTCTGCGGCTTCGCCATCGGCTACGTCACCGCCCTGCAGATCCAGGTGACGTCGCCCCTCACGCACAACATCAGCGGCACCGCCAAGGCCTGCGCGCAGACCGTCCTCGCCTCCTATTGGTTCAACGAGTCGCGCCAGATCCTCTGGTGGATCAGCAATCTCGTCGTACTCGGCGGCTCCGCCGCTTACGCCAGGATCAAGCAGATCGATCTCGATCGCACGCACAAACGGGATCGCGGAATCCTGGAGGAAAAGGCGTGAAGCTCTCGATTTTCCATCGCTGAATTTCTGCTGACATTTTTTTACAGCGAGGAAAATTTACGCGCGGAAAAAAATATCACTGGTTCGATAAAACCTTCGTTTTCGAGATACCAAAAATGTGTGTTGTTAATTGAATTTTAGTTCGAATTTTCATAATTTCGTGTAATGTTGAGACGACGAAATGGGTAAAAGTATTTTGTTGTTGAAACAATAAAATATTTTTGAATATGTTTTTAAAATATATATTTAAAAAAATATATTATTTAATGTGTTAAATCGGATTGTGACAACGATCGGAATTAATTTTAAAACTTTGTGTTTGGCAGCTCGAAAGCGAAGATTTTATTGAGTCAATTAATTTTTTTTCCGCGTGAACACAGAAAAATCCGTATCGCCACGAATTAACGGTTTTTTTTTCGCGACGATTGGATTTCGTCCAAAGATATTTTGTACATACAGAAATAAACCGGTTTGTGTTACGATCATCCAGACACTTTAAAAGAAATTGAGGATACTTATTTATTTCGACGATTTTTTTTTTAGTGACAAAAAAACACCTTAAATAGCGGAATATAAATTTAGTTTATCGGTATCTCGACGCCCGGCCGTCGCCTCTGCTATCCGAATGACTGACGATCGACTCTTCGCGTTTTACTATCGCGTTGACGCTCTTCGAGGCTCTCGCGACGTCGACGTGAGAAATGGGAAAGAGATTTTCGAGCTGGGCGCGAATCGACGGATCCACCGATCGTCGCTCCTCGCTCTCCATCGCGATTCCGTCCGCGAAAACGTGGAAACTTTTCAGATAATTCAGGGAAAAATTAAAATCAAATTAAAAAAATTAATGAGTTAATTAATTATTAATTAAAAATTAAAAATGAATTCAGGGGAAAAATGTGGAAGAAACTGCCGAGAGTTTTTAGGCTTCCGTTTAATTACCGAGGATTTTCCACAGCCGTGGAAATGTTGAGGGAGCGAAGGAGAAGATTGTAGAGAATCTGAGCGAACAAAACGGGATCGTCCGAGCCGAAGACGCCGCGCAGTCCGCAGATGCGTTTTTCGTTGTGAAAAATGATTGGGCTAAGAGAATCAAGATTGTTTTCCGCACCGAGACCGTCCAGGAGAAATCCGGCTCCCGTCATGTGCGACAAACCCAACGGAGCGCTTAAACCGCTGCAATAATTTCCGAGGTATTTCGCGTTAATTCAGTCAATGAATACATTTTCCTTAAAAAAAAAAATGTTTGGATTTTTCACTGGAAAAGATTTCTTTCAAAACAAAAAGTGAATCTTTCACTGAAAAAGTTTTCTTTGAAAAAAATGTTCACTGAATCGTTCATTGAATTTTTTTCTGAGAATAATTAATACACATTTTTCTCACGTGACGATAGAGACGTAAATGTCCAGAGGATCGACGGCAACGACCGTGGTGTATCTTTCTCGCTCCACTGAAAAAAAAAAAAAAACACAAATGAACATCAGTCGAAAGAAAAAAAGAGGCGCCGGAAAAGGCGACTCACGGTTTTGCAAGAGTTTCGTGTTTTCCGCGACGGATCGAATCGTGGAAACAGCCGCGAGAATTTGAGCCTCCGGGGAAGACGCGTTTCCTTCGGGAATTTTCAGGTCCTCCAGCTTCTCGATGCACGAGCGAAAAACGCTCGCCCGAGAGGGAAGATAAATCACATTACTGTGAAAAATCGTTCGACTCGCGACGCTCACGCGGGGCTCGTAGCTCGACAACTGGTGCAGCAGTTCTTCCTGGACGACGTCGTCGCGAAGAACTTTTCGAGACAACGATCCATTGTACAGCACTGAAAGGAATAACGACCCTGAAGATATCTCTGCATTTAAAAAAAGCATCGGTTTGTTCGTCTTGAAATTCTCTAGGGTCTCCATTTTTTGCTTTTCTTTGTCGATTTTTTTTTCGACGTTGCAAGCAAAAGAATAAAAAAAATTAGTATTAAAAGTTCTTTTTATTTCGTTTAAAAAAATTGATAAACTGTGGATTACATTTGTTTTTAAAACTTTTGACTTTCACATTCTAGGGTTCAAAGTGGGAAGAAAAAAAAATGGTGAAATCTGAAAAACTGGAACGACGATTGTTACAATTTTGTCCTACCGTCGCAACCGAATCGGCCGACCGCCTCGAGAGTCGCCGCGAGAACCGGCAGCCGCAGAGTCTCCCCGGCTTCGAGATGACCGAATATCATTCCGTGCTCGACGCTCCTCGCGATCTCGTTCGCCAGGTCGCGCGTGACGTGAAATCCATCGCCGGCGATTCTCGCCGCGGGTTCGACGATTCTTCGCCACGGCAAGTTGCCGCGCAGCGATTGAGCGAACTCCAAGCCACGAAGGAATCCCGGCACTCGGATCCTCGCGGTCGCGAAAATTCCTGGGTCGATCGCGAGCGACGGAAGCGTCGATTGTTGCCTTTTAGCTCATGTATTAATCACAGCCGCGCGATCGAAGGAAACGCGTGAAGAGAAAAACCTGCGTTCGTGTTTTCCGCGAAATCCACGATCAGAGGACTCGTTCGGTCTCTGTGACTGTAGATCATCATTTTCCCTCCGCTGCGAACGTTTTATTTTTATTTATTATTTTATTTTTTTAATTAATTAATTAATTTATTTATTTATTTATTTATATTTTATTTGTATGAATCAAACGTCAGAGTTCAAAAGACAGAAATATTTGTTGTTTTTTTACTTTGAAATTCATTTTTGTGAATCAAACGACAGAGTTCAAAAGACAGAAATATTTTCTGTATCTTGAATTTGAAATTCAAAAGACGATCTTACCCTCCGAGTCCTGTTTTATGGGGTGCAACGACGCCCATGCAAATTGTTGCCGCCACGGCTGCGTCGACTGCGTTTCCACCCTCTCGGAGCAAAGCGGTGCCGACGCTCGAACACTCGGAGTAATCGGTCGCTACGGCGCCGTGTTTTTCTGCTGTCTAAAAAAAAAATGAAACAATTAGTCACGCGCTTTTAATTTTACAACTGAAGATAATAACGTGATATTTACATTTTTTGGAGTTTTGCCGAGAATCTGTTTGAAAGAAAATTGTAAATTACAGATTTGGAGGGAAATTGTAATTGTAATAATAATTCGAATGATTTTTTAAATTTGCAGTTGTATAAAAAATATAGTTTGGAAACAAATAGATAAATAAATACATAAATAAATAAATAAAAATGGTCACTTTAGTAATCAGAGAAAAATTGGGAAATTTACTGGCATCACAGCCGGCGCCGTCCTGGTGGAAAGAAGGTTGGGAAGAAGAGCTCCGAGAATCGCGAAGAGGAGCAAAATGAGGCAACAGATCAGAGCGCGAAATCCACAGTTGCAATTGTCGCCGAGTTTGCACTCCGAATATTTGTCCAGTTTGAGCGGAAACTTTTCGGCCGATTCTTCTGCGCAACGACGCGAATTTCTAGATTATTTTCGTTGAAGCCAGAAAAAAAAGGATTTTTGGTCGGTGGTTATTTTTTAAATCCCACCATTTATGGCCCAAGTGCGCTGCGCACTTTGGTTATCCGACGGCGAAATTCCAATCGTCTCGTTTCTCTGACAAGACGGACCACAAACGCTCGAGTAATTCGGTCCGCAATTTCCTCGTTTTGTATCTTCGTTAATCTCCATAATCTTCGCTCTCGATCTTTCGATTTTTCACCCTTTTTACTATTTTTTCGTCGACGATTTTACGAATTTATCTTCGACACGACAAACGAGCGACCGATTAAAGCTGGCCGTGACTTTGTATCGCAAAAAATCGAAACTCGCGACCAAATTGAATTACGACGAATTAAACGAAAACGAAGGTTTTTAATTAATCTCAATATATTTTATTCAGCTTCCGCTCGTACGATCGATTTTTTATGCTCTAGAGATAACAATAAATATTCTACAATAGTAGCGGTATAAATATTGTAAATTTATTTACAACGGTTTCAACACGATGTTTCCTCTCTTTTAACAACTTCGGGCTTGTAAATTTTGCCGTAACAGTCTTTGTGCGATTATTTGTAAATATCGTTCTATCAACATATGAGTATCACAAGAGGAAACTAACGGACGGTTTCTTCAAAAAACTTGCCCAATATTATTATTAATAATAATATCTCTTCTATTCGCCGGTCAAACTTTCCGGTTCAAATTGATCTACGTAATTAATATAAGCCTAGTTCGTGACGACTTGTTGTATACAATACAACAACTGCGTAAGCGCGAAAAGCGCACTAAAATCGCTTCACTAAAATCGACGTTACATTTTTTTTTCCTTCTTCGAGTTTTCTTCCTTCGTTCGAGAGAAAACTCTACAACGAAGAGATATCCTGATTTCTGCATTTTTCACAGAACTTTAAAGCCGAAAGTTGCCTCGCGTTTTTCGCAAATTTCAGAAATAAATAAATACATAAATAAATAAATAAAACCTTAGCATTATTTAGGCACTATGTATACAAACAACGCGTCCAATCCACTATCACAAAATCGAACTCTCGGGCAATTTCGCGATCGTCCGAATTTCCGCTCCTCTCGCAAAGATTCTCGCAAATCTCAGCGCAGCGAGCGAAGCGACGATCAACGCGAAAGCGCAGCTCGCGAAAATGAAGCAATTCCCAGGTATCTTAATCCCAATATACAGAAGCGCCAGACAAATCAACACGTTCGAAGGCAGCCTAAACCAATTGGCGATGCTGGCTCTGTGAGCTTCAGGCACGACGATCCCCCTGAGATATCCAATCGCGGGATAATAAATTCCCACTGCGACCTCGAAAACTAAAAAGGAGATTAAAGCGACGTAGCTTCCGCGGATCTTCGTCTCCGCAGGCTGCGCCTGCTGCAAATAAACCCCGATAGTCGCTCCACAGATGCCGAAAGCCCCGAGAAAAACGCTCAGACACAAAAGATTCTCGCGTCGCACCCGAAATTCCTTCGCCAGAAGCGAATTGAGCGAAGATCCAAAAACGATGCAGAGCATGAAAGCCCCGAAGACGAGGCCGTGACTGATCCCCAGGGGCTCCAAAACCGGCGTCCACAGAAAAACAAAAACGTACATCACGGTCTCGAATAGCGATTGGCTGGCGCCGAGGAGCAAAAGCCGATCTTTCTTCCCCGAGAAGAGCAGAAGATCCAGACTCCTCGAGAGATTTGAGGCCAGGCTGGAATCCTCGCGATCGGCGATTTTGCTCTCGTGCCAGAGAATCGCGCAGGAATAACCGGCGAGCAGCGATACCGGCGCGGCCAGCAGGAAAGGCGCGAGAGGACCGAATTCCAGGATATCGGCGAGTATTGAAGAAGAAATGCCCGCCAGGATCGCCAGGAAACCGTTGTAGAAAGTCGAACGAGCGAGAATATCGGCCATCAGATCGTCGTCGAGACGATAACGAGAGAGATGCTGACCGACGTACCAGGATTCGAAGCTCGAGAAGAGGATGCAGGTCGAGGCGCCGCCCGAAATTCGCGCCAATAGGAGAAGAGCGTAGTCCGAGGATATCGAGATTGTTAAACACGTTATCGTTGTCGTTAGACTGTAGATCATGCAGAGACGCTTTCGGCCAAAAGTGTCCGCGAAATGGCCAACGAGGATGCCGGAAACGGTGCCGCTGGCGAATCCTGTGACGTAGAGCAGGGAGATCTCGTCGCGCTGGTAGCCGTAGCTGGAGTAGAGTTTGTAGAGATACGGGCCTTGCAGCCAGTCGGCGAAACTCGCTAGCAGGTAGACCAGGAGGTACTTTTTGCGTAGGGTTTTGTAGATCTCGGGGACGGATGGGGAATCCATCGTGGCTGAGCGTTGGAAAGATGCGGCATCTGTGGATCGGCGAATGATTTTTTTGCCATTTAATTAACAAATTAAAAAAAATATGTTGTTTAACATTTTTTAATTTTCTATGGGATTGTTTATAAATTGTTATTGTTTGTTGACGGTACTTTATTAACGATTTCATAGAACATTTTTAATCAAACTTGAGTTCCCTACTAATAAATTTTTTTTTATTTTGTAAAAAATTTTTTTTTCCTAATAATTTATTTTTTTTATTTTTTTAAATACATATGAAACCAAAATAAATTATGTTTATTATCTTTGTTCGTTTAATTTTTTAAATTTGCCAAATGTTATGTAATGTAATAGGTTTTTTTTCACAGCAATAAGCAAATAAATTATGAATTAAATTAACAGATTTCTGCTTTTATGATATATGAGGTTTTTGAATGTGGAGCAAAAATTGAAATATTCTAGATTTCTAGGCTGTGATTGGATAGATTTTAATCTGGAATTTTTATTAACGACCACCGGAATCGATAAACAATAGGCGACAATTATTGAAATGTTACGTGATACAGTAAATAAATAAAATAAATAAACAAAAGAATTACCTCGTTTCACATCTCGGTTAGAATTTCATGTAAGGCACGATCGCACAATTTTGGCGAGCGACACGCGTGATCGCATCCCAAATTTCGTCACTCGACGGACGCGAGCGACTTTTTTACGGCTCACGAAGATTTTATCACAACTCACAATCGCGACATCGATGCGAATCGCGTATTACAAAAATTGTTTGTAGGTTAACAAATCGCGTAAGTTGTAAATAAGTGCTAAGTGCGGAATTTAAAAAAGCGATCGAAGCGCCATCTTCGGTAGCCCGAAAATGGTTCGCGTTTCTTCCGCTGGCGGCGCTGAAAACACAAGGAAATAACCTCAGATTTCGCGAACTGCAGCCGGTTTTTCGCTTTTTATTCGACAATAACAAAGTAAATACGGCAAATTGTGAAAAAATAATTACGAAGCGAGACGATGGCTTCGTTAATACGGAATATTCATCGACTGACAAGTGAGATTTTTTACCGAGCGCTCGACCTAACCTAACAATTTTGACTACGCGACGATTGCGTTTTGTTAATCGGGTTTTGTTGCAGAAAAAACGTTGACGGCGTCATGCCGGTCGGTCCAGAGCACCGCGAACTCCGGAATATTCGAAGACATCGCGCCGGAAGATCAGGTAATTCGTTTGTTGTTTGTCAGGGCGAACTTTGGATTTTGAGGTTAGCTTGCGTCAATCTTCACCAGGATAAATCGTAGACTCGTCGATCGTGATTTTTTTTATTTATTTATAAATATTTATATTTATGTATTTATTTATAAATATTTATATTTATTTATTTATTTATAAATAAATAAATATAAATCCTGCGTTAATTTTCGTCAGGGCAAATCGTAGACTCATCAATCGTGATTTTATTTGCAGCCGATACGCCTGGAGAAAAATCCGTTTGAGAAAGAGCGAAAACAGTGCATCCTCTGCAGACTGAACATCGAACCGGATTACAAGAATGTGCGGCTTCTCTCACAATTTCAGAGCACCTATACTGGAAGAATTTACGGAAGGCATATTACAGGGTTGTGCGCTGACAAACAGAAGAGGGTGGAAATTGAAATAATAAAAGCACAGAACGCAGGTACATTTTTTTGCCTTGTCTTATTTTATTGGTTTATCTTATGTACATAAAACGTAGAAAAAAACATAGAAGATTTACGCAAAATGGCTTTGAATTTATATTGGCTTTGAATTTATTATTTATTTTTATTTATAAAATTAACATAATTTATTAATGATTATTCTGTTATGTGGTAACTCACAATTTACAGGAATGATGGGATACTATCTAAAGGACCCCAAGTACATTAAAGATCCAAAATTATTTGACCCGGATCATCCCTTCAGGCCTCACAAATACTGATAACTCTTCTTGTAACACTTGTAACAATGGAAATGGAGAAAGATAAGAAATAAAAGAAAAACTGTTGTGGAACCAAAAAAAAGAAAAAAAAATGGTACATGAATTAAAAGAATAACTTAGAATAATTTACTTATCATTATTGTATTATATTACTCAACGCAATTTTGAGCGGATAAAAAACGCAAAGAGAGTCCAAGTAAATAATTAAAATATCTCATATTTTTGTATTACTCCATAATCAACCGAATCCAAAGTTTTTCCTCCGCTAAGTTAAGTCACACTCCTCTGGTTTGAACTTTACTATTTCCTCGGGAATTCCCAGCCTGAGGAGAACCTCTCGCATACTCAGGGGCTCCAAAGTTTTTTCCCTGATGTCTTTGTGAAACTGGAAAAGAGCCTCTTTGCAGGCTGATCTCCATCTTTCAATCTGGGTGGTCAGATCCTCCCGCTTGTGCTTAACATACAGAGAGATGAGTAAAACGATAGAAAAAAAAGGTGATTCGGTGGAAATTTCGAATTACCTTCTTGATGTAATTCAACTTCGTCTTCAGATTATCCAGTTCCTGCCTTTTGCAGCGAACTCGTCTCTTCAAAGCCAGAAGATCGCGTCTCGCGTTTCCCTGCGAATCATCGCGATTCGCGTCGTCGTTCGCGACGTCTTCTATCCTTCTTCTTTTTATCGGATGCCGAAATTGGCAGTTTGAACGCTTCGGGGTGGCGGATTTTCTGCGGAAATTCGCGAATCGTCGAGCGGAGAAGAAAAAAAAATATAGTTGCGATTTTTTTTTCTTTTTTTTGTTTCGAGTATCCGAAAAAATGGCCGAAGGAATTTTTTTTTAGGTGGCGAATTTTCTTCGGAAATTTGCGAATCGTTGAGCAGAGGAATAAAAAAAATACAGCTACAGATTTTTTTTTTTCCGGGTGTCCGGAAAAATGGCCGAAGGAATTTTGCGTGGAATTTTTTGTCTTACGTGAGAGGCGACTGTAGTCTCGCGTTCTTCGGGCTTTCGTTGTTTTTCGGCGTGAGAAGCGAGCTCAAGGGCGAACGGAAGGGTTTATTCGCCGAATTGCTGTTCCTCAGAGGCGTCGCTCTTTTGTTGGTTATGTTTTCGCACATCGCGCTGCTTGCGGGTTTGTCGACTTCAAAAATTTGTCGTTCGACGGACAAGTTTTTCACATGTCTTTTTGTGTGACTATTCACAGTTGGGTCGCACGTCGTGTCCGCGTTTTCGGGTTTCGCGGATCTGGAAAATGCCGCGTATTTTGACCCGAATGTTTGTGTGTTTTGACAGAGCGCCGAACACGGGCGGCGGGGAGGGGATAAAAAAGCACGTGGAACATAAAGGCGATAACGAAGCGCGAACTTCCGAATATCCGAACTATTTAAACAGTTAAAAAATGTTTACTTTATATTATAAAAAATACACAGATTTTTTTTTTTACTGTGTTGAGGCCTAAATGTCGTAAATCGTGGTAATAAAAAACATTCATATGAATTAACGAAACACTTTTATTTAATTAGCTATGATTTACAGTGTTTAATTACAAATTAATTGAGCTTTTTCGCTGTATTGCGATTCTATTAACTTTGCTATCGATAATTACAAATTAATTGAGCTTTTTATTAAGAGAATTGAAATACAGAAGTATTTCAATTCTCTTAATTTTATTATCGATAAACGCAATTTCAATTGCTCTTTTTGCGCCGAAATTCCTCGAAAGACGCGTTGAATATCGCTTGGTGCGCCCGCGCTGTGGCTTTGTCGACGCTTAGCAAAGTAATTTTTTTTCGCGTCCTCTGAGCTTTTTCCGGCGATCTCTTGACTTCCGGCTCGATCTTCACGATCTCGTCCGGTGTTTTTGTCGGTTCAAACGTCGCGCAATCCTCCGTCTGAGTCGCGACGGAAACCATCGATTTCGTCGAATTCGGCGCGTCGAAAACGTCGACGGTTTGCGTCGCGATCGACGCGACGATTTTTGTTTGTGGCCCGAGAGTCGTTTTGTCTGTCCTAACGACCGAAAATTCCCTCTCGTCGTCGTCTTCCGTCAATACAACGTCTCGCACCTGATCCATATAAGAACTACAAAGAAAGCGAATTTTGATAGTTTTTATCGATTTTTTTAGCGATTTTTTATCGTTTCTTTTCGTGCCTTCGATGCTTATATTTATGCTATATAAATATTTATATATAAATATTTATTCAAATATTCAAATATTTATTTATTTTTTAGATTTATTTATATTATAAATATTTATTCAAATATTCAAATATCTATTTATTTTTTAGATTTATTTATATTATAAATGTTTATATATAAATATTTATTCCGTCTATAATTTTATCGCGACTATAATTTTATTCAGTCGATCGGACGTTCGTGTTGGACCTGAGATTCTTCAGCCTCGTCAATGTGTTGCTCATAGAATTTCGCTGCTTCGTTTTCGTCGTCCGGAGTCTCTTGACGCTCGGCGCTTGAGTCGCGATCGGCGGCCCCAGCCGATTTTTTCGACAGCTCAGCGGCTTTTTTTCCCTCGAAGTCGCGAAGACGCTTTCGATCTCGCTCCAGTTGTCCGACGAGCGTCTCAGCTTCCGGGACGGCTGAGCCTCGACGTCGTCTTTATCGTCGACCGGATGTTTCTTCTTCGTTTTTAGGCGACTCGTTTCTTCCGCATTTCGCGCCGATTTGCTTCGCGTGTTTGGCGAATTTTCACACCGCGACGAATTTACTGCTTCCTTGGTGTTTCCGTTGATATCGACTTCTGAATTCTTTCGGCATTTTTTCGTCCTCGTGGAATTCGTGGATTCGGAAATTTTATTTTTTTCCCGCGAAACTGAATTTTTCTTCTCCATCTTCGAACGCTTCGTTTCTTCCGCGAGTCGCAAATTCGCGAGATTTTTGGGCGATGCTGAATCGTTTTTCGCTTCGGCTTCGAATTGAGGGACCTGAAATATTTTGGGATTTCTTGTGGCTTCCGGTGTTACTGCTGAAAATTTTGGTGATTGTTTCTTCTTTACCTTCGAAAGCTGCGTTTCCGTTGCGCCTTTCAAGCTTTTAGGCTGCAGATTTGCGGATTTTTTGTTCGATGTCGACTCGTCGTTCGCTTCGACGTCCATTTGTGGCTCCGAAAATTTCGTTGTCTTCGTTAATTCCGGGGCGATCGGAATTTCCATCGATTCCGTCGACGAATTTCGCTTCTTCGCCGTCGAGCGCCTCGTTTTCTCCTCAGCGTTGGGCGATTTCTTTGGCGAATCTTCGGTGCGAATCTGCGACGTCTGAAATAAAAAAATATTCTTCATCTCCGGCGCCAACGGAATTTCCGGCGAGAGATTTTTCGCTATTTCTTCCTCGACGATCGCGTTTACCATATTTTTTTCGCTCGCGGCCGACGCCGGAAAATCTTTCAGCGCTGATTCGGCGAAATTTCTTGAAAATTTGTGCGATGAAAAAATAATCGGTATCTTCGGTACCTCAACGTCCACGACTTTTGGTCGACTGGAAAAAACGTCGATTTTCGTTCCGTTTCCAACGAGTTTTTTCCGCTCCTCGATTTTTTCGGCTGCCGGCGTCGCTTCCGAAGGTAGAAAATTCGCGATTTTCGCCCTCTTGATCGGTATTTCGTCCAAAATATCCGAATAATAAACGCGCGGCGCCTCGGCGACATCGGCGAAATTTTCGCTCGCGCGTTTATCGACCGTGGAATTTTCTTCCGCCAGGACGTCGCGAGACTCCTCGGGGATTTTTTCGACCCACGAAAACGACGAATTTTCGCGAGGATCATCGATGTAGCTGGGAATATCCACGTTTTTTGGCCAATTTCCGAAATTCGCGGCGAAGTCCTCGAAGCAAACATCGATCGGGGGAAAAGCTCGCTCGTTTTCCGCAATTGAGTCTCGAATCTGTTTTACCGGCGGCTGCTGCGTTTCTTCTGAAGTCGAAAAAAAATTGGAATTCGATAAAATCATCAAAATTGTAAATAAAATAAAGAAAAAAATAAATAAATGAATAAAATAAATAAATAAATAAATAAATAAATGAATAAAATAAATAAATAAATAAATAAATCAATAAAATAAATAAATAAATCAAATAAATAAAAATTATCAACGTTTCTACGTCCCAGCCGGGCAATTCGAACTAAAAAAAAACGTTACGATTAAAAATCAGTATTCACCATTCAAATCTCCGAACCCGTCGAACGAATTTTCCCGCCAAAATTCCTCCGCGGCTCTCGTCGACTGCTGCAGGAGCTCGAGAAGCGATTGGGTCAAATCCTCGTCGCGAATCAGCGGCGTCAACAGAGCATCCGGAGTAGCTCGAGTCAGCTCCGCTTCTGGCAGCTCGAAGATCGGCAAAAATTCGCCCGGAAAACACGGCGGAATTTTCCTCAATTGCTCGTCGAGCTGTTTCGCATCTTCGCAAAATGTTTCCTCGGATTCCACAGCGCTGTACATTTTTTCCTCGGAGTCGACGACGTTGATAATTTTTTCCTCGGAATCCACAGCGCTGTACATTTTTTCCTCGGAGTCGACAACGCTGCACATTTTTTCCTCGGAATCGACGAAGCTGTACATTTTTTCCTCGGATTCCACAGCGCTGTACATTTTTTCCGAGGAGTCGTTGACGAAAGTCGTGCTCGCGGATTCGAAGCTGGTGGATCCGTCGAGCAGCGGCAGCGACGGCACGAATAAGGTCGACGACGACGGTCGTCCGGTCGTCGTTTCCAACTGACACAGAGTGCAAAGACTCACCGATCTCTCGAGCTCGGTGAGGCTGAGGTTGAATTCCTTCTCCTCGTTGCTTTCCACGTGGCCCATCGCGAGCGATGGAATTTCCGAAAAATGTCGAGCGACGACAACAACAACCGTCCGTGGACGAGAAAAACCGACGACAAAGACACTCGGAAGCTGCCGCGCGCCGCTTTTGAGCGTGAAGAGCGCATGCGCGAGAGAATCGAGCGTAGTGCGCATGCGCAAACGAAAAAACAGAGCAGAAAAAAATGAGTTGCTTGATTTGGTTTTTAAGCCGGTTCCAAATTGATTAATTAATCGAAACCCGAAATATTGATTCCTCGATTAACGGCAAATATTCATTCTACCGACTGCGGTAATAAAAACTGTAATGATCGTTTTTCGTATATACAAATTATTATGTGTCGCGATGTATTTTGCGCTCCGGCTGTCGGTAACGTAGGACCCACTGGATAACGAGAGCAATTTTCGCGTGTTGGAATTTTTTTTTAGTCTGATTCGCGCGCGAAACTTACCACTGCTTACAAATAAAAATGTGTCACCGCTGCTCCGTTGCAACAGATATTAACGTACGTTATTGCCTGCGGCCTTTGTACAGACTGCGTTATATTTAGAAATTTCAAAATCTCCGCGTCTTTCGACATTCGAAAGAGCTCGACGCTCGCGCCCAAACTATTTGAATTTTCAAATCAGGTGAAGTCCGACGAAAACGAGCGAAAGGAATTAAAAACTTGTTTTTTTTTCTTTTTCTTTCTGTCAATCAGTCCGCTCCTGAAATCGTTGAAATCGTAATAAATCGCTGCTAAATTATTTGCCGATGAAATTGCGATAAGGACCCGAAATGCTTTTCGTCGATTGGGATTTTTGAGAGAACCATTCGACACCTTCTTCTTCTTCTTCTTCTTCTTCATCGGCTTTCCACTCTCGTCAACGAGGCATCGGAATTGGGTATTTTAACGTAATTTTTTGTTTGTTATTTTTACAGTTTATATGCATGTTTTAAATAAAAATGTAAAAAAAGAATAAAAAAATTCATTTATATGCATATTTTAAATAAAAATAATTTTTTTTTTTTTTCACCAACCCAATTCGACGCGCGGATTCCCATCTTACCGTTTTGTTGCGCGTCGCTCCTTTCCCCCCCCCCCCCCCCCCCCCCCCCGCATCGCCGACGAGTCTCTCGCGGAGGTGGAAAATGCACATCAAGCCCAAGTAAATATATACATAAAATTCATGACATTACGCTGGGAGCGACCTCACTTTTATTACTCAGCGCTCACTCTATTTACAGAACAACAGTAGCGTGTGTACTCGCTCTCCCCGCGCGTCGTCATTCTCGCCTCGTCTTCGCGTCGACGCGGTGCAGATTTCATTTTTTTTTTCTCTCGCCAGCGACCGAAGGATCATTCGCTACTACCCGGCGTGCTAAAACTCTCGACTCTAACGAAATAACGCGACAAACGCGCCGCGTTCGCCCCCTCGAAATTTCGGCTCCTCGCGGGAGATCCCCGCGATAATAACAAAACGAGAAAAACACACGCACCGCGCGTTTTTTTCGTTACTTTCATCGAGATGTCCGTTGTTAATTGTCAATAAATACTGAGGATAATCGACGAGAACGAAGAACAATAGTTTATAGAGATAATATAGTACATGGATACTAATCGAATGGAAATCGAAACGTCATCGAGACTCGAATCCTCCGCGTCTCCTTGAATCTCGTTTCCTCCTTCCCAACGCCGAGGAAGGCCAACTCCGGTGTGAGTTTCGCGTGTTTCTTTCTGTAACTGCTGCGTGTGTAATGCGAAAATTCTTCGGTTGTTTCTTTTGCGTTCTGTTTTTGTTTTTGTTTTTTTTAATAATCCTCAATCTCACTGCGTGTTTCCTCCCTCACATCTCGCCTCTTCGTTTCTTCCTCTCGTCCGTCTAAATTGTCGCCGAGCGCCGCGCCGCCGCACTCGCGAATTTTCTAGGCGATGCCGTACTTGGCCTTCAGGCTCGCCGGCATCTCTGGGGGTGGCGGGCGCGGCATGCGCAGGTAGACCTTCACCGCGTCGTAGATGAACCACTGGGCGCCCGTGAGGGTACCGATCATGATGATCCTGGGCACCAGGCCCTTCCACACTCCGCCGAAGCCGAGCTTGCGCAGAACGTCGCCCGCGGTCGCGCCCTTCTCCTGGTTCAGCTTTGAGACCACCTGGTTTTTTTTTTAGGGAAAATAGATTTGATTAGTGTCGCGATAAGGCGTTAAAAAAAAAGATCGGCCGCCTGGTGGCCGAAAAATAAAATTTCGAAAATATAATTAAAAAATTGATTAGTTAATGCAAAAAATTGATTAGTTAATGTAAAAAATTAATTAGTGAATTTAAAAAATTGCTTAGTTAATGCAAAAAATTGCTTAGTTAATGCAAGAAATTGATTACTTAATATAAAAAATTGATTAGTCAATGTCAAAATATTTTTTTCTTTTGCGAAAAGTAGAATTCTGCGCTTATTACGCAAATATCAGACTATCACAAGTTCTACCGGGCGCTGTAAATTCGCAATCGTCATTGAAATGATCGACTTACGGAGTCAGCGGGATGCGAGACGATGGCGCAGAAGACACCGGCGATGTAACCGGCGGCGAAGGTGACGACGAGCTGCTCGCCCTTGGAGCACTCGGCACGCGGCTTCGGCACGACGTACTGGTAGAGAAGCTCGAGGGTGCGCTCGAAGCAGGCGAACTTCATCATGGTGTACGGGATCTGTCGGAACCACAGGGGCACCAGGCCCTTGTAGAACCCGCTGAGGCCCTCATCGGCGTACATCTTCGGCCAGGCCTCCCGGAGGTTGTTGGCGTATCCGGGCATAGTTTGGATTCGCACCTGAAACGTGTACATTTTTTAATGGCTGCGAAAAATATTTTTTCTCAACAAAATTTCGTGGCAATTTTCGTGAAAAGACGAAGTAACGCGGTTAACGAATTACGTAAAGAAATGGACGACCGTGTTTTTCCATTTTTTTCACAATTGCACACATTTTTTAATTTAAATTTCTTTAATTTTTTTTTTTTTTTTTTTTTTTTTTTTTAATGAGGTGTCTATGCGGCTATTTAAAAGTCGACACGAGATTTTATTTTCGCCGCGGGTTATTATTGGTAAATCATATCTACGAAATAAAACGTACTGCGTTTTTTTTTTCTTTTTGGAAATTAATGAGGATTTACGACGCTGGAGTGGAATAATCGATAACGAACCTTGGCGGCCTCGAGGGGCGCAAGACCGACGTCAGCGAAGAACTCGGCGGAGGCGGACGCGGCGAGGTAGAGTCCCGTTCTGTACTCGAAGGAAAGCTCCTCGCCGAGCATCTCGGCGTACTGGACCTTGAAGACCTCGTAGAGACCGAACTTGAACATTCCCTGGATGGAGTAGCCGAAGAAGGTCGGGGCCCAGCCCTTGGCGAGACTCCTGGTGCCGCCCTCGGCAAGCGTCACCTTAAAAAGCCACCGAGATTATCAGTCAATTCGGACAAAGCCGTTTAAAAAAAAAAAAGATGTCCCGCACGAAGCTGTTTTTTTTCAGACATCGGGCTTTGAAATCTTCCTTAGGGACGAGAAAACGATGTACTAACTCTGAAGCCATTGACGACGGACTTGTACTTTTCCGGGTCGACCTGGATACGGCATTTCACGAGATCCAGAGGTGTGAGCATCGTGTGGGTGATACCGCAGGAAAGAATACCGCCGAGGCCGCATAGCAGGAAGTACTTGTTGGAGCCGAACTCGCAGCTGTCTGGAATTCGATGGAAAATCGTAATTAGTTTCTATCAGGCGCTGAAAAGTATTTCTTTTTTTACCTATTTATTGATTTATTCATTACTATTTATTGAAAATTCGACGAGAAAAAGGCGAATAATGATTTTTCACTTTTTTCCGAAATTTTGAAAAATGATTTTTCGTGTTTTTCTCGTCGAATTGTTTTATTTTTCGGGCAAACAAAACGGTGCTTTTTTTTCGTAATCAGCAAGAAATTTTCCATCTGGTCTTCAAACTTTACGATATTACAAAAAAAAAAAAAAAAAAAAAAAAAAAAACGTAGCGCTCGCGTATACCATAAATAAATAAATAAAACGATGTATTTTTCGGGTACTTCGCTAAAATTTCGCGAACGAAAAGTTAAAAAACGGAGCACCTTCTAGTGAATTTCATCAATGAAATCGCTACTCCCGTAGTGCACGTAACGATTACGACGCGCCGCTCCTCGCGTCTCGTGTCCGCTGCGTGTGTCGAAAACAATGAAAGAATCGCCCTTCCCCGTACCGCAATATATTTTTAGCGAAACTTTATTTCAGTCGCGGATTTGGCAGCTCGGTGACAGGGGCCGATAGGTTGGCAACACTGGAGCAAGGTCGGTCAGCTGATCGATTCGCGGACGCGCGTGGCTGTGAAAATTTCGCGACTGGCCGAACGCGCGAGAAAAAAACATTTCAAAAATCCATGGAATTTCCCGCCGAGGACGCCGATTGGCCGACGAGAATTCGGGTATCGATCTCGCGCGCGCGAGGCGACCGAGGACGACATAGCGGACTCGATGCGGGGATATTTCTCGCTAATCGACCAAGGTTGCAGCCGAGCTCCCGATACCTTGACAAAATGGTCGCCGCCATTACGCAATTTACTCCCGCACGCCGCGGCGGCGGCGGCGGTTGCCCCACTGACACGCGCGTCTCGCAAGATACATAGATATAAAGCGCGCCGTCGCGCTTATATAACCTCGCGGCTGTTTTCCCTTCGATGAAAAAACCGAAAAAACCCTCGAACGAAACGTCGACGCCGATTTCAGCGAAATCCTGCGAATATCGAGACGCTCCGAATTTCTTCGGGAAAAAAAAATCGGACCGGTGGGAGGGGGTAAAAAGCGATCGATCTGTCCAGCCGTCACGTTTCCCCCGATTTTTTTTTTTTTTTTTTTTTTTTTTTTTTTTTTTTCAATAAAAAATCGGATTTTTTTTTTACGAAAATACAAAATAATGAGGATACTGTTTTCCACGGAAGACAAATTTCTGAATAAAAATATGATTTCCAAATGTCGTCAAGATGCGTCCGATTTTTTTTTTTTTCTCCAACAAAAAAATCGGTTTTTATTTTACGAAAATACAATATAATCAACATACTTTTTTATCCACGAAAGACAAATTTCTAAATAAAAATATAATTTCGAGGTGTCGAATTAACGATCCGTCGTGACGCGAAAAAAGAAGAAAAGAAAAAAAAACCGCGAGAGAGACGCTCAGCCGGAAACAACGACAAAACGACGATCGAACATTTTGACAATTCGAACGTCGCCCCGCTCGTTGGTTGGCCGGAGGCTGCGCCGCGATCGATTCGCGGAAAAAAATGCCGATTTTTTTTTTCTTCTTTTTCTGGAAGTAAAGGGATAAAATGTACTGACCACCCTGATCGGCGCTGGTGGCGGCGGCGGCGATGGTTCGGCCGCGCACGAGCCCTTGAACGTCCTCCTGGGCCTGACACTTGGCCGTCACGAAGGGCGACCCGAAGGGATTCATTTTGGCAGCTTCTAGCATCGACGACCACATCTTCGCTGATGACTCCGTTTCTCCCTTGTTATCCACTTCCACCGTCTGCAAATATACGCCAAAAACCACGAGTTTCACGTAAACGTTTTTTTTTTTTTTTTTCGCAATCGGTGGCAACGCCGCTGCTGCTCTTCGATCCGCTACAATGTGACTGGCCAAGTTATAAGCTAATATATCCAGACTACCGCAGTGGCCCTTGACACGGAGTCGATAATTGGATCACCGCGAGAGCCTGGAGAAAACGCTGCGACGGACGTTGCAGAGAGAGAGATAGAGAGAGCGTTAAATTAATTGTAATAGATAAACTGACTGTCTCGGACCTGTGCTAGATCGACCCTCGCCTCCGCGCTGTCGAAATGGAGTGAAAGAAAAAGGGCAGCCGATTTGCAGCACGCCCGGTGTGCGTGATTGGTGCCCCCGTGACTGGGCAGACGGGAGACTCGGTGGGACGTCTCGGGAGTCGCGACGGTGGCGACGTCTGGTGGGGGAAAATCGACGACTTGCGCTGTGGCGGCGTTTTTGAATTTTGGAGTTTCGGATGGAAGCGGCACACGCGAAATTTATTAAAAAAGAAAATCAGGGGGTAAAATATCTCGCATTTTCGATGTAAGTATTGTGGACGCGTTATTCGTTCTCTGATTGGCTGTCGGGTTGCCTGCGACTCGTTGCTAACCAACGAGCAGCTTCGATCAAGCAACGCAAGGGGCGCGTTTTTCGCGAAAAAAATTGTTCCAGGAGAAAAATCTCAACTCCATTCGCGATTGGAAACTTCGAACCGTCGCGGATCCACTTATACCGCGCGTCGATTGGACGATCCCTGTCTGTCACAACTTCCGAACGAGGCGATTGGCTAATCGTTCGCCGACGCTCTGGATGGCCGACTTAGAACTAACAAAATCGTGTCAAATTAAAAAAAAAAAAAAACGCTCGCTTGTGGCTACCAAGTTTTTCATAAAAACTCCACAAAAACGACAAAAAGCTATTAACAAAGAGGTTAAAAAAAATCAAAACCGCTTTTGAATAAACGCCTGCGACAGGTCGATTCCCTCGACCAACCAGCGCGCGCCGCTCTCCTCTCAGCCAATCAGCATCCCTCAACATCAACCATTCCAAATCGGCGGATTTCCATGAAAGCCTCGTCGTCGTGTCGTCGTCGTCGACAAGAGATAACAAAATAATTCTCTCCAAACGCTACGTATGTTGTCTCCGCCACATTCTCACGGCAGTCAATCCGCAGTGCCCGTCTGGTGCTGCTGCTAATATATTTCGGCGGCTTGGGTCGCAACGTGCGAGAGAAAGAGGGAAAGAGAGAGAGATAGAGAAGAAGAATAACAATAATCATCGCTTTCGAATAAACGACTGTGACAGGTCGATCCCCTCGACCAACCAGCGCGCGCCGCTCTCCTCTCGTCCAATCAGCATCCCACTACATCAACCATTCCAAATCGGCGGATTTCCATGAGAGCCTCGTCGTCGTGTCGTCGTCGTCGACAAGAGATAACAAAATAATTCTCTCCAAACGCTACGTATGTTGTCTCCGCCACATTCTCACGGCAGTCAATCCGCAGTGCCCGTCTGGTGCTGCTGCTGATATATTTCGGCGGCTTGGGTCGCAACGGGCGAGAGAAAGAAGGAGAGAGAGAGAGAGGATCGAGGGGGGTAGAGAGGACGGAGAAGCAGCAGCCGCTTGACGAGAGGAGAGCCTCGGCGGCCGAAGAGGAGGAGAAAGAAGAGCGAAGAGACTCGCCGTCGTCGCGAGTAAAACAGTGACGAGAGTTTTCGGTGTCGGTCGCGTCATCGGGCGTCGTGATGCTGTGATAAACGGTCGATCGGTGGTGGTTTTGTTTGGGGCAAAAACCGTCGTGCGTGGAGCGCGATAACGGGGGGGATAATTGGAGGAGTGTTATCGCGGGAAAATGGCTCGCGATCTCTCGCCGCCGAATCCGTCGTTCGTCACCGTCGTCCTCTGCCGCCGCCGCCGCAGCCGCTGCTGCATCACAATCAACGCGGTCAACTCCTTCCCGAGGATCTAGGAGGAATTTCATGAAACTCAAGAAGCGAAAGAGCTTGTGCGCGCAGTGCATTAGCATGCCCGCCAAGGTCTCCAAGAAAGTCGTCGGCATGATAATACGAAGCCGAAAGACCATCATGAAGGACGGAGTTATCATGGTAACGACAATCGCACTTTTTTTTTTTTTCATCACCAGCTTCTCACCGACTTCTTTTTTTGTTTTTTCAAACTCTCGCGAAATTTCGCAATTTTTTCATTGTCACATATTTTTTCGTCGGGGCGCATTGAAAAATTTTGGAGGGCGATTGAGAGGAAAAAAAATTGTTTGCTGACGAACTGATCGGCAGCCTTTTTGGCCATCGGAGACTTGTAATTTGTAGCCAATGAGACTGCGATGTTTGTAGTTGTGTTTTGTTTTCAGTAACAGGGAAAAACTGTTGAGTCTCTGCGGCGTTTCGCAATTTCCGCATGTTGGGATTTCCCAGTTTCGATGGTCAAACATTTGAGCACTGAAAATAATTGTTATGTAGTTTTTACGGATTAAAAAATGTGTGACATTTTTCAATAATGTGGAAAAAGAAATAATTCATTGACTGCAGGGATTCCCAGTTTGTCATAATTAAATTAAAACTTCTATTAAAAAAATTTAATGGAGTGGGTGTTAATGATGAAAAAAAAAACCACTCCGTCTATGAGAATAATTGATTTCGTGAATCAGCTAAGAACACAGCTTTTTTATCTTGACTCGTAACAAACAAACAAAAAAAAATCCTGGCTGGCGATGTGACTTTGATGTTTGTACAGCTGTTCTTTCCAACAATGGGGGAAACGTGATAAGCAGCTTGCCGTACTAAATAGCGATAACAGGACTTGCATATCTTCTCAGTTACCCTCAGAATTGATCCTGGTAATTTGATTGGAAGGTAGCAGCACTTCGAGAGTAAACTTTTCCTTTCTTTATCCAAAGACAATTTCAACTGTTGCAACAATGTAAATGTGACAAGTTTAAAAATCTTTTTCTGCAGAGTATAATAATGATGATGATGATGATGATGATGATGATGATGATGATAATAATAATAATAACAACAACAACAACAACAATAATAATAAGAAGAATAAGAATAATAAAATAAATTATTTTTACATATTTTTGCTGCTACCTTCGAATGGCAATTTCGGTGGTTCCGAATGATAAAAAAAATACGGCAGGCTGCTTGCGAGAATAATTATGTCGGCAAATTGGGCCTGAAAACGCACGTTTTCAACGCGGCTCCTAATTAACAGAGGCTATTTTCTCGCAGCCAATGGGACTCCGACGCCTGTAGAGTCGCGTTGTATTTTTCAACGACGGGGAAAAACGCGAGATAAGCCTCGACCGCCGACTGCGTCGTGTTGCGCACCGGCGAGGAGAGTCGAGTGGCGCGTGTGTACATTTTTTTTTTTCGGGGCACCTTTGGGGTAATTTTGATGATAACCGACGAGGCCGGTGGCGAACGCGAAGCCGCGAGGTGGAAAAAAAACGGCGGGGCTAAACGGCGGTAGATAAGACGACGATACGGGTACAAGTTTTTCGTAGTGCCATATGTTGTCTGTGCTACTTTTTTTCTTTTTTTTTTCTTATCAATTCTGCGCTACGTCAGTTTTCGTTTAACGTCGCAACGAGAACATTTTGTTTTTGTATGAAAAAAAAAGGAAAAACGTCAGCGACTGAAACGAGCGGATGCGATACGTGTCGAAAGACGAAATTCGAGCGAGCGGATCGAGGAATGTTTGCTCGAAAAAAACGTGTGCACACACTTGTGCCGCGGCACATTAAGGCGAACGATACGACACGCCTGCGGCTAATCGCCTCGGGAGTGACCGATATCATGTAGCAGAAAGCGCGTCGTCTACTGCGTTTGTCTTCGTAGCGAGCGACCCGATATTTATTTATTTATTTGCCTTACGAATAAATAGATAAATATTGAGTTTACACAAAGCTTTGCATAAAACTTTACAGAAAGCCCATGAAAATTAAATAACACTGGATTTAATTGGGGGAAAAAAAAAAAAATTATTCGAGTGTACCGAGCAACAGCGAAGTATCGAACGCAAGTTTTTTTCTGTATCTGGAAATTCAGGATGTTATCGCAGTAGTCGCGGTTTTCTTCTCTCGGCATCCGAGAGAAGAAACAAATATAATAAATAAATATTTATTTATTTATTTATATATATATATTTTTTTTCTTTCTAAGATACATGTTATGCTTTTAAACTTAAAAACGAATAAATTGCAGTGAATAAATTGATCAAACAGTAAAACGAGAGAAACCGAATTCGACGAGGAAAAAAAAAATAATCCGAGAACCGAATGACGCGACGTTAAATTGTCCCGTGAATTGGCCTCGTGTGCACGGCACAGATGTAACGCGAGTCTCGGTCCGCGTACGTCGATTTATCTCCCCGGATAATCCCGGGAGATAACGAAACGTCGCGTTTATCGCGACGATTCTCGGCTCGCGGAAATCGCGAATCCGATAAAAAAAAAAAAGCGCGCGCGCGTTAGTCACGCAGCTCGATGATTCAGCTGAATTATTCAACGTGTCTTACAGTCGGGGGCGCCGACTGCGCGATACGTGGTTTTCCATGAATGAGCCAAAGACCCGCTGGCCGAGCTTATCTCGCTGGAGCAGATGTTGCGCGTAGAGTGAGGTTAGGTTGGACCCCCGCGAGGCGCGGGAAATTCAAACGCCGTTTGGTCCCTCCCGGCGGTTGTCACATTACGAGAGACCCAGACACGTGTCAGTCTTTTTTTTTCCTTCACGACGCTCTGACGCACGATTCGCGCCTGCGCGCTTCGAACGTGCGGCCATTCGACGACGAAGCTGCTCGATACTCGAAATTTCACGAGAGTCGAATCTTTCCTCGAACGTTTTTTTTTTTTTTTTTTTTTTTTTTTTTTTTTTTTTTTGCGAAGCCGCAAAAAAATACCCGATGGTGCAGAAGGCACAGTTCAATTATTCAACGCGTGTCCCACAGTCGAGACTGCCGACCGCGCGATACGTGTTTTCCATCGATGATCCGAGAGATCCGCGAACTTATTCCGAGGGCTAAACGGCAGACCTCGGGAATTAAACATTTTTTCGCCATGTTCCAGTCACGCAGCATCGCTAAAAAAAACACTCATTTTCGGCGACAGATATTTTAGCGATTCATCACTTCAAAAAAAAAAAAAAAAAAAAAAAAAAAAAAAAAAAAAAAAAAGTGGGCAGCATTATACGCGTTATCCATCACCTAATACCTAATGGACCGACCGGCGATTTATCCGCCGGTCGCTCCGCCGTCGCTCATCAAGGGTCAGGTGGGGTTGGGTCTCCTCGCGCGGGAAATTCAAACTCGCTCGCGTCCGATCGATCCACCCGCAGCCGGACTCGAGAGCAAACACGTGTCAAGCAGTATCGTTTTTTCGTCCCCCCCCCCCCCTCCCTCCCTCCCACCTCGTGCGCGCGCCGACGCGTCGGCTGCTCGCGCGCGGCAGCGTCGCGAAGTGGGGTTATGTGAGCGCGTCGCGGGGGGAGAACCACGATCGCCGTTGGCTGCTCGTGCTGTCTCTGCGGGAGGAGGGGGGGGGGAGAACAGAACGTCGGCAATGCAGTGGTCGCCCTGTACCCCGCCGTGTGTGTGTGTCTCGAAAAAATCGTGTCAGCCGGAGAGCAGCGAGGGAGCGCGCGCGCGCGCATCGCGAGTCGCACGGAGCCCACCAGCAGCACACGGGGGGCTTTCTGGAACGTGGAAAATCGGAGAGCGAAAACTCGGGGCTCTCTCGAGAGACACCTCGCGAGCGAAAAGCGTCGTCGTCGTCCGCGGTGGCCGCGATAAGAGCGTCGCCGAAGTAAACAACGCGAGAGTTATTCGTGCGTGTTTTATACCCGAGTTAATTAAAGAGGAGATCCCGAGCCGCGAGGGAAGGAAAATCCCGTGCTCGATAAAATCCCTCGGGGATCGCGGATTCCCAGGACCAGTTGGCTCGTCTCGTCTCACTCGTTTTGTCTCCTCTCTCTTTCTCTCTCTCTCTCTCTCTTTTTCTCTTTCCATCTCCCTTCCTCACAATCGAAGCTCGTCCCGCTCTCGAGTTTCTCGTCTCTCGTTTACCATCGAAGATCCCCAAAGTCGTCGTCGTCGTCGTCGTGGTCGCTGCCTCCCGGACACGGGAAACCTCGTCGCCGTCGGTCGGGTGCGCGGCGTGTCCGTCGGAATATTGATCGGACCGCGACAGTTGCCGCCCGCCGCTCGCGATCGCGCGCTCTCGGGACCCGCGGGAGAGAGAGAGGAGAGAGAGAGAGACATAGCGGGAGAGGAGCTGATTCGCCGCGGCGCAGGGGTGCCAATCGGGAATCGGATCGTCGTCTTCTCTCGTCTCCTTCCATCTCCGTCGTTCGTTCCTTCCTGGCTCCCTCCCTCCCTCCCCTCCCTCGCCTCCTGCCACTCAATTGTCCCGATAATAACAACAATAACCGCGCGAAGTGACCGCGTCTGTTAACCCCGATAAGACACAGTCGGCAGGATTTTCCCCGCGGTCGACAACTCGCTCCGCACGTCTCTCCGGCCTCACTCGAACGTTCCGCGAGTATTCCCGGAAGTTCCCGACGTTCACGCATGCTTTTTTCATAGTTACATTTTTTTCTTAAATTTATAACGGTTTTGTGAGATATATATTTTTTTCTCTCGAGGCGAAGTTTTCTTATTTTTTTTCTCTCGCGTGGCGAAATTTTCTTCTTTTTTTTCTCTCTCGAGGCGAAGTTTTCCTATTTTTTTTCTCTCGCGTGGCGAAATTTTCCTCTTTTTTTTTCTCACGTGGCGAAATTTTCCTCTTTTTTTTTTCTCTCGCAGCGAAGTTTTCCTCTTTTTTTTTCTCTCGCAGCGAAGTTTACCTCTTTTTTTTTTCTCTACGCGGTGAAATTTTCCTCTTTTTTTTTCTCTCGCGGCGAAATTTTCCTCTATTTTTATTCTCTCGCGCGGTGAAATTTTCCTCTTTTTTTTTTCTCTCTCGATTGCTCGCGATGTCAGCGCGCGCAGCTTTGCTCACACTCGGTCTTTCTCATTCCGACTATAAATAAAATCACCGTGGGCAGCGGGTCGGGGAGGGGGTTGGGGGAGGGGTGGGAGCGCGGGCAGCGATGCACGCACGCGACTGCAGTGACGACGGCCACTGGGGCAGCCTTGACTCGGCCGCAAGGTCCTCCCCGTCGCTATTTTTCCAATCGACGCACCGCCGCTCTCGCGTCAACACTGACAGTCGATAGATCGCACCCTTGGCAGCCTCCTTCTCTCCCTCCCTTCCTCCCTCCCCCACCGCTCTCCGCCCGTATCTCTCTCGCTATCTCCGCGCGCGCGCGCTAATTTCGTCCCGGCGAGTCGCGCGGAAACTGCGGCAAAACGACGACAACCGCGTCGTCGAAACGACCATTATTTCGTCTCTTTGTTTTTCGAATCGTGAAACTCGCGGAGAAAAGACGCGGGAAGTTTGAATTTTCGGTAAACGCCCCCCGCGCGCGATTAGCGAATTTGAGGTTAGGGAATTCCCATCGCTTTTTTTCTCTCTCTCTTTCTTCTCTCTTCTCTCTTTCGTTACCCGCGCGCACTTCCGGCGGTCTCGCGCGCGCAGGAAGCACCCGCGGTATGACATCCGATCAGCTGATCGCGAGCGTCGTGAAATCTCCGCACCGCGAGCGAAAATATCCCCGAGTCGCTTCCCCGTCCCCCCTCCCCTCCCGCCCGCGAAACGGTCCGACCGCGAAGAGGGAAACCGCGACGCCGCTGATTCGCCGAGCGTGCGAGACCCTCGCGGCTGGAGCCGCGCGACAATCATAAGCGGCGAGCCATAAGTGCTTCGAGTCTCTCTCGAAATCTCTCCGTCTGTCTGTCTGTCTCTCTCACTCTCTCTGTGATTCCGCAAAAAAAAATTGCAATCAGTGTGTGGTCCGCGAAAAATCAGGTGCAAAAAAAAAGATCAACCGCGTTGTGGAACAATTTTCGTGAAACTTTTTTTTCGCCCCGAAAGAATCCAAAAACCGCGATAACGCGGCGATAAGGAACGATCGACGCCGTGCGGGGAGTCGCGGAAGCTCTTCGGCGAGGAGGCTCGAGACTCGTGAAAATTGCGCGACAGTCGTTGCCGAACGAGCGAGGAAACCCGGTCGACCGGAGTGTTTGATGAGCGATCACCGCGCGACGCACTGGGAAGCGCCGAGTTTAGCCGGGGCGGAAGGCGGCGCCGCGAGTCCGGATGCTATGTGACGAAACGCGCGCGCGGAGCCAACGGTCGCGAGAGACGAGGACGAGAGAGAGACGAGGGGGTTGGATTTGTTTTTCCCCCGATGACACCCGGTGAGAGAGTCGGGATGACGGGATCAAAGTAGAGATCGCGGCGTCCAGGGGTCATGCCCCCGGGGGCTAAGGGAGGGGCTGAGGGCCTGGATCCCTCGTGTTCGGAGCTACACGACAGTCAGGAGATCGCCGCGGCGAAACTCACGCCGCCACTCACGCTACTGCAGAGATGCTACCGACATCTCAAGGTACATCGCGAACGTGCGAGCGACGAACCAAAATGCACTGGAAAAAAAAAAAAAAAAAAAAAAAATAATAATAATAATAATAATAATAATAATAATAGTGATAATAATAATGATAATGATAATGATATTGACAATAATGATAATAACAATAATGATAATGATAATAAGACAACGGGCGAATGTTGCACACTGCTCGTTTTATTTTGCCGGATGGTTCGGAAATCTGAATTCAGCGGCGAAAAAACCGCCACCGGTGACGTCGGTTTTCTCGCAAAGCTCCGTGAGAAGTGGAGAAAGCAGTGTGCAAGATTTTTACTTCACATCGTTGTTTTTACAGAATTTTCGGAAATCGAAGTTTAGCGATTTGTGGAGTCGTCGAGAGAAAAGGAGTAAAAATTTCAATGCAATCGGACTCTCGTTGCCGTTGATGTATATGTCGAGGAAAATCGCATGCAGTAGCAGCGGGAAGTTATTGCGCAATCGGGGTGACGACTTTTCGATTTATCGCTCCCGGAAATATCGTCGGTTTCGTGTAACTGAGGATTGTTGGCCGATAAACTTGGACAATCTGGCGAACGAAAAATAATGCAATTTTTATTCGATTAAACGTACAGTTAATTTTCGTATGATTATTAATATGCAATATTTCGTCGCGATAAATGCGAATCGGTTTCAAGTATTTAGTCACCGTCTTTATTTACAATTGGCAATTATTGTTGAATAAAATTGTACAATAGTGAATAAAAAAATGGGATTTTCATTCAATGAAATGCAACTACAATGCAATGAAATGCAATTAAATGCAGTTAAATGCAATTAAATGCAATTAAATGCAATTAAATGCAAATTTACAATACTCACAATTATCGCATGATTATTGATATACAATGTTTCATCGCGACAAATGCGAAACGTTTTGAAGTGTTTAATCGCCGGTCGTGTTTCGCCGGCTAGCAGAACGAACGCCCCGACATAAAATATTAATGGCAATTGTTTTTCCGTGTTGCAGAGTTCAGGGGTCGGGGAAGCGAGCGTCTACCACGCGCTCGTGGTGATATTCCTCGAGTTTTTCGCGTGGGGCCTGCTGACGATGCCGATAATCGCGGTGCTGAACGAGACCTTTCCCGATCACACGTTCCTCATGAACGGCCTGATAATGGGGATAAAGGGAATCCTCTCGTTCCTATCGGCGCCCCTCATTGGCGCCCTATCCGACATCTGGGGCCGGAAGTTCTTTCTTCTCATAACGGTCGCGTTCACCTGCGCCCCGATACCACTGATGAGCATCAACACCTGGTGGTTCTTCGCCATGATATCCATAAGCGGAGTCTTCGCCTGCACCTTCTCCGTAGTTTTCGCCTACGTCGCCGACGTCACCGAGGAAAATCAGCGATCGCTCGCTTACGGTTTGGTGAGGAATCGAGAGAAAAAAAAAATCGAAAAGCCGTTTTTTTAAACATATTTTCCCCATAAAAAACGCAGAAAATTCAAAGTGAACTATAAAATCTGAAAAAATTCATACGTGTTCAGAAAAACGAAGGGATCATTTTCATGAAAAAAAAATTGGGTCATCGAAATATTTGTTAAACAATTTTTTTTTTCATCAATTTCTTAATAACATTTTGGATTTATTCGTCATGATCATAAGTGATTTTTCTTGACTCGATCGACATTATCATGTTTTTTTTTAAATCTTGAACGACGCGCCAACAGGTCTCGGCGACGTTCGCAGCGAGCATGGTGATAAGCCCGGCGTTAGGAGCCTACACCATGACAACCTACGGGGAAAACCTCGCCGTCGCCCTGGCCACGTCGATCGCGATCCTCGATGTATTTTTCATACTCGTCGCGGTGCCGGAGAGCCTACCGGAAAAGGCTCGACCTCAGGCTCCGATATCCTGGGAGCAGGCGGATCCCTTCGCCGCCCTTGGCAAGGTAATATATACGTTTGTTCGATAAATTAGCTCCGAACGCTTTGACATCGACGAAACTTTGCCGATCATTTTTCGGCAATTTTCCGGCAAAATCGGAAACATACGATTTTTTTTCGGAGTTGTTTTTCATTTAAGAATAATTTTTTCATGACACGCAATTCTCGCAATTTTTTTATCTATCTTTTATGTAAACGATCATTTTTTAAAATTCGTTAAATTCTTTTTTGGCGCTTCTTCTTTGATAAAATAAAAGGCTCGAATCTTTGTTCGTACAAATTTTTGCATAAATTTAGGGAGAAATACGAAAAAAAAATCAAAAAATTAACTTGGTCTCCGGGCGACGTTTATTTCGGATTGATCCGTCCACCTTCTCTCAATCCAACGACGCTTCTTACCTCGCGATCCACTTAATCGCACCAGCGCTATTTCGTGGAGCACCGATAAGATCGTCTAATCCGATCTTATCGCCCGCGCCGCGTAATCTTGTCTCTTAGTGGAAGACAAAACAAATCAGCCCGAAATGTGATAGAGATAACGAATTAAATGGCCGCCGCTATCTTTTCCCCTGAAAACTTATTTCGCGGCGTTTTTCCAGCGAGAAACGTATTTTCAGAAGCGCCAAAGAAACAAGGAAAATTCGCGGAATGGAATAGAAAATATTCTGCGAAATATTTTCAGAAACTCGACGGCCCTTCTGAAAAATTCATAAAACGAAGCAAAGTTTCTCGTTTCAAATAGCTTCATTAGAGAAAAACTTGGAAAGACTTTTTTGCTTAAAATAACGAGCGCACCGAAATTTTTATTCATTATTTCTCTGCCTTTTCCCCGGCGACTCGCAGGTCGGCAAAGATCACACGATACTGATGCTGTGCGTCACGGTGTTCCTGAGCTATTTGCCCGAGGCGGGCCAATACAGCTGTATATTTGTTTACCTGAAACTCGCGATGGGCTTCTCGGCCGCCATGGTCGCCGTCTTCATCGCCGTCGTCGGGATTCTCAGCGTCGGGGCGCAGATTCTTCTCGGTCCGCTGATGAGGACGTTAGGCAGTAAGCACACGATCATGCTGGGTCTCCTCTTCGAGATGTTGCAGCTCATGTGGTACGGATTCGGCTCGCAGACATGGTAAATATATACATCCATTTTTTATTTTTGTTTCATTTAACGTCTTCCTTATTTTTCTCCACTGAACGTCCAAATGTATTTCGCAAACTAACGGACTGGACTACCCGACTCGCTGAAAAGTTTGCAAAGGCGTTTAAAGACAAACTGCTAAAATCAGAGTCGTGAAAACGAAATTTGCTGTTTTCAACACTGCACGATTTTTTACGAGGATCGAGGATCGTTGAATTTTCAATTTCCTGAGAAATTATTATTATTATTATTATTATTTTATTTTATTTTTTTCGTTTAACGTCTTCTTTATTTTTCCTCACTGAACATCCAAAAATATTTCGCAAACCAACGGACCATCCGACCCGCCGAAAAGTTTGCAAAAATTCATATAAACAAAATAAAAAATTCACAACGCAAAATTCGTATCAATTGCACCGAATCAGTGAGCACAATGTATTTTAATGGAGCGCAAAAGGGCAGAGAATGGTTGCAAAACGTATTTTTGCAATCACAATCGGACGATAATTACGAGGCGATTTTGCCGTAAAAATTCGTGAGATTAAAAATTTCAGCTCCGCTCGAATCGGCTCGAATTAATCGGAAGGTTCGAAATAGGTTCGCGCGCCGAAACTGGTACCGCTGGTCGCGTCGATCAATCGAAAAACGCGAAAGATTATTGTCCCCGTTGGCCGGGGTTTGGGGGGGGGGGGGCGAGGCAAAGCAATTGCGGTGTCGATAAACCGCAAGAAGAGTCTCGGTGCTCGCGTCAATTAGGATCGGGGTTAGAATGAATTGGCGCTAACGCGCGGGGGGCTGCGGTCGGACAATTTCGCGTTCGATACATCCTTGAAGAGGCGGCCCGCCGCGTCCGGGAGGCAGGCGAGCGACCGCCGCTACCGCAGTAACACGGCACAACTTTTGCCTGCCTAGCGATATTGATTTCTCGAGTATCCGTAACCACCGTCGACTGCGGTATAATGTTATTTACTTTTATATGCATACCGCGAGAGAGACACACACGAACCCGAGGACAATTTTCCTCGCCACGCTCGATTACTCGTCCCCATTTTTTTTTTTTTTTTTTCGTTCTTCTTCCTTTTTCCATCGTCTTTCGTCATTGAATTTTCCATCGCGCGCTAAGTTGACCCACTTATCGAACAAATAATTCCGATATATCGCGTTGGAAGACCCCGGGAATCCTGGAAATGTCGGGGAATCGAAACGCGCGCTCGGTGGAAATCGGGGGATATTTATAACGGGCCGGGGAAAATGAGCGACACGCGGCCGGGGAAGAAGATGCGCGGCTTAATTTATCGACAGCCCGGCTCAATCGCGACGTTACGGATATATTAAGTCGACACTCGACGGGCGGGTCGATCGACGTGATAACAATCTGCAGTTTTAACGCGACGCGGAACTGAAAGAAGTTACGTAGAAATTTCGAGTATTCGATTTGAGAAGACGCGTCGCCACTTCCGGAAATAAAACGGTGACGTCGAGGCTTTACGGGTTTTATTTTCTAGTTACGTTTTTATTATGATGACCTGTAGCAATTTTTGCAATTATATGTATATTTTTTAATAGCCGTAAGAAAAACCGGATTTTTTATTAAATTTTGGGAGAAGCTGTGAGAAAAATGGACACCATGCATTAACAGTATTTCTCCATTTTTTCAATAAAATTACTATGAAGTTTCATGGGAAATTAATATTTATAAATTGTTATAAATTATTATTTATTAATTTATATGAATTATTATTTATTATTATTTATTAATTATAAAAACATAATTACAAAGTACCGTCAATGTTATTTCTATAAAAATTCTGGATTTGCAACTCCGGTTGTTCGAGGTGAGAAAATCCGGAGAATTTTCAACGTGAACTCGCTGATATTTGGTGTTTCGCTTGTCTGTTGAAGGATGATGTGGGCGGCGGGCGTGCTCGCATCCGTCTCGAGTATCACCTATCCGGCCATATCGGCTTTCGTCTCGATGCACTCGGACGCCGACAAGCAGGGTCTCGTGCAGGGCATGGTCACGGGGATGCGAGGCCTCTGCAACGGCCTCGGGCCCGCCATGTTCGGCGTTATATTTTACCTCTTTCACGTCGATCTCAACGAGGAGTCGCCGTCGCTGGCGCTCAGGCCGGCGCTCGTCGACGAGAACAATCGGACGGGCACCGCGACCCAGCATCTCGATATCGTTCCACAGGTACGTCCGAAATTCTCGCATTCAAATCTCAAACTTAGAGAAATACATTTACATCTTTCTTTCTTATATTCGTATTAAAAAAATATATATTCGTGTATTAAAACAGCCATACTTTTTTATATTCGTATTAAAAAATGTATTCGTGTATTAAAAAAAATAAAATCTCCCTCTTTGTCGCTCACGATTTAACGAAAGTATCGGTGTAAATTCGACACATTTCTATCGTCACTTCCGGCTTGAAAAAAAAAGAAGTTTTTTGTCAAACTTGCCAACGAAACGATTGTAATTTGTCGAATCCGCAACTTCGTGTATTAAAAAAAATAAAACCCTCTTTGTCGCTCACGATTTAACGAAAGTATCGTTGTAAATTGGACCCATTTTTTTCGGCACCTCCGAATTCACACAAAAAAAGAACGTAGAAACGTTTGTGAAATTATCCAATGAAACAATTGTAATTTTTCGATTGCAGCTGGTGCCAGGCCCGCCGTTCGTATTCGGCGCGCTCCTCGTGATATGCGCCCTCCTGGTGGCCGCGTTCATTCCGGAGTCGAGCCCGATGGTGACGGGCTCGGTGCACGGTCACTCGTCAACCTCGCGGAGGCCATCCGGTAAATACGCATATCAAAAATGTACGTTACAGGTTTGCCACCTATTCTCACGTCTTTGCGGTGGTGGGTCTCTCGCGAATTTCTCGTCAATGTGTCTCTCTTTGCTTTGCTTCTCTCTCAAAACAATCGTGCGCTAATTTTCGCGCTGAAATTTCGTTCGGCGCCGAGGGGCAAAAATCGAGCGAGAAAACGAAACGAACGAATCGAGAACGTGGAGAAAAAAATGACGTAAAAAGAAAAGAACGTCCCGTAAATTGATCGCCCGGCTGCGATAAAGAACGCGATTTGGAGCAAAGAAGACTCGAAATAATACGCGTTACGATCGAACCAACGGGGGGAAATCGCGGGAGCCGTAAATCTGGCGTTTAACTCGCGTGGCCGCCAAGCTAATCGGCGAGTATTTTTATACTCCCAAAATTAGACTCGGTGTTTTATCTTCCTCTCCCGTCTCGATTTCTCGCCGCTGCTCTTTTGCCCCACTGCGCTTTGCCGCTCGATGCGCCACGAAATTCCCACGATTTTCCAAAGATTATCGGACTCGGTTTGGCGCGGCAACGAAAATCATGGTGGCCGATGGTCAGCTGGAATTTTGGAGATTGCGGGAATCGAAGAAAAAACGGGGATTTTCGTGGTGATTTAATTTTATTGTACGCGCAACTTTTTTAATCACTATCGAGAGTAATTGATAAGACACTTAAAAAAGGCCTTCTCATTTTTTTTTAATTACCTATTTGGCTTTAACGAAACTTTCATTCGAAGCTCACAAAACGCGTATTAACTGGGGGCCAGAGAAAAAAAAGGAACTGCTATTTATAAATCCAGTCGTTTTGAATCCGTTACATTCGGACGAAGCCCGCGAGAGGAATTTAGCTTTCGGAGTCTCGTTCTAACTACGGGCGAGGCTTTTCCAGTCGCAGTAAAAAAAATCACTGGCAATTGGGTCGACCGCGGTCAATTATTTTCTGTCACATCTAAAGAAACAAAAATTCCCTAGCACATTTACGTTGATGCTTTCGTCGTTTGGATGACAAACGAAAATTGAATAATTTTTTTTTTCTCACTATCTTCAAATTTCGTTCCGCCGATAGGCTTTGAAAAACGGCAGATTCGTTTCCAGTGGCCGCCATGAAATGTGCCCGGTTATTAAAATGATTCGCGAAAAAAAAAAAAAAAAAAAAAAAAAAAAGTGTCGCGCGTATTTGACGAGACGTATGGAAATTGCAGGCCTATCGCTGGACGTGCATTACGAGCCGGAGCGGCTGGGCAGCGGCCGCGGAAAGGTCGGCCCGCTGTCGCCCCTAGTCGACAATTGCAACTCCGCTGCGCTCTAGCCGACAGCGAGCGTGCGTCAGCAGCAGAAGCTGGGATCAGCGGAGAGCAGCCGGAGCCGGACTCGAGGCCACAGTCGTCGTGGCGAATCACACAGAGGAATAAGCGTATCCTGCCAAGAAGACGAAGATAATAAGTAAGAAGAAGAAGAAGAAGAAGCAGAAGAAGAAGAAGAAGCAGAAGAAGCAGAAAAAGAAGAAGAAGAAGAAGCAGAAGAAGCAGAAGCAGAAGAAGAAGAAGAAGAAGAAGAAGAAGAAGAAGAAGAAGAAGAAGAAGAAGAAGAAGAAAAAGAAGAAGTGGAGGAAGAAAAGGCTGCTGATCTTCGAACGGCCAAATGATTCTCCCCGACCCGAGGTGTCCTTCGTGACGAGTCCTCTCGCCAATGGAGCTTTTTACGACGAAGAAATTCGTCATCCGCGCGTCCTCGTCGTCGTCTTCGGCGCTTCTCGCGATTATTCGGAAGATTTTTTCTTCGCAAAAAAAACAAAAACACGCCGAAAGGAGGGAAAAAGGCAGCCGCAAACGACGACGGGGAGAGCAGCCTCGTAACTAAAGCTACCGCTTCGTTTGTCTCGTCTCACAGCCTCCGCTATTCCGAAACGCTTGGATATTTTCTAGCCGGCCGCGCGAAAAACGTATTCCTTCGGGGTTATAAATTAAGACGGACCGTCGCGCGGAGAGACACACAAAAGACACGTAACAAAAACAAATAACACAGACACACACGACACGACACACTTGTACTTTTAATAACTTGCTTGCCGAGTGCACGAAACGCGCGGCTTGTGTGCGTCTGTGTCACTCGCGGAAACAGTATTTTCTCACTAGGCTATTGACGAAAAACTCACCCCCCGCGCTCGTTCGCAAGCCTGGTTAAAAGATCCGATTGGAAAACCGGTAAAACGGACAAAAACCGATTAGAAACGATAAAATGGACAAAAATCCGATTAAAACCGATAAAACGGGCAAAAAACCGCTTAAAACCAGTTTGAACCGATTACTTTTCAATCGGAATTTCGTCCTTTTCATCGGTTTCTATGAGTGTCCAATAGGAATCACTAAGCAGGGAAATTCTCGACGGGGATGTCGCGATGAAAAAAAAAGAAAATGAGAGAGGAAAAAAAAAGAGGAGACAAATCGCCGGAACGCCGTTCGAGGATTCAACTGACAAACACGAGAAGCGCGGCGAACGCGCGAAGCGCCTCTCGAAACGCGGCAACTCAGGCTCGAATTTCTCGACGCAAGTTTTTTTTTTATTTAGGATTCAAATGTTGTTTTTTGTGCTTGAAAAACGAGGAAGGAGCTTGAAACGCGTTTTTCGCGAGGCGTCTTCGAGTTTCGTCGCGCGGAGAACACAAAAACACGGGATACGAGCGGGAGAGGCGCGACACGTCGCGTTCATCGTGAAAACCAAAGATCGATAATAAATAAAATGGGAGGAGAGGAAAAAGTGCGAGAGAAGTTAAAACGGAAAGACGAGTCGGGTCGAGGCGGGGCTGAGGCGCGAGCGGTGGAGCTGTAGAGAATTATTGCAAATAGTAGACTGGCTGGCTGGCTGACGGACGCGATTGGCCGTCGTTCGTTGCACTGGTCTCGAGTCTTCGCCACACGAATCGGTGCTAATTTTTTTTTTCGAGCCGTTCCTGCGGTTTTCGACGCAATTTGCCGAAAACCCGAGGTTTTCGACACAATTTGTGACCGAAAACGCGGCGTCACGATGTCAACACAAAAATGACCAATAAACGCTATTTCCGAATATTTTTTGGGCTACTTTTTTTTCGAAAGATCGACGCGATTTTGCGATAAACGACAGGACGTTGGCGTTTATTTTAAAACGGATTTTCGTTTAAAACACACAAGTCGGTTTAGGCATTAGAAATTATGGAAATGATTCTAGAATTTCGGCGCCGATTTGTCTCAAAACGCCGACGCGGAAGCCTCCTTGACAATCCGAGTTACGTCGCGAATTTTCGCACGCGAAGAGATTTATTTATTTATCGGTGTAAAATTGCACGAGATAATTTTAAAAACGAAAAATGAAAATAAAAAAAAAAATAAATAAAAAATTACACCGCTTCTCGCGAATTCGCGGCCAGTGCAGCGAACTGCGTTCCCTCCTCGCTCCGTTTTATTGCCATTATTTTTCGTTTCTCGTCGACGCAAGAATCACAAAAAGCGCGCCGATGAATTCCTACAGCGTGTGAAAAAAAATGAGCGCGTGAAAGAAGCTCGAGTGAGAGAGAGAGAGAGAAAAAGAGAGAGAGTGATAACCGAGCGCGATCACCGAGTAATTTTATTTACGTTCGTAAAGCGAAGGAAACAAAAGTTGAAAATAATACGCAGCTGTACCATAAAGATAAAAAAAAAAACAGAAAAAAACTATTATATATATATACAAATATGCACATATATGTATATATATATATAATAAAAAAAAATATATAGAACACTATAAACGGTATCGCGAACGAAACGAGATGCGATGAAGTCTCGGTGATGACTATTGGAAGGCGAAAGTGCGGAGAATCGGGATGCGAAGTTGAGGATCGGGCGGTCGGTGAAAAGTCGACGCGACGATGATGATGATGATGATGATGATGATGCGCGCCCCCTTAGTTTAAGGCTTAGCTCGTCGCAGAGGTAAGTAAACTGTACATGTATTGATAATACGATGTATGATGACCGATATGATGCATCAATAAAAATCAATTATTTTTAAGATAAAGGAAACACACACACGTTTTGCTCTCACGATTCTTTCTCTATTTATCCTCCCCGATCGTCGACAAGTATTTACAAAATCATTTATTAACGAGTATTTTCGTGTATTATTATTAATTAATTATTATTATTATTATGTATTATTATTATTGTTCAGTCAGGTATTCAGCGGGACGCTTATCGTGTTGGGCGACATCGTCCCGAGAATTGAGCCGCTCTGCTGCCACAACTCGATAGCTTTGTTCACGATCAGCTCGGAGGTTTCCTCGTTTATCTGCGGAAAGGCAAAAAAAAAAATCAAATGAAATCGCGGTTTACCAAGAGTTTTTGTAAAAGATCTTTAAAAAAATTCGAATTACGTGTTCTTTTTTCTTTTTCTTTAAAAAATCGAATTACGGTGTTTTTTTTTTTTTTTTTTTTTTTTTTTTTAAATTCAATTTACGGAATTACCGAAACGATCATTTCGAAATTTTTCAAGCGTGAAATTTCAGCCGTAGTTTCGACCTCCTTGATTATAGTTACTTTGATTTTGGCGGTATTAATTGAAATTTTTGGGCCACAGAAGAGTCAGGACTTTTTTTCCATGGTTTCAGATTTTTCGGATTCATCGTTTCAGGTTTTATTTTAAATTAAGATCGAAATTCCGGAACTCACGCTCGTTATCGCGTCCAGCACGCTGTCCGCGTTGTCGCAGCGCAGGAGCAGCCGTCTCATCGTCGTGAGTATGACGACCGCGACGAAGACTAATATTTTGTACGCTCCAACCGCGACCTTGTCCCAAATCCTGAAAAAACGTATAGCGACTCAATGAGCGCCTCCCGCGCACAGAAAATTCGGGGGGATCGAGGATTTGTATTTTTTTTTACTTCGGTATGGATCCGTCGCTGATCGTTCCGGCGAAGCACGAGCAGAACCAGAGCTCGAAGGGAACGCCCTGGAAGGCGTCGATCTTCGCGAGATGCTTGTACAGCCCGGGATCCTCGCGCTCGAGAATCGACGTCGTGCACTCCTGGAGTCGCGTCGTGTCCCGGCAAAATTTCTCTACGTGATCGAGAAATCCACCGAGCAACCAGTACATGTCGACGAGTCTCTCGAACTCGTGATCGCCCTCCGCGATGTGCCAGAGGCTCTCCGACATTTTACTCATGGCTCTGCGACGAAAAGACCGAATGTTACAAAACAATTCACCAAAAGCACAAAAAACAATTCTTTATCTCTATACAATAAAAAATGAAATAAAATTCTATACAAAAAAAATGAAATAAAATCCTGTACAAAAACAAATGAAATAAAATTCTACACAAAAGAAATGAAATAAAATTCTATACAAAAAAAGAAACAAAATACTACACAAAAAAAATTAAATAAAATTCTACACAAAAAAATTTAAATAAAATTCTATACAACAAAAATTAAAGAAAATGTTATACAACAAAAAATTACAATAAAAATTGCGAACAAAATTGAAGAATAATAGAGAAGAACCTGAACAACGGAGACTCCAGCTGGGTGTTCATGTCGATCTTGGCTCTTCTGGTGCGCAGCAGCCACATCGTCAGGAACACCTGATAGGGTTTTGTGCTCTCGTCGACGATCTTGGCGACCCTCAGAGCTTTGCGCAGATCCTCAAACTCGATTCTACGCTGCTTGCAGACGAATTCGTGACTCTCGACGTAGACGGGCGTGACGCCGAGAAGAATTTTCCAGAGAAAATTTCGGTGCATCGCCGGCACCGTGAAGCGCAGGCAGAACTGCTTGAGTTTGGCCTTGTCGAACGGTCGTTCCTTCAGCAAAATTTCCAGCGACTTTTTCTCCTCGACGCTGCGAAATCCCACCTGTGTTTTCGTCACGATGTTTGAGGGTGAAAAATCGACAAATTATTTTTTTTTTTTTTTTTTTTCAAATACGATCGGAGCGATTCTAACCTCCACCGATATTTTCGAATGTTCGGAAAAAATCCGCGCGACGATTTTTTGCCTACCTTCTCGTAGTACGATGAACGAAAATTTCGCTCGTCCGTCATGCCGGCTAAGTTATCGGACCTCCCGAGTGATCGCGCTTGGCAATCATTTAAAATTCACGAACTACGAAGCTGAGTGCCGTGCAAAACAATACATGACGTTGTTTATCCCGAAACGCCGCTTTGACGCACACAGAGCCACCGCTGCGCTCCCCACGCACGAGTGATAACCCGATAAGCCGATAACACACTCGCGATTGACAAGAAACGTCAGCTGTTCCTTCGCGCATGCGCAGTGACGTCGTTCGCTCTCGCGCATGCGCGAGTCGAGGTAATCGCGTCTTGTTTAAACGAAGAAGATGTGAAATACCGACTGCGATAATAAAAACTGTAATGAATGTTTTTTTTACGCATATTTGCATTTACAGCTAAAAAAAAGAAATTCATTCCCTGCACTCGTGAAATTTGCAGGGAATGAATTTCTTCTTTTAGCTGTAAACGCAAATATCCGGCAAAAACGTTCATTACAGTTTTTCATACCGACTGGGCTCGACGATGAGTGTGCGAGAGAGATAGAAAATAATTTTCGGGGAACAACAATACACGAAAACTAGACACATGCCTGGAGAAATAAAAGTTTTACATCATGTAGAATTGAAATAAAACTTTTCTTTTTTCCGAAAACGTTAAGGCGATGTGAAACATCCACGTCGAGCTCAGTCGGTATGAAAAACTGTAATAAACGTTTTTGACGGATATTTGCGTTTACAGCTAAAAGAAAAAAATTCATTCCCTGCGGATTTCTCCAGTGCGGGGAATGAATTTCTTCTTTTAGCTGTAAATGCAAATATCCGTCAAAAACGTTCATTACAGTTTTTATTACCGCAGTCGGTATTTCACATATCGTCGGAATAATTTACAGTTTTTATTGCCGACTGAGTAAAATAAAAACGACCGTCACGTGGACGCGGCGAAGAATAAATTAGGCAGGGAGGGGGAAACTCGCATCACACACACATGACGAGCGATCAGCTGACGAAATAATCCCAGGGTCGCGTGCGCGAGCGAAAGAAGCGAGCGACGCGCTCGAGGCATTGGCAGCAATTTGATGTGGAATGAGAATTAGTGCGGCGGACGCTGCCGAGCCGCGCGAGGAGGGCAGCCACGGTGTTCGCGCGATCGTTCGTCTTGCTTGACGCGAGACGCTCGAGGGCGACGACATGAGTTCGCTCGGTAAGTTTCCTCTGACCCCCGTTTTTTATAATTCACTATCGCCGTCGTCGACCATTTTCAAACACGAACCTAGTGTATAATTGTTATATATATCTTGTTAGCGAGGCGCGAAGCGATTTGAATTTTCAAAATGACCAATTTTTCCCCGAAATGATCGCTAGTTTCGTGAGGAAATTCGCGACGCTAGGCGCGTCGATCACTTTGCGGAAACTGGGAATATCGCACTTTGCACTTTCGCAATTATCGTCCACGAGAATTCTTAGAGACGGCCTTCGGAATTTCGTTTGCGCAGGTGTTTTTCGAGCCACGATTTCGCAACGAAAATTGCGCAAATTTTTCAACGCGATTTTATTCGCGGATTTTTTTTTTTTTTTTTTTTTGCTTAGCGATTGTCGCGGTTTTTCCGAGTTAACGGATGTATGAAATCATCTCGAGCAATTAAGTTTGATTAATATCTCTTATATTGTCGCTTTCCTTGTTGTCGCGAGTCTCTGACTGCGCGACGTATTCATTGATTCGTCGCGATTTGATTGCGTTGAATTGTTATGTTGAATTCTTAGCAAAAAGCTGCGATTCAATTGCGCAATATTTGTTCGCATTTTTTATTGCTACATAATCGTTGAGAAACACGACGATCGATCTTAGACGGAAGTCCAATGATGGAATTGCGATAAGGATTTTCAGAAACTTGATCTTCTATTATCTCAGATATCCTGATCTCTTATCTTAATCTCTGTGATTTGATCGATCGATTTCCGATTGAGGAACGTTTTGAAAGATTTTTTATGCAAAGAGTTTGCACCGCAAGAGATTTTCCGAAGATTGCAAAATGTTGTTCCGCTCATAACGTTGAAAAACAATTTTTCTGTCATTGTATAAATTTTGTTTTAGTTTCAATAAATTACATTTTTAAATTCCGGCCTTAAAGAAATGATCTTGAACATAACGTATTCCATTCGCCGAGAGACGAATCTTTTTTAGAGCCAACATTTTTTCATTTCAGAGAATGCAGAGAAGCAGCAGGAACTGTTGCTTCAACTGCAAGTGGAGAGACCGCTTTACGAACAGGAAGCTCTCAACCGGGAGTACAATTATGAAAAACCCAAAAAATCCTGTGCGTATCGTTCTCAAATACATTAAAAGATTACCAACACATCTCTGCAGTAAAAAAAAAAATAAAACAAAGAATTTCACACACCTAAAAATTCATTTCACACAAATATGTAACAATAACAGTAATCATTTTTTTTTTATAATTAATGGCTTACATCTTGAGTTCCGTAATTTTCACTAGCTGAAACATATTTTTCTCATTGCCAAATGAAATAACGAAATTTAAACATTAACAAACCGGATATTTTTTTTACCCTTGAGCAAAAAATCGCTCAAGGGCAAAAAAAAATCGCTCAAGATTTTATTTATTTATTTACTAATTTATAAATCAATATCTCTATAAATTCTCTTATAAATAAATAAATAAATAAATAAGGATATATTAATGTAGAAAAATGTATGTATCAGAGTAAAAATAATTTCGCGCTGTTAAACAGTAATCAAGAACGTCGCGAGCACGTTGAAGAGCCGCAGTTGTCGTTCCTGCGCGACCTCGATTTTTCCCGTTGTGACGTGGATGCGAAAATACAAATGGAAGGAGAGCATCGTGCCGGACATGATATCGGGCTTCACCGTGGCGATAATGCACATACCGCAGGGCATGGCTTACGCTCTCCTCGGTAACGTTCCGCCGGTCGTCGGGATTTACATGGCCTTTTTCCCCGTTCTCGTTTACTTCTTCCTCGGCACCTCCAAACACGTTTCCATGGGTAAGACGAGCGGATATTGATTGCCGATCATTCACGACGTCGTAACTCACCGAGAAAACAATACAACGCTGACTCTCCGGTTCGCAGGAACCTTTGCGATCGTTTGTCTCATGACCGGCAAGGCCGTCACGGCCCACTCGACGCCGCAAAACAATTCATTCCTTACAAACGGAACGCGCGAGTCGCTCGACGGGCTACCTGCGGAAATGCAGTATTCACCGATCCAGGTGGCCACCGCGGTGACTTTTATGGTCGGGATTATACAGGTAGAAGGCAATTACGTTGGAAGCGCACAGATGTCTTTTCTTAGCTCCAAGATTTCTCACAATTGGTCAAATTTTACCGCTATTTGATGGCTCACTTTTCTACATTTTTTCCGATTTTTGTAAACTATATTTTTTTTTCGTAAATGCTGCATTTTTTCCAATTTTGTCACAAGCTAAAACTTCCAATTTCAATTTTTTTTCCAATTTTGTTACATTGGAATCACACAGACATTTTCTTAAACCTTGAATATTTCTCACAATTGGTCAAATTTTACAACTGCTTGATGCTAATTTTTCTATAATTTTTCCGATTATTTAAGTATTTTATTTTATTTTTTTATTCTTTTTTTTTTTTAAAGCTGCTTTTGTAAAATCAATGTCGAAGAAAGAAAATAACATTTTTATGCTGCGATCCTTTTTATTCTAGAACTTTTGGTTCTCGAGATAGGAAAAAATTCAGCTTTTTCTAAAGTAACAGATCAAAAATTCGGGAAAAAATGCACAAGAAATAGTACGAAACGTTTTTCGTAATTTCTTACGAAATGCCCGAGAGAATTGATAGCAAAAAACGTAGCTTGGTTGACGGAGAATTTATGGTCTTCACGACTCGGGCTACAACGAGCAGCGAACGTAAATTGTTTCTTCTTCGTTTATCAGCTCATCATGTACGTCTTTCGTCTGGGAATAATAAGCACGTTGCTCAGCGAGACTCTGGTCAACGGATTCACAACCGGAGCGGCCGTTCACGTCCTCATGTCGCAAATAAAGGATCTTCTGGGCCTGAAACTTCCGAAGCAAAAGCGCGACCACTTTAAGCTTATTTTCGTGAGTCGTCGCTCGCGATTCGCAAACACGATCGACGCGACTTGACAATAATTCAAATTTTTTCAGACGACGGTCGACATATTCATGGAAATACCGAACACGAACATCGCCGCCGTCGTCGTTTCGGCAATCGGCATCGTTATCATGTACATCAATAACGAATACGCCAAGGTAAACACATTTCTCAAACTGTCGTTTATTTATCTCAATATTCGCGGCATCGCCTGTTAAATCGATCTGAGTCTTCGATTTCGATTTTGTATCACACGTTCCAACTCCAAAAATCACTCGGATTCCTAGTTCGATTTTTTATTTATTTTTATTTCGTTTATTTGACGTATTAATGATTTTTTTTCGACAAATCCACGATTAGCCTGATTTTTGTCGATCCAACAAAATTCCGAAAAAATGTTCATCAGATTACAAGTTCTTCAATATTTTTCCATCATGTTTTTTTTTTTTTATAAAATTACAAATTCCTCAATTTTTCGGCAAAATTTCTAAAAATCTTCAAAATTCTTCAATCTTTTTGCCATCATTTTCGTTGCCAAAAATCATTTATCCTTTTGGAAAAACAAAATTTAGACGTATTGGAATGAAAATTCGGTCAATGCAAATTTCCCAATGATTCGAGAAAAAAAGTGTCTTGCGGAGTTGAAACTCAAAGGCCCACGAAATTGATCTTGACTCATGGGAATTCGTTCGCGCAGCCATGGCTGAAGAAGAAATGCAGCATGCCGATGCCGATCGAGCTGATCGCCGTGGTGACCGGAACTCTGATATCGAATTACTGCCGTTTGCCGGAAGTCTACGGGATCCGAACCGTCGGCCACATTCCCACGGGGTGAGTAACGTCGCGTTGAAAAAAAAAAAAAAAAAACGCGAGATTCCGTTAACGTTGAGAAACATAACGATCAACGATCGAAATCGATGGATGATTCAAGGCGAGCTTGATCATTCGACAGACTGCCAAAGCCCGAGTTACCCACTTTGCAGCTGTTGCCGTTAGTCGCCCTCGACAGCGTCTCCATAACGATGGTCTCGTACACCATAACGCTCTCCATGGCGCTGATATTCGCGCAGAAGCTTCACTACGACATCGACTCGAATCAAGAGCTCTTCGCTATGGTACGAAACCCTTTTTTTTCTTCTCTTTGCTTTCTTTTCTTTGCACGAAATTTGCAATACCTTGATTTTTGAATTTTTTACAGAATTTTAAAGTCAGACCCCCAAAAGTCGTAAAAAAACGAAAAGATTTACGTTTTCTGAGGGTCTGACTTTAAAATTCGGTGAAAAATTCAATTTCACACGTAAATTCCCCGTTCGTCGCTTATTCCAGGGTGTGAGCAACATGGCGGGATCATTTTTCTCCTGCATGCCGGTTTCCGCCTCGCTCAGTCGGTCCCTCATTCAGCAAACTGTCGGCGGTCGAACGCAGATCGCGAGCGTCGTGTCCTGCGGAATTCTCCTGGTGATTTTGCTGTGGATCGGACCGTTCTTCGAGCCTCTGCCGCGATGCGTTCTCGCGTCGATAATCGTCGTGAGTCCCGTTCAACTTTCGTCCTAAAATCGTCCAAATTTGACGATTAGGAATTTCACCCTAAAATCGTCTAAAATTTCGTCCTAAAATTGTCCAAATTTGACGATTAGGAATTTCGCCCTAAAATCGTCCAAATTTGACGATTAGGAATTTTGCTCTAAAATCGTCCAAGTTTGACGATTAGGAATTTCGCCCTAAAATCGTCTAAAATTTCTCCTGAAATCTGGGGATATTTGCGTCTCATCGCTATTTAAAATTACGAAATGCAAAAGGTGGCACTGAAGGGAATGCTTCTGCAAGCGAAGCAGCTGCCGCGCTTCTGGCGACTCAGCAAACTGGACGGCATGGTGTGGATCGTCACGGTGCTGACCGTCGTTCTCGTGGGAATCGACGTTGGACTCCTGGCCGGTCTCGTCACGTCCCTCGCGAGCATTCTCCTCCTCACGATCGAGCCTTACACCTGTCTCCTCGGTCACGTGCCGAACACCGATTTGTATCTCGACGTTAATCGCTACAAAGGGGTGAGAATGAAAATCGCGCTTCACCACAAAAAAAGCAATTTTATTCATTTTCCAAAACGCTCGATGTACAAATTAGTTTTTACTTTATTTTTACTATCAACTTCAAACCAGAAAAATTTCCATATTCTTATTCTTTTGTGTATTTTACGAATACAAAAAAAGAAACATTTATTTCGTCTCTTTGTAATAAAAAAAATCCAACGAATAAAATAGTGCAATAATAATAATAATAATAATAATAATAATAATAATAATAATAATAATAATAATAATAATAATAATAACGACAAGGATAATAATAAGAATAATGATAATGATAATGATACGAAAATACGGATTTTCCAACGCGACACGTTTTTAATTGCAGACGTCGGAGCTACGTGGAATAAAGATATTCCACTACTGCGGCGGTTTGAACTTCGCCAACAGCAGTCACTTCAGGCTGAAGGTCTTCGAACTGGTGGACGTGGTGCCGCGGAAAATTCTGAAGAGGCGAATGAAGCGCGCGAAGAGCGGCCTCTACACCGAGGCGCAGTTGAGCGAGGACGAGCTCGATGTGCGTTGCGTTATCATGGACATGAGCGCGCTGAGCTACGTGGATCCCAGTGGAATCGCGGTGCTTCACGCGATTGCCGAGGAATTCGCGCTCGTCGACGTCGCGGTCTATCTGACGTGCTGCTCGTCGCCCGTCTTCGAGATGTTCCTGAGATGCGACAAGTACGCCAAGGGCGAGCACAGCTTTCGGATATTCGCGACCATCCACGACGCCGTGATGTATTCGCTCGAGGAATTCGCCGCGAGATGACCGACGCCCTGCTTAGCAATTCCGATTGACACTGATAGAAACCGAACAAATGGACCAATTTGAGATTGAAAATTAATCGATACCAACGGGTTTCGATAGGATTTTTGTCCGTTTCGTTGGTTACGATCGGATCTTTTGATCAGGGAGATCCTCATGACAAAGAATCGCAGCTGTATGCGGCTGCGATTCCCGACAATAATACGCCGGGCGAAAGCCGCGGGAAAACCCGGAATTTCGTAGCCTGACGGAGTAGCTTTCTAGAAATGTAATAGAAAAAAATCGTGAAAATTTATTTAGATTCATTCGGTGACTTAACGCACTGTGATAATTACCGGGCACGTTGCTACGTACTGTACAGACGGTTATGATTTGTGGTGCACAAAAAAAACGTGCTTCCCGTGAACGCGGTGCGGTTTTTTTCGTCACGCATTCGCAGCCTGTACATACTTAATTGTACTATTTTTCTATATTTTTCTGACTCGTACATCCGCGAAAAAATGACGCGGAAACGATCGCGTAACGCGCGCGATGAACGAGGGATACTTAATTTTTCACAGAGGATTATTTCGGCTCCGCCGAGTGTAACGCAATAAAAATACGAGAGTACTCGAGTTGCAGCGTGTATCGATTATTGCGCCTCTCGTCTATCAATTATTCCCTGCTGATCAGCGAAGCGATATCAGGAGAAGAGAAAAAACGGCCCTTATGTTACCTTAAAAAAATGATCTTCTGTTACCATAAAAAATTACCTTATGTTACCGTAAAAAAATGACCTTATGTTACTTGTCCATCTTAAATATTAAATATAGACTGCAAAACGCAGTAATTTTTAATTGATCATATTTTAAAGTTCATATCTAGAAAAATATCTACACTTTGGCTCAAGTATCAGTCGACAAATCGCCATCTGAAAATCATTACCAACCCGAGATCCCCGAAGGAATTTCAAATTCGTTATTCAAAAAGCCCGCCGATCACCTGTCGAGTCGCGGCTACGCTGATTGGCCGCTATTCCCGTGACGCTCGCCCTACGAAGCTGCGATTGGCGGAACCCCCGAGCGTCGACCAATAAGATCTCACGCTGGCGGGCATCGGCCAATCAGCGCGCGGCTCGACGACGACGACGACGAGTGCGGAATAACAATATGGCTGATGACCTCTTATGTTACTTGTCAATCTTAAATATTAAATATAGACTGCAAAACGCAGTCATTTTTAATTGATCATATTTTAAAGTTCATATCTAGAAAAATATCTACACTTTGGCTCGAGTATCAGTCGACAAATCGCCATCTGAAAATCATTTCTAACCCAAGATCCCCGAAGGAATTTCAAATTCGTCATTCAAAAAGCCCGCCGATCACCTGTCGAGTCGCGGCTACGCTGATTGGCCGCTATTCCCGTGACGCTCGCCCTACGAAGCTGCGATTGGCTGAGCCTCCGAGCGCCGACCAATCGCGCTCCTGCGACCGCAGACGTCGGCCAATCAGCGCGCCGCTCGACGACGACGACGACGAGTGCGGAATAACAATATGGCTGCCACGTGGAATCAGATTAGATCGCTGGATCCTCGTCGTCTCGTCGTCGTGTCGTCACAGCACAGCCGAGTGCGCTTTTCGTCGCGTCGCAGCACCGCCACGAAAAAATTAACGGTTAACGCGCGCTGAAAAAAAAAAAACCCTCGGAGTGGCCGCGCGTCCTTTCTTTTGATACTTCGGACGCTGAAAAAGGCGAAACTGCGAGCGCGAGTGAGAAATCGCGGGTGCTAAATCACCGGCGAACGCGAGATATATCGCCAGTCGAAACATTCGTCAGACCTGCGGATTTAGTGTAAACTATATCGTGTATATATATATATATATATATATACTATATATACATATATATGAGTGCACGCATCATTGTTATCGTGCAAATGTGAGAGAAAATCGAGCCAACACTTCCGTTCTTGTGAGTAAATTCCTCGCTGTCTGATTTACATATTATTATTTATTTGTGAATTTACGGGTTAAACCCTTTTTACAGTGTTATCGTGTTACAGTGTTTCGCTTACATACCTAGTATCAGATCGACATCAGAATTCGAAAAAACATCTCCTTATACTCCTTATATTATTATGTTTATTAATTGCGGTCTCAGCTGGTCGGGGGAAAAAAGCAGCGCGACGAGGAAAAATAATAATCGGACAATAATACGACGAGTCTTTTGTTCCTGCGCCAAGTCCGCGATTATCGAACCGTCAACCCAGTCTCGTGGATCGCGATTCGCAATCGCGTCGCTCATGACGTTTTTTTTTTTTTTTTTTTTGTCACGCGAGCGAATTTGTCGTCGACGACGAACACGCGGATGCGCCTCTCGCGCGAATTTTCCTCTGCCCGCTGACGACGCGGTGACAACGGGCGCGTGTTTTCTTTTTTTTTTTCTCTACGCCCTCCTTTTCCTCGTCACGCGCCACTTAAATCGCGCGAATAACCGCCAATTACTCGTTGGTTTTGCGTTGCGCAACCTTGGTTGGAGAGTTTCCTGCGATCGGTCGTGGCGCAGGTCACGGTTTGGTGGTTGCGAGGAGAGAGAAACGACTGAAGATTCCAGGTTCGACGGCGATTGGGAAATATTTTGAAAGCTAGAAGATTCAAAATTCTTTGTTGGCCGATCTCCGAAGATTTCAGGTTCTTCGGTAAACGGGAAATGTTTTAAAACCTCAAAGATTCTAAATTTTTTATTGGCCGATATCCGAAGATTTCAGGTTTTTCGGTAAACAGGAAATATCTTTAAAAACTCGAGGATTGAAAATTCTTTGTTGGCTGATTTGGAGATGCGGAAAGTTTTTCAAACATTTTGGGTGTGCGGAGACGAGAAATATTTTCCTGGGGCGGCGGAGACAAAATCCAGAATTTTCTGACTCTGCCGCAGGCAAAGATCGAGCGGCGAGACCTCCAGGATCCAAAGTCCATTGGTCACAAAACCAGGGAGGAAGCGTGCGAGAAATTCTGTCTTTCGCAATGCGAAATGTCTCTCTACTCTCTTTCTTGATCTTTCCTTGACATCTCTTGACCTCTGACTCTCATTCGCCAGCCACGTGCTTGTGCAACTAATTAATAAGAAACTCAGAAGATTTGCCTAACTGTGATAAGACATTGAATGGATAGTAAATTATCTCTAATTGTGCAACAAATTTGCAGTAGTTGCAACTTTTTTTTAGACCTTCAGAATGGTTACACGAACTTGGGAAATTGAAGCTTATCGCTATGGAAAATTTGAGGAGGAAACTGTTGTGAATTTGAGGAGGAAAAGTTATTTCAGGATAGTCGAACAAACATTTTGAGTCAATAAAAAAAAAAAGATTTGCATATCGCTTCCTTGTTGTTTTTCACTCTCAATCAAACCACGGATGCAAATTTTGATCGCCACAAAAAATGTTCATAGAGTGAAAAAGAAAACAAATGTAAACAGAGTCAAAAGAGGTAAAAAAAACATTGGAAAATTTTGAAGACTCATTAAGACGTCATTACGACGCGTTGATTTTTCACTTTAGGTGAAAAGTAGTTTCAAACTTGTCGCGTTATTTACGATCTAATGGCCTTTTATTTTTATAAACCGGGACACCAACTAATATAAATATATTCAAGTCGAGTCATTAATAATTTACCGACCATTTTTCGCTCGTTATTATTATTATTATTATTTTTTTTTAACGATATCGAGACACCTAATTAATTCGACACCTAATTAATTAGCATGAATCGCTTCCGTCTCGCTATCACCGCTCGCAAAAGTTGCAACGCGACGCAGATTTATATATATATATGTAAGTCCATCTGTCGGAGCTCGCGACCAGCATTGTTCGCGCGTAAATAGTCGCGAGGTCCGTCACAGTTGGCACTGGGAATCACGTATTTGATCGCCTGACCTTCGCCGTCGCGTCTCCCTTCCTCCCCCCACTCGCGATCGGTATCAACGTCGCTGTCGTTGACTCTAATCAGCGGCGAAATTCAATCTTCCATCGCTGCCTATCGACGCTAAAGTCGAACATGTTAGACAACGTCGATGACTCTTTGACAAAAATTCTACACGTCGTAAATACAATTTAAGAAATTAAAAATTAAAAGACCAACATATTAAATTAAAAATTTTTAAATCAAAAAATTAAATTAAAATTTTTTTAAATCAAAAAATTAAATTAAAATTTTTTTAAATCAAAAAATTAAATTAAAATGTTTTTAAATCAAAAAATTAAATTAAAAATTTTTTAAATCAAAAAATTAAATTAAAAAAATCAAAAATTGAAAAATAATAAAAATAAAAATCATGAACTGCCGAAAAGCAGGGCCAACGGGAATTTTCGGCGAGCCATAAAATATGCGCGTCGTTCGTCGTCGCCGTTCAACGCGACGATAATTAATATACATAAGGAGCTTATCGTGCGAAACATGCATACAAAGCATTTTATCTGCGGTATTAGTGTTATCAAAACGACGATAACCCTTTTTGACGTTCTCGTAACAGGAACACGAGCTTAGAGTGTTACTCGGAGCTCCGTCAGAAGCATCGAGAATGTCGGGCTACGAGGACGAGATCGTCGAGGACAAGGAGCACGACATTCGGCTCGGCTCCGGCGGCGACGTCGGCCTTCGTCATCGTATACCATGGAGCGACCGAGTTTCCCTCTCGAGCGAGGTTCCCGGCCTCCACGAGGTGAAGGAACTCCTCGAGGACGACGACGCGAGCTGCCTCGCCGAGGAGGAGGACGGGGTCGGGTGCCCCTTGCCCTCCACCCCCGAGGACGATCATCTTCTTGACTGCGAGGTACGAATCGTCCGCAAACGAAAAAATCCTATTTTTTTGTTGCTTTCTGATCAAACAAATCGACAACTGTAAATTTAAAAAGTACCCCGATGTTTCTGTAAATGTATCGAATTTGTAAAAAAAAATTTCATAACACTGAAAATGAAAAAAAAAAAAAAAAAAAAAATTGAAGTGCGAAAATTACGAACTTTTAACAAATTATATTCGCACTTAATTTCGAAAGGTACTTTTAAATGTTTAAAGTTTCAAAATTATGAGGCGATTTTAACTGTAAATCTGAAAAGTACCCTAATGTAAATGTATCGAAATTGTACACTTTTTGTTTTCATAACACTGGAAATGAAAAAAAATTAAAGGTAGAAAAAGAAAATCGTCAAGACCAAAAAAAATAATTTGGTAACACAATGAATTGCAGTGCAAAAATGACGAACTTTAACGAACAAACTATATTCGCACTTAGTTTCGAAAGGTACTTTTGAATGTTTTGAGTTACGAAATTACCCGGCGATTTTATTTAGCCACGTATCGATGTGTATATATTCTTTTTTTAGATGACCGAAGTCCTCAAGGCTGGTGTGCTGAGCGACGAGATTGACTTGGGCGCGTTGGCTCACAACGCCGCGGAACAGGCCGAGGAATTTGTCCGCAAGGTACGCAAGGTTCTCGTCACTCGAATTTTTATTTTAAAAGATAAATAAATAAGACAAATAACAGACGACGAATCTTAGCGGGCAAAGTGCGATCACTTGCCGCGAGCCAGTCGAGTCGATCGCACGTGGCTAACGAGTGTTTGTCCCGCAGGTTTGGGAGGCTTCGTGGAAGCAGTGCCACTTCCGGAATCTCCCGCGATGGCTGCAGGACAACGACTTCCTGCACGCCGGTCATCGACCGCCGCTACCTTCCTTTTACGCTTGCTTCAAGAGCATCTTTCGAATTCACACCGAGACCGGAAACATTTGGACTCATCTCCTCGGTAATTATCGACAAATCGATCAATTTTTCGAAAACACTTTTGTGTTGTTGTTGCGAATTCACAACGCGGAATATCAAAGACTAACGATATCCAACTTTCCGGAATTTTCCGGAATTCATTTTAAAAATTGATATAACATTGAAAAAATTACGCCACGCTCGGAGGTAAAGGTGTAAAAAAAAATAATTCCTGAGACGACCGTAATTATCGACAAATTACTCAATTAAAAAACGCACTTGTCCAATAAAAAAAAATTATTCATATTTCTTTCGTGAATTCACAACGCGGAATATCAAAGCCTAACGATATCCAACTTTCCGGAATTTTTCGGAATTCATTTAGAAAATTGATATAACATTGAAAAAATTACGCCACGCTCGGAGTTAAAGGCGTAAAAAAATAATTCCGCCCTCCGCGGTTCTTCAAAATCCTCGCGATTCATTAAAACGATTCTGAACGTCGTCGACCGCCGACAAAATAACTCCAGGCCCGAATATATAACGAGCGTTTAATTAACGGGTAATTTCTCGTGTCGTCAGGTTGCGTGGCGTTCATAGGAATAGCGATATTTTTCCTGAGCCGACCGCCGATGGAGATTCAGCTGGAGGAGAAACTCGTGTTCGCGACGTTCTTCGCGGGCGCGATCATCTGCCTGGGAATGTCGTTCGCGTTTCACACGGTCCACTGCCACAGCGAGTGCGTCGGCAAGCTGTTCTCGAAGCTCGACTACTGCGGCATCGCGATGCTCATCATGGGCAGCTTCGTGCCGTGGCTCTACTACGGCTTCTACTGCGACTACCAGCCGAAGCTCATATATCTCTCGGTGGTGGTCGTACTCGGGATTACGAGCATCGTCGTCTCGCTGTGGGAGAGATTCGGCGAGCCGAATTACAGGCCGCTCAGGGCCGGCGTTTTCATGGGTTTCGGACTCAGCGGGGTGAGATTATCTCGCGGGATTCCGCGACAAAAATGTGACTTTGAAATTTGCATCGTTGCGATGCAACGAATTTTTTATTTATTTATTTATTTATTTATTTATTTATTTATCTATTTATTTATTCATTTATTTTTTTTTATTTTTTTATTTTTTTTTATTTTTATTTATTTCTCTCAAACCAGTAAAATCCAATTTCGGGGTGAAGGAGATAAGCTCCACGAAATTAAAAACAAGGAAATATTAATTCGACAAAAATTCAAATATTTCACCATTAGGGGCTGTAATAATATTTTTTGTTACGCTCGTAGTCGTTATACTAACTTTTTATAGCCGGTATAATCATTTGGGTGAATTTATATTTTGCTTTTTTTTAAATTTTGTTACGTTGCAAAGATGCAAACTTCAATATCATCGAGAATTTTGGGGGCTAACGATTGCCGGCCGTTCGCAGGTGATACCGGCAGTTCATTACGCCATCGCTGAGGGCTGGTTCAAAGCCATCAGTCAGGCTTCCCTCGGCTGGCTCATCCTCATGGGCTGCCTCTACATATTGGGCGCCATGTTCTACGCGCTTCGAGTGCCCGAACGCTTTTTCCCCGGCAAATTCGACATTTGGGTGAGTATTTTTATTTTTTATTATTTTTTTATTTCATTCAGATTTACCAGATTGTTTGCGCCAATTTTTTGCCCTCGAAAAATGTTGAAATTATTTTTTCGGCTATTTTTTGCTTTCGAAAAATGTTGAAATGATTCTCGAAATCTTAGCGCCCGATTCGGAGTCGTAAAGCTCGAAATCGTTTGAAAAGAACTTCGAAGAATTCGCGTCGCTAATGCCCGTTTTTTTTTTTGCATTTCTTGCAGTTCCAGAGCCACCAAATCTTTCACGTGCTCGTGATAGCAGCGGCGTTCGTGCATTATCACGGAATCACGGAAATGGCGATGCACAGAATGACGATCGGGGATTGCTCGAATCCGGCGCAGGTCCTGGCCTTTTAATTGCGAAGCGAAGCGACGCGGTTTTCCACTCGGGCGTCGACCTCGGTGGCTCTCGGGGAGCGAACGAAATTTCCGACGTGCAGAGAAAAAAAAAACTTCCCGAGGAAAATGATAACGCGAATGCAGGGCAGCCGCGACGATGCCTCGAGGTCCCCCCCGAAGTGACTGTCGACTTGTTGACATTTATCCTAACTGTACTGTAAAACGTGGGTGTTTGTAATACACCGAAGAAATTTACGTGGGGGTTATAAAACGACGATGCGTCGGAAAGGGGGAGGTGATGCGGGGGGAGAAAGAGAGAAAGAGGGGAAAGCTTCGGTTGAGCTTTCTTGTGTTGAAAAATGAAAATCTTGGGTTGGAAACGAAAATCTTGGGTTGGAAATGAAAATCTTGTGTTGGAAATGAAAATCATGTGTTGGAAATGAAAATCTTGGGTTGGAAATGAAAACCTTGGGTTGGAAATGAAAACCTTGGGTTGGAAATGAAAACCTTGGGTTGGAAATGAAAACCTTGGGTTGGCAATGAAGACCTTGGGTTGGAAATAAAAACCTCGGGTAGGAAATGAAACCTTGGGTTGAAAATGAAAACCTTGGGTTGGAAATGAAAACCTTAGTGCCCGGGAGATATTTTTTTCTTCTCGATAAGAACAAAATTCAAGGAGCAAAAAAAAACACGTTTACTTTCTTTTACATTACTTTACTTTGTTTAATTAATTTAATTCTCACGTATAAATTTCGTTGGTTTAATATTGGCTAAGAAATCGAGGTGACTCTCTTTACTAATTGTTTACGGAATCTTGAAGTTTGTCGATTTATCGTCGAGCAATGAAAAAAAGAAAGAAAAAAATCAAGGGCGCGGGATTCCGCGTTGAATCGTCTTTCTCTCCTCTCGCGAAATTGTCTTCAGCGCGAGCGTCGCGCGGCCGATTTCCGCGCGCGCGTCAGCAAACTGTTGTGAAATTCGGGAGAAATATATTATTATTATAGTATATGTACATAAAAAAACACGTGAAACAAACGATGAAAAGCCCTTTGAGTATTGTTTTAAGTATTCATGGATTTTTCGTTATATTTCGTCCCGACAGATTCTAGACAATTTATATTAGTACAAAGGTGACAAAAAAATTGAGGAAAAATGGAAAAGAAATACAAAAAAAAGAAGAAGAAAAGGATGAAGATTTAATTCTTAGGCATTATTGTTGTTGTTGCTTGCGACCTTAGATTAATTTTTACTAGTTAATTTTTTTTCTCCGAGCGCCGAGCCGCGAATTTATTTATTACGCTCTGTTGGAGATCGACGAGAAATAAGAAAAATCGTCGGCGAAATTTAGCATCGATTTTCCTTCGTCGTCGTCTGTATTTCGTTGTTTCTTTTTCCTTCTCTTTTCGTTTTATGCAATGAGGCTGAAAGAAGGAGTCGAAAAAAAAAGTTGTTCCGCGAAATTTTAATGATGTCGAGGGCGCCAACCGAGTTTCGAGTTACGAGTCGTCGTGGTGAATCGTTGGAATGGACCAGAAATTCGATGATTGCGACTGTGTTACGATGATTGTAAGTCGACGAGGATAAAGATGAACATAAAAAAAAGGTGAAATAAATTTCGTCGATTTTCGCCGTGGTGTCCGACATTTCGGAAGCCGTCCGAACGATCGATGGTCTATTGTTACGTATTATTCGCGCATGTTTCGCTCTTCACCCTGCATCGAGGTAACACGGGAAAGAAAAATCACGAAAAAAAAAAACTGAAATCGAATAAAAAAAAGCAAAGGAACACGAATCACTGTTACACGTTAGTATAGAAAAATAAGCGCTCACACGAGTCCCTGGAAAACGGCAAACGATACTTTCCTTTCTCGCTTACTTTACTTTTCATTTTCCTCCTTTCGTTTCGCTCTCATCAGACTGTAAAATAAATACTTTACTATAATAATACGATATATAAAAAAAAACGGCACGAGAAAAATAATGAGTAATAATGAGCAACGGGGGAGGCGAAGAGGATCGAAATGGGAGAAAAAAAAAGATACACAAGGTGATATAAATAATTGTAATAAGCATCGAAACTTTATATATGTTTTCTAGAAAGTTTATATATCTTCCAAATGACTATTTTTTATTAATTGCGCGCCTCAACTCTGTCGTACCCGAGGCGAACTTTGATGAAAGTGCGAAGCATTATTTTCGTTCGATCGAATGAATTATAATCCTAGTACTTAGAGAGAATGTTGTTGAATTTTTTACACAAAAGAAAAACGAAATAATGATAATTAATAAAGAGAAGAAAAAAGAGAAACGTAGAAAACGAAAAAAAAATAAGAACCATGGTGGGTCGAGGGGAATTCGCTCTAAATGTTAATAGCGACACTCGTTTGTCCGTGTGTGTTGTATGTGTAAAAAATATAATACACTCGTTCTGTTTCTATCGGATTATCTTCATATTCAATTATCAACATTCACCACGATCTTTGGCGTAATCAATAAAAACGTTTTCCGAGTGTATTTCATTTATTTGTTTCGCGTCTCGGCGATAACTCAGTCATCAAAATACTCGGGTTTCCGGTGTTGTAAATCCCCATTTCTTTAAGAATTACAATTTACACAACAGTTTATTTTCCAGTTACGATTTTATAACGATGATCCGTAGCGATTATAAAATTATATGTGAACTTTTGAGTAGCGGCGAGAAAAACCGAATTTTTCATTAAATTTTCGGAGAAATTGTGAGAAAAATGGGCAAGCGCAGTTCTTCATTATTTTCGAAATGCATTAACAGAAACAGAATTACGAAGCCAAATCGTATCATCAATTTTATTTGTATAAAAATGAGGGTTTTACAACTCTGCGGGTTTCCCACGAATCTATTTTTCGTCGTCGTTCGGTGAATTCGGAACAATCCGAAGTCGGCGGCGGAGTCAATAAAACGCGTTTCCGAGTGTACGTTGATTCATTTATTCGTTTCTCACCGCGATTATTCGAGTATTATAAAAATCGATTGTGAAATATTTACATTGGCGAAGGAACGGAAAGCGTCGAAAAGAAAATTCTTTTCATTTCGAATTCTTTTCGAAAGAAAAGAATTTTTTTCTTTTCGAATTCTTTACGAAAGAAAATAATTTTTTTTCTTTTCGAAAAATGCTTCTCGCATTTTCGAATTTTTGCGTCCGATCGTAGGAGAATAAAATTTTGTTAAACTATAGACGACAGTCGAGGGAACGGATTCTGCTTGGATATTACGAGTTTTTTGTGCTGATGCGAGATGTAGCCTTTCATCTTGCCCTCGTAGATGAGATTCGCCACGAGGCATTCGGTCTCGTCCATGTCGATGTCCTGCAATCCGTGCATCTGCAGCGCGGTCAGCAGACTCTCGACGGGAATCTGATGGGTGTTCATCGCGAGATAAACTTTCTTAAAAAGATTCCTGTAAGCGAGAAGCTTGAGTTTCTCGACGATAAGATAGATGCCGGCGCCGATGAAGAACGTCTCGTGTTTGGCCATGACGCTCTCGAGGCTGCGCAGGTCGCCCGTCTTCACGGCCTCCACGAGCTCCCAGAACTCCAGCAAATTATATTTTTCCAGGAGGCTCCGCTTCGGCATGTAGCCGAGGAGCATTTTAACCGGCACGAGATACGTGAGAATCAGGCGTTTGTTCTTCTTCGAGTGCTTGTGGCAGTGCTCGAAGGCATAGGTCAGTTGCTCGTCCGCTGGAAGGAAAGAACGATGAAAAATCGTCATTCCGCGAGTGAGAAAGAAGTTTTGCTAATTCGGCTAAAAAAAAATCTCGTCGCGATCTTTTTCAGTGAAACTGGGTGAATCAGAGCTGAAGTTCGTAAAATTTCTTTAAAATTTGTCGCGAATAAAATAAATCAAATAAATAAAACAAATAAAACAAATAAATACAGTAAATAAAATAAATAAAACAAATAAAATAAATAAATTAAATCAATCAAATTGAGTAAAATGATTAAATTAATTAAATTGATTAAAATGATTAAATTAATTAAATTGATTAAAATAAATTGCATTGATTCAATCATTAAAATAAATAAAATAAATAAAGAGACTCACCGGCCTTGTAGTCGCTGTCGAACATCGCTTTGCGACCGACGAAGAATTTATAAGTTATTCGCTGCGCGAGAGGAAAGTGATCTTTGTAGGCGGACGAGTCGATGGCTCGTATGAGCGGCCGACAGAGGTGCAGCTTGTTGATCCTGAAGTAGACCTTGAGAAGCTGATTCACCAGGGCCAACATTCCCCACTTCTTCGTGTCGTCCTCGGAGCTGCGATTGTCCGCGGCGCAAACGCGAAAACAGCCCATCAGGCACTCCGCGCACTTCTCGAGCACCTCGCCGGGCTTGAGATTCTTATTTCTCGAGCTCTCGGCGCGGAGCGCCAGCAGCCTCAGCTCCAGACAAACGACGTTCATCACCGGCAGCATCCAGTTTTCCTCCTTCTGCATCTGAAGAATTTTCGTCAGAGCCCCGACCAACGAGCTCTGATAGCTGTACGTCACGTACGGATCGTCCTTCGCCAACGATCCTATCACCCTGTTTAACGAATAATTAATTAATTAATTAATTAATTGATTAATATAATGTATTCAACTATTGAGTCTTTAACGAATAATTCATTTGTACGAATAATTGATTTGACTATCAAATTTTCAGTCTACGGTGGGCTAAAAAATACACTAAACGTTCTATTTAAAAATATGAAAAAAAGAGTATTATGCAAAATTACGTTAACAGTCTAAAGTGGACTAAAAAATATACTAAACATGCTATTCAAAAATATGAAGAAAAACTATACGTTATGCAAAATTATGTTAACCCGTGTAAAATGGACTAAAAAATACACCAAACATTCTATTTAAAAATATGAAAAAAAAAAAAAAAAAAAAAAAAAAAATGATGTTAACAAATACCAAGTCGTACTTCAAATGATAGAGAACGAGATCCACAGACACCGAAGGCAGCTGCTCCATGGCCTTTGTCATGATGGCATCGGAGGCGAGATGTGGCTGAGAGGCGTGAGGATGTCGCAGCGACAGCAAATCCTGTAGAAAAGAATTGTTGGGTTAACGAATTATTATTACTACCCTAATAATAATATGAAAATAATATAGTAGTTGCTGATAAATAATTACCGCTAGAGCTTCGCCGTCCCCTTTGACCCAGACGCGCCGAACCTGCGATAACCAATAAAAAAATGTTGATCCCAATTTCAAGCATAACCTCGACCGACGAATGAAAATATCGAGACTTGAAATAAAAGTTGATTAATTACCTGCAAAATGTAGGACTCCATGATTCAATGACGACGACGTTCGTCAATCGAAAAATGCGGCAACGAACGACCGGGTTGTCAACAAAAAATTGTAAACATGCCGCGAGTACGACGGCCGCTTGAGGCGATTATCGATATATCGATAATCGAAACTCGCGATTAATCGGGGCTTCGATTATCGATATTTTGAAACGAGATATCGATACTTAAAAATCGCGATTAATCGAAACGAAAGCGACTCATTTTCAAAATCACTAATTAGTTTCTACTAATTTAAATAGTGACTACATAATTCACCGTAAAGTTTTCTTCGTAAGTTTTCGCCTACCGAAAAATTTAATTGAGGATTTTTTTATATTAAGGTTTATATTATATGGAGGATTTTTTTTTTATATTGAGGATTCTTTTATATTGAGGATTTTTTTGCAAATTGTCACTCAAAAACAATTGATAAAAACACATTTTATGGAGTCAATTTTTGCGGTATTAAAAAGATATGTAAAAGAAAAATTCGAATTGGAATTTAATCTGAATAGGTCAGGAATGGGTCGACTTAGGACTGAATATCAACGAGTGTATATAATTATTACTGCAGCATATTCTTATATACTTTATTCGAGTCTCATCGTCGACAGCTTGTTAAAAATATCTTTAATATTTTCACGCTCTTCGCTATGTCTCCTCGTGTCGGCTCTCAATATTTCCGTCTTTGGGTACCACCAACAATTCATTCTACACCGTGAATTACTTCGAAATATAATAATGCCAATTTTTTTTTTTTTTTTTCGTGTCCGCACTGATGCATTTTGTATACAGATGCAAAAGGAAATTGGTAAAAGAACCGGCGATATACATCGAGTTTTTGGCGACTCTATGCGCGTTGGAATGAGATAAAACTTGTGCAGTATAAGAAAGCGAGCGAGCGGCGCGTCTGCCTCGCTGTACTCTCACGTTAGGTATTATTGAGGCATTCCACGCCGAATCAACCTGGCTCTCGATCGTCGAGGTCTCGGATTTGCGGTCCACAATTCTTCACAATATTTTTTCCACTTGAAAAAAACACCCACATTTTTTTACTCGATTTATTCATGATTTTCGCTGAACATCGTTATACCGATTTTTATCCGAAAACTGCACAAGAATCTCACATTGAATAACAATATTTTCAATCCTCATTCCCGAGTCAGCGTAAACTGGATTCTATTTCCTCCAATTTTTTTTTAAATGCGTTATAAAATGATACAAAATTAACTACACTTTGCAATCAATTCTTCGAATTTTTCGCAATTACCTTTTCGAAAAAGAGAAGGTTTGGATAAAGGTTTGAAAATGTTATTCGACGCAAGTTTTTCGTGAGTTTTCCAGGTTTTTGCTGTTTGTTCATAAAAATCGCGAGTATATTAAATTTTTGTTAACCTTCTGAAAAAAAATGCGCAATGTTTTTTTTTTCGTGGAAAAAATGCATGGAATTTGTGGACCGAATGCGAAAAAGAGGGTCAGGTCGATCCCGTCCCGGAATGTCTCGTCGTTTCACTGATGCGATAGATGGTTGTTTTTTTTTACTCTACGTGCGGTCAAGTGGTGGCAATAGAGTAACTACAATTAGTAGGAGTAGTAGCGGTAGTAACAGTAGTATGTAGTACGCTATTGAAATATCAGCGGTATATTCAATAGTGGTATTCGCCGCTTCGGGCAAAGGATTATCTTTTATATACAAATAGTAACATAAATTAGTCTCATCTACTCCCTATGAGGCATTCTCCGTCAATACAGCTACTTTTCTCTCTCGACTCCCGAGGCGATCCCACAATAAACCACATTGCAGTGCCACATTTTTTCGGATTTTTTTCATCCAACTTATTCGAGGTGTGCAATTTTTTATATTTTTTTAATTAAATTTTTTTGTAATCGCCAAAAGCAGATTAAAAACAATTAGCCACATTGCAGTGCCACATTTGTTCGGATTTTTCCATCCAACTTATTCGAGGATGTGCAATTTTTTGTATTTTTTTTATTTTGTTTTTTTTATCGCCAAAAGCAGATAAAAAAAAATACGCAGTATATGTTTTTTTGCGCCAAAGTTTCGGAATGTTTGTGGAAAAAAGAAAATACATCGTCATCAATAAAACGACACATAATTTGGCCAACAAAAATTAATAAAAAAATGACTTCTGCGATTCACGATTTTTTTGTCACACCTGTATTTTTCCATGATACAATTTAAACAAAAATTGCACATTTTCGTCGAATTTACAAATCCGAGAAAAAATATATATAACTGAAATCGCCAATATCTGGCATTGCTGCGTGGCCAATTGTGAGACAGATCGGCGGGAGTCAAAACTAAAAAAAAACTAAAAAAATAAAAAAAAATAATTAAAAAAAAAAAAAAACGGCTAAATTGACGAATGCTTCCTATGCAAAGACGCGGTGCTCGGAGATATAACGCCCAAGAGCTACGATATAATCTCGTTATTAAAGTTGCCGATGATTTGTTTTAAGCCGTACGTGTTGGCGCTTCCGGGATCGCAGTGAGTCGTCTCACCGTCCTGATACGAGTGGTCAAGATTTTTCGTCTCCGTGTTTTCGTGTAAGTACGTAAAAAGCAATGGGCGATCGAGATCGGGCGAGGTTTTTTTTTTTCGGAAAATCTCGTTACGGACGCGAGGGAAGCATCGATTAAAGGGCGAACAGAGATTTGTCTTGGTCCTTGTTGATCTGGCGCTGAATGTTCGGATTCGCGACCGACGCCGTCGCGGCGCTCGCCGAGGACGCCGCGGCGCTGCTGTTGATCGTGCTCGGCGCCGCCGTCACCGTCGGCAGAGTCGGAAGCGCCTCCGCCGCGGCCGCTCGCTCCGCCAGGAACCTCTCGAACTCCGACGATGTCAGCGACTCCGGATCGCCGCGGTTTCCTGGCTGGAAAAACGGAAATACGCGGAATACGCGTTCCATTATTTTCTCAAATTGACGAAATACTTTCGTATTCGTTATTAAAAATCTCACTTTTCAATTGAGTTGGGAGTTTGAAAATTTCAATTATAAACCACAAAATTAGAAATAGAAATTTAAATAAAGATTAAGATTAAATAAAAATTC